>JAUKNK010000099.1:5035000-5632500 GCA_030765055.1 Mantis religiosa | reverse complement strand
TGAATTACTAAATACAAACACTCAACCTCCTGTGTTAACATTGCAAGTAACCACTCAGCCCCGGCCATCACGTTTGGTGTGAACAGTTTGAACGCAATCCAACTAATGGACCAGAGAACCAGAACTACCGGCTTTATAATTTCAGGACTGAATAATTCTTTTCTTCATCCATGTGAACTAAAACAAAGAAAGAAAAAAGCAGTCCCGCAGCAGCAGTGTATGAGAGTTTGGATGGGGTTGTCAATTTCGTACTCATTCGAGCAGCTTTATGCAGCGTATATACAGGATCTTTATTAGTGTCAAACATTTCCTATAATCCTCCCAACATAAAGTAAAAAGCTTCATGTAAATGGGGATAAAAAGTGGTTTGTTAGATATAGCAGTTTTCCTTTTTGACATTAATATTCATTAAAGGAATTAAATTCGTGTCCGCTGATTGGTTGTCTTGTTCACTGTTTGTTGTAGAGAGAGGCACTGAATTAAATTGCTTTTTACATGAACTTTTTTCAATTGATTTTTGTCTTGTGGTTGTTTGTATAGCACAGAAGTCAGAATGAAATGATTTCTATAACGGAACAAATCAATATGCATTATATGTGATTTCATCACCAACACGTAAGCTTCCTACAGTGGGGAGCATGTAACTTGAAGCAGAAACCACAGGTTTCTGATATTAAAATACAATAAAGGGATGGTAAAACTATAGAAATTATTAAGAAGTAACTGGAAATATATTATATAAGAAATAAATTCAAAATAAATACTGGAATAGGAGTAACATGTAAACGAAATAAATATAGAGAAAAAGTTGTCTTAAGTCAGAACGGTCAGACCAGGCCGGATACGTGAACAGGACAACACAGGCTAAAATTCCTCCGTCAGCACGGAGCCAGAGATAATGCCGAGTTTTAAGCAAAATATGTAGAGGCAGGATGCTGTACCATTATGACGCCAAGCGGGTCATACAACCCTAGGGGGTGGACCCGTTACTGCTGCACAGATGAAGGTGAATGGAAATACCCAATAAGCTAAAATCGTAGAAACAAACTCTCCGAATAAAATGCAGCGTAAAACACGTAATAGGCGTGAAATGGTGAACTATTGGAAAATAAGTGGAGATAGATAGGCAAACAACCCTAGGAAATTAGCCGAGAGTAGGGCGAAGTGGGAAGAGTCACTCTGTGGTTTAAAACGAAAGGGAGAAGACGTGTTATTTTAAAACCTGATTGAGAGGTAGTAGCAGAGTCATATTGCAAACGTGATGTGATAAGTGTTATCGAAGAGGTAAGGCGATGCAACGAGAGTGATAGCAAGTTAGGAAAACAGAGAAATCCGACAAGTAATATATGTGGGAATAAACAAGTCAGGAGATTTAAACAGGACTTTTCATTGACTGGTGAGAACTGCTGGACCCTGAGAAAGAGAACTCCTGCTCACCGTTACATAATCCTCAACAAGTATTCCTACACCACAACACGGCACTACTTATACCTCACTCTAAAAGAAGAACAATCCATCCTGCCAAACCACACCAAAAGGTCTCCCAAGATGCACACAAAACTACCTCGTTTACCAATATTCTCAAGAATTTGCCAACGCCTGAGAGAGATTTAGAGAAGAAGAAAGAGATCGGTGCATGTGAGATGAGTATCAGTTTTAGGATACTGGAGACTAAGACAGGCATGAAGCATTGACCGTGTAGAGCGAGTTCATCATGTAGACGCAACCCCATCAAATAGCACAAAAATCGCCTTGGTATAAGAAATACTTTAGTCGCAGGACTATCTTGAGAATTTTGCTTTAAACTCTACCACGCCAGTTTCACTGTCAGCAGTTGAATATATGACATGTTGCAGAATTTATGTAAAGGGCTTTCTGCCATATGGGTTTACGAAGATGTGCCACATTCTGAATTTATTTGCACGGGCTCTTGAGAATGGGTTTCTTCGAAATGGTATCTTCAATTTTCATAATGCTTACAAATTAGCCTACAACATACTTATGCGTACGAGAGGAAGGATAAACAGAGCTTCTGCCTAAGTGTTGGCAGTGGAATGATTCTTAAACACTATTGTTCTCTTTTTATTTCCTCTGCGAATGCTTATCTACACTTTCTCACAAATGAGTTCTATAATGTGATTAATGATATCTCTTAAGGACAATTGGTTGGGTCACTGTAGCAGTTTCTATGTAGAACTACTACGTAATATATGCTAACGTTTCCTGTAAGCTATGCAATCTATCATAATGAAACTTTTACCACTTATATATCAGTCTATTCTAATTCAGAAACCATAATCAAATAAAAAAGTTAATTTTTGTTCTAGTGATATTCCAATAAAGACGAAATTTTCAAAATTTCCACGCATTTTCTTCTTTAGCTGCATTTTTCTCCTAAAAAGTTGAAGTAACACATTTAAAACTTTTTAATTACCTTACAAACATGCTATTAAACATATCTGGTGAACTATTAGGACATTTTAATCAATAACAGCAATTTGAAAAATAAATGACATACTCCTGATATTTTAATTTTTTTATATATTGTGACTCTGTGGGTTCTTGAAATCAAAAGTCCAGGTTACAAACGTAAAAAATTGCACTTTATTTCCGTAAAAACACACTTCGTACACAACAGTTCAGAATTACGGCACATACACAATACAACTTGTAAGGTCATCTATCACAACACAGCTGTTCATGCACGCGAGTTCAATTAACGACTGACTCTGAGGCGGGGGGCTCACATTCCGGAATATTCTCAAACAATCAAGAACAAAGGTGAACTCTCGAGAAATCCGTCTCCTTCCCCCAGTCGTTTCGTCAAGCTTTCATCTCGGCACTGCCTGCCCATCCCTTTGAATGTCTCGCCGCGCCGCCTCGATCAACAACGGGCTCGCGAAAATATGATTTTTTTTCAAGGAATTTCAAGAAAGTGTAACATGAAAATTTCACCAGATGTTTAGAGCAGTATATTCTGTATATGCACAAACATTCAAAACCCTATTATAGTATCCTAGAAAAGTGCACCTAAAGTTTAAAAAAAGAAGTTACGGTAAATGGGAATTTAAGATAATGTGTTTTTATGTAACATACCCAAAATTCAAAACATTCCTGGTCAATATTCCTCACCCCCAGTTGTCTCAGCATCCTCTCTCCTCTTTTCACCTCTCATTCTAATTCTTGTTTTCTTAAACACTTCCTGCACTTCTTTTTTCTGCTTTTACTTTTGATGTATGCAGGTTTTCAAAGGCACAATCAAAATTAAAACCTGGTTCCAGTCCAATTTTCCTAAATACAACTCCCCTTTTAGTAGCACTATCATTAAAACACAATAAAGCATTCATCAGGCCAATTTTAATAGCTTTACTGCCACATACAGCGATTTTGGAACTCTTTCCCAGATTATATGATCGAAGCTCTCGTTTGGGTTTTGCATACGACCATGTACCATTTCATATTATTTCTCTTTTCTCTAAGTCTTCTGCCCACTCTTTCTTGTACCTGTCCAACACACTAGTTTTTCCACTTCCACCTCTTGTCCATATACATTGGCTTCGTGCACCCTTACAAAACGTTTGGAATCCCGATCCCTTAAATAAGTCTGTTTGTTATAAGCAGAAGAGAAAATTCAGAGTAAAATGGGGGCGTAATAGCCTTGCCGCAATATTTAAAACCCCATTTAAATACACTTAATTGCCCCAAACACACAAAACCTTATGAGCATATTAAGATATTGTAGATTCATAATAAGCAAGAAACAAAAAATCAATATTTTCATCCAAAACCACTACCATCCAAAACCACTACCAAGTGTCTTTAATATCATTCATTGGATGTGGCCTTTACACGAAGAAGTGCCAGCACAATTTAGTTAGGTAAAATGAAATTTATTGAGTGAAATTTTTGCATAACCTTAAATTGGATTAGTTTCTCGATCTCCTCATTTTAGCACATGGACTGGGGACATGTATCCTGTTATATTTGAACTGGGTATTCCCATGCAGGGAGTGTACACAAGTTTAATGCATGCATTTAACTGGAAAGAAAGAGGTTAGTAGTGTGTATAAATCCATTTTGATTTTTAACTCAGCAGAAAATTATTTTGAGACTCATGTTTAGAGGAACACGTTTTATAAAAATATTAGACACCAATCAAGGTATGTTCTACATATAATACCTCCTATAGGACTGGGCTTCCTTAAACCAAAACAGACAAATTTTGTGTGGATTAATTTACCGCATTCATCTAGTGGTGTTGTTGGAAAGGGAGAAAACAACCCTAAGTGACGTACCACTTTAAATAAATCACAACGATGAAAAGAGTTGTATTTTATTTCAGCCCCAAAACATCTCTTTTTATACACTTGCTATTTTAAATGTACGTTAAAGGTATTCTGAAAAGAAGTTATGAACTGCAAAAACTTGCGACGTGAACAAGAGGATTGATCTCTGAGTGAAAGAAAAATTTGTAGTATAGAGTAGGCCTTGAATGTTAAAAATAGATGCAGGCATTGGTCGTTACAGCAACGAACATAAATAATCTTGTTCTCAGTAAGTAACGTCGAAAAATAAGACTTTTTCATAGTTTTGGTAGTATCACCAGAAAAGTTTTTATTTAAAAATGTTATTATTGTGTATCTTATCTTCATATAAAATGAATGAAAAAGTGAATGATAAATTGAAATAATTATTTCTTGAATTACACCAAGCTTCACCTTAATCTGAGAGTACGTCCTTGGAGAAAGAAAGTGAGATGTGGCAAAATTTGTACAACAAAGGCATTCTAGAATAATAACGATTACTCCAAAGTATAAATTAGTGTTCGACTTCGAGCAACAAAGCATCAAAATGTCTTATCACGTAGTACAAAAATTATACAAACAACATTATTGCTGGGAATTTCATTAACACATCATTCCATCCAAAATGCTTAAAACGCTAATATATGGGACATAAACAATGAGTTATGTTGAAAGAAAAAATGTACTGGAGATTCAGAAGTTGAACATCTCCCACTAGCTTGGCTTTTCTTTAAATTCTTTGCGTGTTTGAATTCCGAAATATCACTTTGTAACCTACAGGTAGCAGAAAGTTCTTATGCTACATTCAGTAGTAACAGTGACCGCCTCCGTAGCGTAGATGGTAGTGTGTCTGCCTCACGTTCAAGAGCTCCAGAGTTCAAATCTTGGTCAGGGTTAGTTACCTGGATAAATTTTTTTCCAGGATTCTCCCTTATCCTGAAAGATGAATGTCGGGTAACTCTAAGCTCCATGGGCCCCTGACTCATTTGAGCATCATTTCACCCATTTCATTCATCGTCCGATATGACAACGTTGGAGGACGTAAATTGTAAAAGTAAAAGATAGTAACGATTGACCTCTTGCTTAATTAGCTTCTCCACTTATCCCAATATTAGCTTCCACTTTACAACTTTCCCTGAATTGATACCATGTATGTTTATGCCTTCATCATTTATTGCATTATGTATTTATTCTTTATTCTTTGTATTTTAATTATTAATTTATTTATTGTTGCTATTTGTTCTCTTGTGAGCCAAAAACACGACAATGACAATCCGATAATTAGGGATCCACAGGGATTAGCTCACCATAAAAGTTGCGATCCGAGCTCACCCATCTAGACAGGTAGGTGATGCTCTTGCCCTTCAAAGGGAAACTACGGACTATCTTTAACTAAGGGTCATGTTTTTAAACTTCGTGATCCTTTTAATCTCTACAGTATCTGGTGTAGTAAACCATGTTACGCAGTTGGCTTTCAGTTTCGGAGCCTGTCTGCGACATTAAATCTAAGGTTTTGTTTCATGTCTAAATCCTGTTTCCCTCTGCATTTGTGAAATGTTTGAAACCTAGTTGAATGTATCAAGAACAATACCGACCACAATAAAGTACCTACTATGAACTATAAATTTATAAGTGTCTGCCAGTGGAAAATATGGCTATTGTATTTTGTAAACATCTATAATGTTATGAAAAATGGCATTTCTATCATAATATCACATTATAGGCCACAAGAGGTAACAGACAAGCTAATAAAACCGTTCAGGTAAACACGAAGTATTTGAACCAGACTTCCAGTGGCAGAGTGGTGAATTAACCTATATAATACAACTTAGCCAACGCTACCTAAAGAGGGCAGGTTCGTATACGAATAAGGAACCGCGGACCTCAGACCCCTACCTCGAAACTTTAAACGATTATTACAGCTTCATATTGTTTTGAGCTCATTTTGGTAGTTTAAATACAAATAAAAAACTGCAGCCGCAATTACATTTACTATATGAGTAAAAATCTGCCATAATTTGTGACAGGAGCGAAAACAATCTACCTAATTCTCAGAGTTTTTGACATGTCTGTACAAAGAAAACACGCGTTGGCTGAATATTCAAATCCAATTGGTCACACTGTGTAGATCTGCCATGTGTTCGAATGTTATTGTCATCGGATGCATGTGATAGGTTGCTCCTGCAGGGGAGTGTTTAAAAGTACGTGCGAATGTACACTAAAGAATAATAGTTTATAAATTGGTCTAAAATTACTACTGCATCCTCTGTGTCTGGATATGTTGTTTTAGGAATCGATATACACAGTAATTGCTCTCTTTCTCATACAACACTTACGGACTGAGTTGTCCATCAACCGATCTGCAAATCATCCATTTACAGGCATTCAAGAAAGACCTAAGCCATAAATGTGGCTTAGCACGTTGAATAAATACAAAAATAAATGGGGGCAGGTGACTCATGGGTTCAAACCCAGAGGAAATTGATGGACATTTTTCGGGCGTTAAGTGGCCATCAGCTGCTTCCCTCAAAAGAGAAGTATATCCTATTGTCCAGTGATTCAGATATTAATGCAGTGATGAAAAGAAATTTCAAAATCGGTAAAGATGATTCTGATTGAAATAAAGTGGTCTTTCATGCTCAGTATAGTACGAGACTCAAGAGAAGCACAGCAGCTAAGAGTGTCGAAGACTGGTCCCTCTACTATGTGCGTGTGTTTAACGCCCACTTTTACTAGATGCGGCACCGCAGGTTGGTCCATCTGCTGTAACTGCTTAAAGAGGTACGATAAACTACCCATTGATCAAGCAGCCCTCCAACATCCATGAGAAGCCTTCGCATGTCTGTAAATCTACTAAAATGGGGTTGTCGCCTTTGAACACACATAATGAAAGGACAGCTATATAACGGAAATTCTGCAAAACCATCTCAGTATTCGCTTATCGATCAGGGAAGACCGAGAAATATCCAGGGTGAGAGTGGACGCCCGAAGGGAATCCAACTGCGAACTTCCAAATGCGGGCCTCACACGTTACCATAGAGCTATCTCACCTCGTGCTATATTACCAAATGAGTTGTCAGATAGGGGATAACAGTGACAAAAGAACGTTTCAGTAGAAACAAGCATTATCAGTAGAACCTTTAAGTAAACAAAGAATGGTGAAGTGTTTTGTTGGATTCTATTATGTGTAATTTTTTATTATGACTAAGAAAAGAAACCATTTGAAGTGCGGGTGTGGAAAGGGATTCAGCGACTGAAAGAAGACTAAGTAATGAAGCTGTATTAAAGCCGATGGGCGAAGAAAGAACAATAACAAAACTCATCAGCTAAATGAAAAGAAATTGGCTGGAGGACTGAATGGTAAGACACTGCTTAACAGATCTAATGAAAGAAATGGTAAATGGGGAAAGCTTTCGTTAAGCTGAAAATAACAGGTGGTAAAAAATTTAAGATAAATTGTTCGTGAGCAGACAAGGACGAAAGCGAAAACTACCAAACTTTGGAGGAGACTAAATTTACATGCAACACCTGTCTCCTTGCAACAACTATCAGTAGACAGCATTGGACCTGGGATGTCAAAATATACATCAAGTAACTGAAGTTTAGGGGTATATGGAATAAATTGATTAACTATTAAACGAAGTTGCTAATCTTTCCATAAATAGACCAGATATCATATTCCTTTTTCTTCACTATAACAGTTCCGGCTGCTACGATCGTCATAATACTGTCATCCGAACGTCGGAACTCCCGATGGAACCGGCTGGCAGTAGGACCAGACGAAAGCATTGAGCCCACGCCCACCCATTTATCTTGTGGCGTTCACCGAAGGGGATGGTGAGGAAAGTGCCACTGGTAGCTGGCCGCCTCCTTCCCCTCCCTTTGACGTCTGGAATAGTCGGGATATTTCATCTAACCCGGAACCTTCTAGATATGCCAGTTGGTCTTATATAAGCGACGCGCCGGGCCGGAGAAGTTCAGTTCTTGGCGAGCAGCCGTGAGGAGCGCCGTGTGAGTGGACGGACTGGAAGACGACGTACGTTATCAGAGGAGTTGTACGTAACTGTGAGCGTGCAATGGACCTGTGACAGACGAACTTGTGAATTGTAATTGTGTGCGCTAAGTAATTCTATGTGATCGGCAAGTGTTTCAACTGTAATTCGGTGGAAATAAAGAACATTTTGAGTCTGTGCAATTGGACTTTTAATTTCACGAACCCACAAAGTCACAATACTATGCTACAAATTTACAAATAGCTGCTCCAATATAACAGACGTCCGTCAGTATCCACAAATACGAGGGCTGATGAACAAAGACAGTGACTTTTTCAAAGATGTTTATTACTGCAGTTCAATGTTTACATGATCTTTTTCAAAGTAGTCCCCTCCGATTTCAATGAACCTTTTATAGCGTCTCTGTCAATCCCTGAACACGTGATGTAGACCATTCTTTGTCAGGTCCTTGAGAATCGCCTCACTTTTCTTGAGCACTGCTTCAGAGTTCTCAGATCGAATATCCCTAAGCTTTGCCTTTTGTGATGGGAATAAAAATAGTCACATGGTGCAAGATTGGGGCTATAAGGTGGATCAGGTACAGAGGTAATGAGGAATCAAGCCAGAAACCGCATGGCTTGATTTGCGACGTGAGGCCGTGCATTGCCACGATGAAGTCGCCACCCAGTCCGAGAAAGCTTTGGTCGGTTCTTTGTAATGTGCTTTCTCAGTGTAGCCAATACTGACTTGTAATATGCTGCTGTAACAGTAGTGTGAGGAAGAACAGCATGCTGGTAAATCATTCCATTATAGTAAAAAAATGTGACCACCATCAATTTCACTGCAGATGGAACAGATTTTGCCTTTTTTGGTGTTGGAGAACCTAGCGATTTCCACACTGTGCTGGCTTGCTTTCCTTCAGGGCCATAAAGGTGCAGCCATGACTCATCACCGATGATAATCGATTTTAAAATGTGCATCCCCTCCATCAGCACAGAGACGCAGCACCTCACGGCTTGTCCGCATTTGCACAGCCTTTTGTTTGAACAAACGTGGCACCCAACGAGCACAAACTCAGGTCATATGGAGATGGTCGTGCATAATTGTGAGCACACTGCCGTATGAAATTGTTAACACTTCACTGAGGTTACGTAATCTTATACGCCGATCCTCTCGGACAATCACAGCAGCTGTGTTGATGTTGACTTCTGTCACAGCAGAATCCGAAACACCAGGCCCACCGTGCTTAACATTGACAAGTCGGCCTTTCTTGAAGTCCTTCAACCACCTAAGCACTGTTGCACGAGGTAGTGCACCTTAACTGTACGCTTGTTTCAGCTTTTCATAAGTTTCGGTGGCTGTATGATTTAAGCGAAAACAGAATTTCATTGCGCTGTACTGCTCCTCTCGCGGCACCTCAAGTGTCTGTTATGCGAAATGCGAGTAGGGTCTACAAAATAGAGCATTACTACCAACCTACCAATACGAGAGTGCTGCTGCCTACCGATATTATACATAAAAACCCGCTCTTTCGAATATGCAGGTTACAGATACGAAACTATCATGGAAACTACAGCAAAATCTCAGTCTCAATGTTTGTTGATCATCCCTCGTAGTATTAAGAGCCAGATACTCTAGGTCTCCTCATGTTCTACGGCTTCAAAGATCGTGGCATGATGCGCTGTAAAACTACTTAACTCCTGTCTCTTGAACAGTATCATAATGATAATTGGAGTAAAAATGCTACGTCACCCAAAGAGCTTTTTGTTTGTAGAAAGAGTTTTTCAGTTTGTCCATAGCCTATATATGGCTAGTATGGAGGAATGATTAATTTACATCAGTTAACTTAAACAAAAAGGAAGTTCTAGGATTTTGCAAAACAAGGTGTAAAAATTTATTTCATATGTGAGTAAAATGCTGCAATTTTGTAACACCATGTAGTGATTATATTCGGGGTCGAAATGAGGAGAGTGGGAGTTACTTCATAAAGCAGGCGTCTCAAAAAATGTGCGTCTTTTCTTACATATGGGCAGGTACAACAAACTTAAATGCCATCATACTATCACTTCCGGTTTAACCGGAAGTGAGTAAAACTTTATTTTAAATGGCACCCCTATTCTTTTTACATATCTGAGTGCAACTCTAAAATATCTTTTAACCAGTAGCTACAATAGAAAAGAAACACAAGAATAAAGTGAAAGATTAAGGGTAGTTCACCTTCTGAATTCTCTGTTCGTGCTGGTCAACCCTCGGCCGCTTGACAAAGCAGTTGATCAAAGAAGCAATTTAAAAATTGACAATCAGGATTTAGAAATACCTCTCATCGATTCGATTATTAGAATTGCATTAGAATTCGCTCCTCTTCACCAAGGATAAGATAGAATATTATTTATTACACTAAACAAATCTGGGAAAGACCCAATTCTCCAGAGGGTTTAATCTGCAAACACTTCAATAAACGAAAGAAACTTATATATTTTTTGAAGCAATGCCACAAAAGTTATTGCTTTTAGTATTTCCGATAAATTTCTTGAGAGCATAAAGGATTTGAAATTCACTACAGAGAATCAATAGTCTTTAAACCGCTAACGGTGCAGCAGCAGTTTACATTTCAGTTATACAACCCTTTATCTGTCTCAACAAACTAAGGGGAACAGAAACAGTAATCCGTATCTACTCCAAATGGGAGAAAAATAACACCAATACCCAAACCTAAATGAACAGATAATTACAAGGGCAATGGCGCAGAAGTAATAACTCCAAACATATTTAGTGAAATTTGTGTGAAACACAGGGTGGCCCAAGAGTCCCGCAACAGAGAGACATAACTTTAATTCATTTTTCAGGCAAATAATGTTGTATACTGAAGAACGCGTGGAAATTATTCCCCCGTTGTGGGGGATATTCACAGAGTGATGTTGTGGGTGAATTTAAGTGGAGGCACCCTGAGCAAGAGCCAGTGTCACCAGGGAGACTGCTGGAGAAATTCAAGAGCACTGGAAATGTGAAAGGTATCCCCGATGTGTACGCCCATCTACTTCAGCAGAAACGGAAGAAGTGATTTTGGCGAAATTAGCAGCAAGTCCCAAGAAATCAATTCGAAGAACAAGTTGTGAACTCGTGTTCCTCGCACAACAATCCAGCGTGTCCTGAATAAGAACAAATTTCACCCGTACAAGTTATAGTTCTTACACCATATGATAAAAGGTGATCCGGATCGTCGTATGGAAATGTGAGTGGTTTGTATGAAACATTGATGATAATTCACAGTTTTTATCAACAGTTATGTTTTCTGACTAAGCAAACTTTTATGAGAATTGCGAAGTTGACCGACAAAATTTACATTACTGGTTAGACATTTATGTGCAGATGATCTGCCCGAAAGTCCTAAGACTCTGGCCTCCTCCTACCCGGGAGCGATGGAAAAACCCGGGGCTCTGTCCAAAGGGCAATACCTGGTTTCCTGAAAAGCACCTCCATCGACAACGTCAAGACGGGATGGAAGTGGATACGCCATTTACGCGCGTCAACTCCGCAGGGAAGATCACCGAATAACCTCTGTAGGGCCGCCTCGTGATCTAGCACACCTACTAGCTCTGCAGGGTAGTACTCGGGACCTATGAGGCAACCCTCTACCCCCTCGTGGCGGCCGTAGCCTGGCCGGAGATACCCGATTTCCCGCGGGTGTCGGGAACACACTGCTCCCTCGAGTCCAACCCAATCCGAACAACTTCCCGACGGGAGGGCTCGACAGTTCGGCCCGAGGCTCCTCTGGTAAGGTCAGAGGTACCACGAGTGCTAAGGGTTCGCAGCGCTCGCACCCCGGCAGCTGAAGTGGACGGATCCCCTCCGTTTTCTAGCAACAAAGAACAAGGAGTTCCCGTGTAATTGTATGGTGTGGTTTTTGGAAAGACCGTATCATTGGCCCATACCTTTTTGACGCAAATGTTGACAGTGAAACTTAGCTGAAAATGTTGGGAGATTCATTATTGCCATATTTGAATGTCATTGCTTCCCACCTTGAGTGGTTCATGCAAGATGGTGCACCCCCACATTACGCAATTCAAGTACGAATTTGGCCGCAGAACTTCCTGCAGTGGATTGGGTCATAGCGGACGTGTGGAGTGGACTCCTTGATCTCCTGATACGTATGAGGTGCAGGGACACAATCTATCTTCGAGGGCGAATAGTAGCAGAATGTCGTGCTATCAGGCCAAACTTGGTAATCAAATGTTTTACGGAACGTGGTCGACCATTTACAAACGTGTTGTGTGTTGAACAGTCCTCATATTGAACACATAAAATAGTTTAACAGTATAATCCCCATGGTGCGGGACTTTTTGGCCACACTGCAGACATATGGCAGTTGTATTAAGTCACAAACATTAGCCAAATTATTTCATCAACTTTTCCTTATAAAAACAAACAGAGCTACAAGAGGTGAAACTGGACAACAAGCGCCTGTGTACAAATCAAGAAGAAACTTTATGAGATAGAAATCATAGGACAAGTTCATAAAATATTTAACTGATGAATGCAGAGTGTAAGGATTTATTTTGAAATCTAAGCGCATTTGACTTATATCTCATTGAAATGCTAATAACATGGAAGAAACTCCCTTCTAGATCTCGAGAGCAGTTTATCTTCTTATTTCCATAGATTTTATTACAGCTTCTCCTTGTATTGTGTGCTATAATTATAGTTTATCGAACAGAGCAAATAACTAAATAACATTATATTTCTTTTTCCTATAGGTCAATTATATTGAATAAGGTCAATGTTACTTCCAGGAATATTTCATCTAAACAATTAACCATTAATGTATATGTTTGCGAATACGTTAGTAATTTTTTGAGCTAATCAATAAAAATTAAGCCTCCATAAATGTAAATAAAAATATTCACAACGAGAACAGGATAATTGTAGAGATCACTGAATACATACAATTTATTAAAAAGCTTGTTGTTATGAAATGAACATATTAAAGAGAATGTAATATGAATCCGTTTTATAATCATTAGGTAAGCACTGTCCTGAAAGTAACGTTTTGTTTTTCCAAGAGAGATGTTGTGGATTTTTAATAAAAATGAGGGCGGTAATTTCCCTAATGCATTGCTAAATTATAATAACATAATTTTAATATTAACTGGGCTGTTTGTTGTACCAGGTATTATCCTATCACAGAAAGGAATAACAAAATAACAAACACAACAAGCTTCCGAGTCCTCAACACAGTAAAATAATGTGTTTTTCACTGAGGTCCTGTATATTTACACAAAGCACGGAAGCTGAGGGGGGCGGGAGACACTAATCGGACTACGGCTCACACACCCCCGCCCCCGCTGTTGGATTGTTTGCCGCTCTGCATGCAGCAAGCTGCTCACTTACATCACAAAGGAAAGCCCCCATAAAACCCAAGAACAGTAATATAAGAAAAAATGAAAAGCTCGGAAAAGTCTACTTTAATGCAATTTTGAATCCCCGTGCTTTTAATTCATTTTTTTTTTTAAAGTAAGACTTTAAAAAGTATATAGGCATATTTCCAGAGCAAGATGTATTCGTAATAAACTGCGAGGGTTTCGATTCCGGAGGTGTCACTTTGGATTTTCATCGTCCGCCAAATTTGATTTTAGGTTTCCTATTGTTTTCCCTAGTCGGTAGGCGGCAACTTCCAGCACTTTTCATCTACCACAAATTCCTTTCTATTGTTTAGCATTCATTCCGTTTCCCTCTCAGGTTTCATGAGTTATAGATTTCGTGGCATGTAGCGGTGCCGAAGAAATCGCAGGCACGCATTCGTCGATGATTCCAGAGTGCTGCTTCGGTTTGATGGGTCGTTTATGGCCTTCTCTGGGCAGCCAATGGCCTGCGCCCTAGAGTGTTCTGTGTTTCTCTTGTGTCATCCCTTCCTCCCAAGTGGTGGCAGTTCACATTGGGCTTTGTGTCCCCCTTTGTTGTATACCCTAATATGTGTAGGTAGAACTTCATTGAACAAACTATTTAGTAGTTCTGTTGTTTTTTTTTTCAGTTATCTTGTAAAGTTTACCTTCACAACTTGATTAAACAGAACGTCAATTAGGTATTGCTTTGAAATTAGGTCACGAACTCTTTATAGCTCTGCACCCTAAACCGGACATTAATATAAAAATACCTGGATTTATTTTCACGGCATAAGTTGAAATTATCGCTGTTTGCTAGACCAATATGCGTCCTGCGCCGTAGCGTGGTGTGCTAAGGCAGTATGCCTTGATCCCTAACCACGGAAAGCGGCCCGGGTTCGAGCCCATCCATGGGGTGCGGAGTTTATGTCCCGGGTATAGGACCGGTGTCCACTCAGCATCGTGAGGAAAGAGAAGAGTTTACGCTAGATAAGCGGTCCTGGTCACGAAAACCAACATTCCGACTGGACGGATGCCTTGATGCTGACCACATCTCCTCCCCTTATCGGTTGGATGATCGCCCACCTCTGCAGTGCGTAAGTGGGCGTGAGGGCGGCAGTCGGGTTGGTAAGCCTTGGTACTCTTAAGGATGTCGCGCCAGTAGTTAACTTTTAACTAGAACAATATACATGTGACTTTAGATCGATTTTCATCAATCAGAACTTCATCCTTGAGATTCCAATTATTTATTTCTGCTCAACTACCTCACTTTGCAAGGCTTCGCGTCATAGGATTCTAAATTTTTTAAAACTATCCCACACCAAATCTCCTAAGAGATGAAGCAACTATATTGGCGAACAAATTTCCACGTTGGTGCGACAATTTGAAGCTAACTATATTAATCGGACAGTTTGAAACAAATAATGTTTAGCTCAGGGAACAGCAATGAGGTTTATCGCAGCGTATGCGTGGATATGTGTGAAAGGGATAGTTTAATGACACTGGAATGCCCGTTTCAAACTGGTTTAATGACTGCTTCTTTTTATCAGAACATCAAACTTGAAGTTGCCGACCAAGGATTACCAGTATCACTGTTTAGAGAGATTGAAGGCGGAATACCTATTACTCGATAAAATTAATTAGTTACGTATAAACTGACAAATATCGTCTCTCATCACTTCTTGGTCTGCCTTTAACCAAGACAGAAGAAGTTGACCGCCCTAATCGGCTCCACGCCGTGGACTGCTTTAATGGCTTGCCAGCCACGAAGTGACTGATTGTCCTCACAGCTGCGTGTGAGTATGTCGCTTTCACTTTTTGGAAGCCCATTATTCAACCAAAGATTCCCTTTGTGGCTTTTTTGTCGCTATTATGAAGGATCCGAAGAATGCCCTATTCACACTGTCAAGTGCTATCCTTTAGAAATCTGCTAAGGACAATGATTCTTACGTTTCTTTTGTTAAAACAACTATGTTCCCCCAACTTCTATTCGACTCAACTGCTCTTGTACGTGTTGTAACATAGAACCAACATTCCTTTGAAATCCATCATGATTCTTTATACATTGCAATTCTTAATTTCGGTATCAGAGATCATTATATACAATTTCATATACCTTGAAGTTTTCCTTTAGATCCGCAAGACATAATTCCACAACTTCTGCCGATCATCCTTCACTTAATTTCTACGTCCACCAATTTTCACGCGTGGATTGAAATCGTGAACATTTGGAAATATTTGCGCTACAATTCCATTGTGCCACATTCTTTGCAATTAGCGATTTACTCGAAATTTAAGAAAGGCAATTGCAATTAATGCCAATAGGATCAATGTCAAATAGCAAGCGCTGGGAACACTGTATCTACGGTGCTCTATTACTGTGTGTCACTTAATCAGATAATTAAAATGTGAGGTACCCAAAACCAGGAAGCAGTCGGACCTATCACGACCGATTCTTGGTAAGAAAGCTGAAGCCTTCGATAACTTTCGAGACAAACCAAATTAACAAATATTGGCTATAAAGTAGCAATAGTATGGTGGTTAAACATGCAAAATCTAAATCATCAATTTTAAATTTCCAGAATTCATTATGTTATCACAGGAATTATCACAAATTAAAGACATAGGGAATAATAGATTGAATTACCATGACTTCTGTGTACAAGGAACTTTTGCTATTTATCTCGATCACTACAGCTCTTCACCTCGCACTTACCTGACATTAAATCTAACATCACTGATATCAAATAATTTAATTCCTATGGTGTGTTGTAATATGTAATTCATGAAACAGACAGATAAACCAGAAAAAGTAGGAATTTAAATCACTTAAACATACTAACAATATAAATTACAAAAACGTAACAAATTGATCAAAGCTGAACGAGAAGCACTGAGGATATTAGAAGGAAATATCACTAATATCTTTATCATAACCTTTGCTGCGTGAAAAGCAAATACATATCTCTTTTTAATTCCAAAGTATATCTTAGCAAAAAAAAAATGACAACTAACAAACCTAGAAGAGGAAACGAGTCAGAAAAATTCCTTTTCCAATTTGAAAAGTAAACCAAATTCAGAGATATATGCACACAGACTCTCAAAATAGAACGCCCCGTGAAAGGTCATGTTCGACCTAGACTACAAAATTATTAGTCATTGTTTAGCCAAGCTGATTCAAGGGAATGAAAAGGATGTGCAATGACCCAAGAAATGTCTATGCAGCAGGAAATAGCCATTAGCATTAACGCAGGTAGGTATGTGAGGGGAAAGAGGTCTAATATGACGTTTTGATCACTGTATGTACTACATTTTAAGATACTTATTTTTACAGTAAGCTTATAAGATGATAGAAAGCAAGTCTTTCAGTCGAACCCTTCAATTTTGAAAAAATAAATAATATTTAAGCGCTAGCATTCGCTTCTTAAACAATCAGAAGTTTGAATTAAATTGGAATTATTATAATTAACTTAAAATTAATGTGAATTGTCGAATACTTTTGTTTCAAATTATATTATATGTATATATGTATATAGAGAGAGAGCGAGAGAGAGCGAGAGAGAGAGAGAGAGAGAGAGAGAGAGAGAGAGAGAGAGAGAGAGAGAGAGAGAGAGAGAGAGAGAGAGAGAGAAAGACAGAGTCGTCCGCCTCGTAAGCGTAGTGTGTCTACCTCACGCTCAAGAAGTCCCGAGTTCGAATCTCAATCTTGGTGAGTTACCTGGATAAGGCTTTTCCGGGATTTCCCCTTATCCTGAAAGACGAATGTCGGGTAACTCCAAGCTCCATGGACCCCGGACGCATTGGAGCATCACTTCACCCAATTTCATTCATCGTCCGATATGACTAAATGCTGGAGCACGTAAATTACAAAGAGAGAGAGAGAATGACTATTGTGAAAAATCGTTGTGAACTTACATGTTTGGGAAAGCATAGGTGTACACAAATGGCCGTAACTTAAACACGATCAAAATGACAGCAATAACCATGGGATCGGTGTGGGATCTAGTAGATCAAATACATGGCACACGCGTAAGAGTTATGTTATTACTGAATTATATTGTCGCCTATCGCATTGTTGCGAGAGCGCGGTCGGCGTGCACAAGGAGACATAGTCAACGCAGAGATAAAAGCTTGCCGAAACAGATAGATAAAGAGACATAGATGATTGGAAGGTTCGATTTCTTGTTTGTTACTTAACATTCGATTAATTTCTAGAAATATAAGCAGAGGTATATGAAGAAGCCGCGACTCACCAGTAGGGAGAGTCGTAATTGCAACTTGATAAACGTGCGCGTGCAGTTGTGTTTTGAAAGTGAACCCTTGTTTATTTACGTGTGCAGAAGTGACGAGAGATTTTGTTGGTTTATGTTACGTCAGCTTGCTGTAAAGGGGTGTACAGTGTTTCTACGGAAATAAAAAGCATTTTGAATTTCTGCAAATTGGACTTTTAATTTTACGTACCCACAAAGTCACAATATGAAAGATCTCTGGAAAATAGTTCTAAATTTAAGAACAGAGACAGTTTCATCAATATTGACTTTCTCAGCGAAATGTTTCCTCGAGGCTGTGTACCTAATACTGTAATGGTTGTTGCATCCATCCACTTAAACAAGAAATATTCTTAAGAGTCACCCAAATATTAAATTCCTGTAGGATTTGGTTTCTTGCAAGGCAAAAGGAATGAAATAACATAAAACTTAGTTTAATAAGTGTGAGGATCTAAGATTGAGCTCGAAGTTAGGATAGTGGACGTCCGAAAACTATCCAGAGGGGAGTGTAGGAGGGAAAATCCTTGTACCACTACTTCGCAGTACTTTCATTCCGCCTCAACAGCTGCACGTACCTGGGTTCGACGTCGGTACTCCTTCCTGGTCTCCACGTCATTGTCCGCTGCCTGCCTCGCCCTTGCCTCCAGCTGCGGTCTCCTGCATTGACCCTGTTTGGGTTCTCAGGGTGTTAAGTTTGAGAAAACAACAAACATCCGATCATTTCTCAACTGCTTTAATTCTTCTTACACTTGTGTGGCGCCGGGCACCTTCAATTTACTGCACTTTTGTCGGCGCACATTCTACAATACATTTTACTTGACGTGGCACGTCGTGAAAGAATAAGCCGTCGGACACAACAGACCAATGCATACAATACACCTGACTGCCATGGGGCTGAATGGGAGTTTCTTCCCTCTTATATACTCAGCATGGCGTCACAAGGAAAATACTAACAGAATATTGACTTGTGTAACGGTACAGCAAAATAGCTAGCATTCCACTCTATTGTCCAACATCCGCCCTTTCTAAACTGTCGCCCGGGGAGTGCAAGGTGTCTCATATCTGCCCATTTTCATGTTAACAAAATGTTACATCAAAATATACAATTTCACTTTCACAAAGGTAGATAAATATACCTTTACAGGTCTCAAATGTATATATAGTTATTAAACATATTACCTAATTATTTTAATAATTGATCCAAGGACCAAAAGTTCCTATTTCACATTTTACAAAGCTGCACCTTCTATCGAAGGCGTGGAACGATCACATACTCTTTGATCTCTATTCTCCGCAAAAGAAGAGGGTGATTATCTTGCGTTTGGTAAGTGTGAAAATGAGGAAAGGCAAGTTTGTACGGTAAGAACTGTGCAACTGTCATGCGGACTCTTGTATTTTAAAGAAGGTAATGTTTTCCCCCTACTCTGTTACTTTTTTGTGTAATTTACGTCCTCCAACTACTCTTTTACAAATGTTCACACCACGATTGCATGCGTGTATTTTCACATCAAGTTCAACTCTCATTAATTTCCCTCATCCAGATATTTACATTGTTCAAACACTAACCTACATGATGATTAATGGGGTTCACCACCCTTCAACTTCAAAACGAAGGCTAATGCAACCAAATGATAACAGAATGAGGTATTTAATTATTAAATACAAATCCAGTCACATAATATGAATACAATATATGAAAAATATATCGCATTTGAACAAACCTAAATCCTAAAGCAGCTATGATGACGAACTGAGCGTTTGATAGACAAGTTTAATTAATAATCGTTATCAAGAGTAGCCTTGTGAAACACATTAAAACACATCACAAGTATGTACGTGTGCAGTGTAATCCCCGATTTTGGTAAAGCATGTATTCTAATTATCAACAATGTGAGTGAGAATTTATAGCATGGGAACAACACTGTTGAGCAGAGTTGACATAAATAACAAAATTACTTACATCTCGTAATATATTACATGCCATACGATATTCCTGCATAGGTAGATGTGTGTAGAGGAACCTAGAGATAACATTTTTACCACAAGATGGCACTCCTACGTCGCCGACATTCACTACAGTTTGGCCGAACATTCTCCGGCTCTGACATTTCTTGGAAGGGGGAAGCTGGCTGTTGCCAGTTCTTTAGCGGGAATTTTAAACATAGAAACATGCGTATTTTAAATATTTCACGCATGTGCATATTTCACGAACCAGTGGCCATATTATAATAGCGATAATAATAGGACTTAGACACTAAGATCGGAATTCACGCACGCACAAAGTAGCAAAGAAACTTCACCAGCGCAAGCACCAAAAGTAAGTGAAGCCATGTGGTTCAAACTAAATTAAACTGGCAACACGGTGCTGGATTAGGAAGCCATGTCTAGCAGCGGCAATGCTGATTAGCGCTAGTAGACAGTTTTAACTTCCTGACAACGACACTGGATGTTGAAACTCCCAGTGCTACCAACAGAAGCAGTTACTGTACGATAAATGTGTGAAAGAACAGAGTGGTGTTGTAATTAATATCTTGCATGATAATGTCGCCAGGCATTGTTTTGCTGATGCTGATGCTATCCCTCGTAGGCGAAGGCAGAGAGAGAAGCGGGGAAGAAAGGGAAAATGCCCCAACCACGCCCATGCACGTGCTAGCCCTGACACTTGCCGAGAAGGAAAGATACAAAGAGATGTCCGGATAGTTCTCTTTTTCTCGCTGCGTCGTGAAACTTCGGTAGCTTTCGAGGGATCCAGTGAGTTCTAGAACCACAAGTGGAGGTATAAAAGAGCCCCGTGTTATTCCTGATCACCAAAACATGTGGAATTCTATATTAGAAATGAAGCTTCTCAAGTAAATATTTAATAAGAATATCACAAACATCGTATAATACTAAACCAATAGTACTTTTAAGAGCAAGGCAATCTAAATTAACTTGATTTTCGTTTCTAATCCCTAATAAGTAGTACCCTAGTATACCTATAGAAAGAACATAACCTAGACATAACCCTTCTTCTGCAAAACTAATTATATCGACAGTGTACATATCTCAACATCGACTGCCATCTGTTAGGGCTCCAGAAAACAACCTGCAAACTTTCCACCCGTGTAGCAAATCTTCCTAGCTGTTTGAAAATTCTGTCTTTAAGTTTTCCACAAAAGTGACTAATGAAAATATAGCAATTAATGTAATATTAAAAAATCAAACGTGAGCAACATTGCCATGCTTCCGTAAAACACGCTTCTCTGCTATCTAGTAGTAGATGGTACAACAGAATATTATTCCATCACTACACTTGGGAGCCTAATTTTATACTCCTCTGTATGTTAAACCAATGGTCACTTGTATATAATGTGTGCTTACATAAATGTGGAATATTTAACTTTTTGAGACGGTACAAAGCATCGTTAACATATCTGATCTCAATTACTCATGTTCGTGACTGCCAAAAGCACCAAACTAGTTTATGTGTGTAACAGAGGAGTCAATTACGTGCAAATCCACGAGTACGTAATGTCACTAGAGTCTACAAAAAGGCAATGACAGAAGAACTCTGAGAAGGAGCCAATTTAATTTTACGTTATAAGTCCTCCAGATTAATCTTAACGCTTGGCTTAAAAGTGCTTAATGCATCGCTCTATAACACAGTCGGGCAATATTGTTCTTGACACCTTAGATCATTCTGACGTTTTTCGGCTAATTTATAGTCGACGACAATTTTAATTCACTATTCGAGATACACCGTTTGTGGCGACTTACTGTCGTAAGTACTTGAATCCAGGCTTCATCATTTAGCTCTTTTAATTTTAATTAATTGATGGAAATTAACTATTTCTTCACTCTAGCGAGAGACCCTAGTGGTTAACCAGCGAAATATATGAGTCAAATGGATAATTTAATGTCATGACGTCAAGTTGGCCATGGTAGCTCACTGGGTAAGAGCGACTGGATGGGGGATCCGTGGTTCAATTCCCGACTATGGCATTGAATGTTTCATGTTGACTATCAATAACAAGGAATTTCATTTGAAGGATAAAAAATTCATGACGCATTTGTAATTCCTAGAATGAGTGAAGCAGTTCTCACTAATGACCCTTGTCAAGTTGTTACTATAAATAAAGAAACTGTAAATAAAGTCCAAGACCAGGATGCAATGAGGATTTAAAGGGATAAAGTTCAACCGAGCTGTCCTCATGCTATTATAACTAATGGAGATAGAATAGTTTGGTCTCAAAATATGTATTAGTAGTATCTGATTCACAAAACTTAATAACCCAAGTTTAATATCGAGACAGAGTAACAACCAGATGAGCAATATCTTGTACAACGGTGGGTAGAGTCTGTCTAGTGAACGCGAGTGAAGTTAGCCCCTCAAAGGAAACTTACCCTACCACCCATTTACGACCGTCATAAATCTCCATAAATCTCCACTCTTCAGAAATGGTACCCTGTCGTTGATGACAAATAGTAACCCTGATTTTCTCGTAGTGACAGTCGCATGTCTACTCCACGTGGAGTCTCAGTTGCCAGAGTTCCAACTTCCAATTGATCTGCTTCATTACGTGCAGAAATTCGTTGAGTGTCACGATGTGGAGACCGTGGGAGAGAAATGCAGTGGCAAAGGCAAATGCAAATGAAGTAGTAGAAAACTTTCAGTGAAAACAGTCAAACTGATGACAATAGTGTGAATAAATTGGAAAGTATTCCTGGGCCGAGTTATTACTGGAAAAGCCTCAAAATACAAAGTTATAACGGGAACTATTTCCAAGAAAAGTCAAGCGCTTGTGTTGAACACATATAAATATTTGCTGAAAAATAATCTTGATAAGGATGTTAAACTCTAGGTTTTCACAGAAATTCAGTAAGAAATATTGTGACGAAAGAAATACCAAAGACGCCAATCGAGTGTGAAAGTAAATCTCTAAAGTAGATAATTTCACATGAGCTTTAATTCGCCCAGAAATTTATAGATTCTGTCACCCGGGCGTTGGAACACCCTATGGAAGCAGCTGAGAGCGGAAGACAGGGGAGGTCCGTGTTAGCCACGCCTCCCCCTCGTCCGTCTTATAGTGGTGACCGGGATGGCTGGGGGAAAAACATGATTGTGAGGTCTGTTTCTCTTCTACCTGTGTTCTGGAAATTACGGGATCTTTCATCTACTGGAACCTTCCTGTGGAAACCAGAGACTTCTAGAAGAACAGTGACATTCCTATAAAAAGGATTTCAGAGTGTCAGTTAGTCAGTTAGTCAGTGAGTGAGGAGACAGACACAGTTCTTGGTGTAAGTGTTAGTCAGTGACGTGTTAATGAACGAGAAGATTGTGCAACGGAAGACTGTACGTAACTGTGTATGAGCATCGGAGTTGACGTAATCGCGAGTACAAGTGAAGTTGTTACGGACGAACTGGTGAATTGTAATTGTGTGCAGTACGCAATTCTGTGTAATTGGCAAGTGTTAAACTGTAAGTCGGTGGAAATAAAGAACAGTTTTGAGTGGTGAAATTGGACTTTTCATTTCACGAACCCACAAAGTCACACTGGTGTCAGGAAGCAGGATGATAACATCACTTAACATTACAACCATGGACGCGGCATTGGAAAATTTTTTGGAGAAGATGATGGAAATGATGGCCGAATTAACAGAGAAAACGGACGCGGCAAATAACTACCTGGCCACGGACCTGAAACAATTGAAGACGGCCAACGACAACATCACCGAGAAGATGGAAGAAATTAAGGCCGAGTTAACCACAGAAATGAGAGCAGCGAACGACCGTCTGGCCACGGAAATGAAGGTGGCGAACGAGGCTCTCGCCGCCAAATTTGAGGAACGATTGGCCGGCGTGAAGGATGACGTCACGAATCTGGGCAAGCGGATGGGTCAAGTATACGACCGCCTTAATGGTTTAGAGGAAAAGACCGACAACATCGCCAAACCCCTCACCCGCCTGACAAAGGAACATCGACCTTATGTGTGGACGGAGGACGCCGAAGACGCTTTCCAGCACCTGAAGGAAACCCTGTGCAATACTCCAATTTTGGGTCTCCCACAACCAGGTGGCGCCTTCATTGTGGACACCGACGCTAGCGACCATTGCATTGGAGGTGTCCTATCGCAGATCCAGGACGGCCATGAGCGGGTGATAGCCTACTACAGCAAGACGCTATCCAAGGCAGAGAAGAACTACTGCGTCACCCGACGGGAGTTACTGGCGGTAGTAAAGACATTGGAGCGCTTCCACAAGTACCTGTACGGTCAGCCATTCCACCTGAGGACTGACCATTCCGCCCTAACCTGGCTATTGACCTTTAAGAACCTGGAAGGCCAGACAGCACGTTGGGTCCAGAGGCTGCAGGAGTACGACTTCACCTCGGGACATCGTAGAGGGAAGAGCCACGGTAACGCAGACGCCATGTCCCGAAGACCCTGTCCAGTAGAGTGCGGCCAGTGCACAAGAGTGGAAGAGAAGGAGCGTGCCGCAGCAGTCCGAGTAGTTGTGGCAGGGCCTGCTGAAGGCTGGGATAGCGCAGGCCTGAGGAGGGAGCAGCTGGCGGACGCAGATTTGGGGCCACTCTTGAGGGAAGTGGAGGCAGGGACAAGACCAACCTGGGAGGACATCGCACCGAGGAGCGCCACCTACAACTTGTACTGGGCCCAATGGGACTCGTTGAAGACCAGAGAGGGCGTGCTGTTCCGGGTATTGGAGTCACCCCATGGGAAGGCGGAGAGAGAACAGTTGGTACTCCCCCGGAGTAAGGTCCCGGAAGTCTTGGAGGAAGTGCACGCCGGTACTTCAGGAGGACACCTGGGAGCGAACCGTATGATTCACAAACTACGGCAGCGCTACTTCTGGCTCAGACTCCGGGCAGATGCTGGTGGTACACCTGGACCGCCTGGCACGCTACGATGGTGCTGTTCGGGGCGAACAGCTTTGAGGAGGGAGCAGTGTCACCCGGGCGTTGGAAAACCCTATGGAAGCAGCTGAGAGCGGAAGACAGGGGAGGTCCGTGTTAGCCACGCCTCCCCCTCGTCCGTCTTATAGTGGTGACAGGGATGGCTGGGGGAAAAACATGATTGTGCGGTCTGTTTCTCTTCTACCTGTGTTCTGGAAATTACGGGATCTTTCATCTACTGGAACCTTCCTGTGGAAACCAGAGACTTCTAGAAGAACAGAGACATTCCTATAAAAAGGGTTTCAGAGAGTCAGTTAGTCAGTGAGTGAGGAGACAGACACAGTTCTTGGTGTAAGTGTTAGTCAGTGACGTGTTAATGAACGAGAAGATTGTGCAACGGAAAACTGTACGTAACTGTGTATGAGCATCGGAGTTGACGTAATCGCGAGTACAAGTGAAGTTGTAACGGACGAACTGGTGAATTGTAATTGTGTGCAGTACGCAATTCTGTGTAACTGGCAAGTGTTAAACTGTAAGTCGGTGGAAATAAAGAATAGTTTTGAGTGGTGAAATTGGACTTTTCATTTCACGAACCCACAAAGTCACAATTCTATGCAAAAGGGAGAGCACCCACCTTAAACGAATTGGTTGCACATTTGCAAGAAATTTGTGATTTTCCTTATGGGCACTGCACTTTGCGCGGCCCCATAAGGGAGCTGGGTTTCAAATACCGCATTTTGAATAAGTTAAGGGTTATTATGGAATCCAGTATAATTGTAGCTCGGTGATATATATATATATATATATATATATATATATATATATATATATATATATATATATATATATATATATATATATATGTGTGTGTGTGTGTGTGTGTGTGTGTGTGTGTCAAAACCAAAGATGTGTGTATATATATCAAAACTAAGGAAGTTTTGCAGTAATGGACATAAGATAATTTATTTAGACGAAACCTCGTGCGATACCCATGACGTATCGAGTAAGGTGGCAACCTTGCAGAAAGGTCTGGGAGAAGGAGCGCCGGGGTTGTAAAACGATTATAAGGGTTCCTCAAAGGAAGCGGCCGACGTGCACAAGAGTTATCTAAACAGACTAAGAACTATATCCAACTCCCAGATGTGCTGAATCATTCATATGTAAAACAACGTGAATAATGATACTGACGCTTAGTAAAGCATTCCAGAGACAATTATCAATTCCAACGGTATGATTTGACATCACCTGTTGCATCATATGAATGTTACAATATTTAGCAGTTTTCTGCACCAGTTCTTTTTTCAAACTGAAAAGAATTGCACAATATTTTTGTTGGTCAGAAAATACTAAACCATCGTCATCACGATCAGCCTCAACGCCTTACAGAATTCTGGCATATATTAAATATCTCCTCTCTCTTGCCTTCACATCTAAGTCTTAAACCGACCATTGTCATAGGTGGTTTCAGTGGCAGATCAATGATACCAAACCAGTATGTCATGGACCTGTGGATTTAAGTTGGAGAAATGAAAATTTCACAGTGTGTCTTACCTTATTGATCTGCTCACTGCTCGTACTTAAATTATATACTACTTAAAACTTTTGATTTCATGTTACATAAAGTGATATTCAACCGAGCACTAGAACGGCTCACTGGCTTGCTGTCAGAATTTCAGCGACCCAAGCTCATGGCTGGTTCTTGTCACTTCCTATTCCTGCCAAAGTCTGAAAGATGCTGACTTCTGGTGGGATTCCAAGCGGCGGCCTGCTGTTCGGTAGCAAACATTTGTGGCTCTGATGTGCCACTATATTTTTAAGGAATTGCTAATACCGGAATTGGGAAGCGTGTATTCCAGCCATTTAAGTGAATATTTTGGACCTTCATTCAAAACAATAAGAGAAGTTCACGCAAGTCTGTTGATAACTGGTTTCTCCAACATTAAATAAATAAAAGCATTACAAGAAAAAAAATATTGCCGCGTGTCCGTGCACTCAACTATACATTACAGAGGTGCTGGTTTTCAAACTTCTCTCAATGACCACTCACTGATTGTTTGACGTTGAACCTCAGCCCATGCAAACCTATTTACGTAGTTTTTAAAGTAGCTAAAGCTCCATCTGGAAGTGAGGGATATCGGAAAGGATATGGGGTGATTCGGGTCTGAGCTTAAACCAGCGCATCGAGGAACACCTCAAAATTGACATTCTCAAAATATTACAGGATAGGATTCCGGTTACTATTTTACTTGTTCAAGTTTTTTATTGTCTCTTACACTCTGGAATTCGAAAATGGCATCTAACGTTCTGTATGTAGTCTTTTTTTTTTTTTTTTTTTTTTTTTTTTGCTTGTTCCATTTATACCCCGCCTTTAACTACTATGGTCATATCGGCGGCCGTTCTCCTTTGGAACATACCGAAGGTGTTAACTAGTTATCTTTGGTGTATAATCATTACATCACGCACACATTCACACTCTCATTCATACTTCCAGACTCTCGGGAAGATGGGGAATTATATTGGTCTGAGAAAAATCCCCACCCCCACCGCCGGAAATGGAACCCGGGACCCCTAGCACGGAATATGTAGTTCATATTCATTTTCAAATGGAGTCTTTTGAAATGTATTTTATCACAACATAGTTTCACGAATTTGTTGTTTCAAACTGAGTAATATGTACTATGAATTTAAAATTAAAGGGAGGTACCCCATTGTGACATCCTTTTTTATTTCTAGAACATTCATGGTTTATTATTTTTTGTGTACTCTAAGTTGACAAGTTAATGAGCGTGTGGGGTGAAATACGATATATTGTGGGACTTATGGGAATTTTTGTCCATAGTAGAGTCACTGTTGTTTACAGAAGACAAGGAGAAATCTGAGGAAGGGACAGTAGGGTGGTATGTGGTGAGTGATTAATGACCAGTGACTAGAGCTTGCAGATTAATGTCAGAGAGAAGTGCGACCGTGCCATTCCACTGCCCTTAAACCCCCTTAACATTTCACCAACCCCCTACACTCTTACACTTAGTCGCCCCTGGTATACCTCCTGTCCACACCGCAACAACGAAAATGTCCCAATAAATCAATACAGTGATATGTTTGGCAATAGGAATGCTTACACGGCAGGCTTTGCATACGCATGAATCCCTATGGAAATGGAAACCGCATTTTACTTTTACTCTGTTAACTCCCCCAACAAGGTATTTGTATTATTTATTGTGTCTCCATTTATGCGCAATAAATTTTGTGACAAATACATGTAACACAGAACTGTCCTTATTGAAACAAAAAAGGCTAACAATGAATAGAAAATCTGATAATATTCAAAATGTGTCTATTGTTAAGTTTGAATAAATGAAAATTTGCAATTAGAGGACAAAATGAAAATACCAACAAGTCAGTCTTTGAAAAAACATTCAGCATCCACACGTTGGGGATTTTTAAGGGTGGTTTAAGGGGCTGAAAATTCTTTAAAATTTCTGAGTTATTATTATCTACCCTTATCTGAATTCTGGAGAAGTCCAAAGGCATCTAAAATAAGTCTATGGTTTAGCAAAGAAAAGTGTTATCAAAAAAAGACTTTACCAAATAAATGAAAGATGAACAGTAATTTGAATATGAATGGTAATAATGAGTTTCAAAATTATATTTTTATTATCATACAGCTGTTGTGCTTTATTATAGATATGAACGCTAATTATTTGGTGTTTATTAATATCGTTTTTTCCTTTGAGGTTTTCTCTTCTGGTTACACCATATTCAGAAATCTTCATAGACTTCCCAAACATTTTTCTGAAGAGAAATTTCAGCATTCCGGAATCCATTACCTCAGCTGTTGCATATACTCTTCCTTTAACTGTATTTAATATCGTCTGTACTGGTGGGATCGGATTTATTATAATAATCATTCGCGAGAGCGCTCTGTTATTAGTCATTGGAAATTTCCAGGCAGCTCCAGAATGTTCGAGATAAAGAAACGTCGAGAACGTTCTAGTTAGCTATAGAAGGGGTTTACTGTTATTATACTGGGTGAGTTTGCTGCTCATCTGCTTACAAATCCAACTATCCGGTATTGACTTCCCCATATTCCTGGCCCATTGCTACTGCATTGCAATATGATATTCCAATCTTCAGTACTGCCTGGCTCATTATTCCTTTAAATTTGACACTTGTTTTAGTGTTGAAGCATTTTTGAATAGTTTTATCATGTTTGTATTTGCAAAGTATTTTGGTAATTTTGTTCCAGAATGATGTGAAAACAGTTTGCAACAAGTCTGGGGCAAATAGTATAAACAATAATGTAAAGACAACCCCGGTTTGAGCTCAGGATTTCACAGTAATGAATTTGCACTTATTTGGTCTTTTTTTTCAAAATAATTCACTGTCACCGTATAAAGTAGTCAGAGAGCGAAATACTTCACTTCGTGAAACCAATTTAATATACAAGCCTGAAGGTTCATATGTCATTCAAAATATAAGTACACCTCTACAGGAAGTAAACCAAGTAATTTTTCTGATTGTGTGTAAGGGCCTTAATAACATATCCACTAGCACATTTTGTGCTTTGATGGTGAAAGGCGGTTTAGTTTTAACTGCTTCAAAAACACGTGATTCCAGGTTTTCTTCTAATTCTGCTTGGTGACAGCTAAGTATGCCGAATGCAAGTTAAATAACCCGCTGGCATATTGTTGGCATTTGGTGCAAGTAAAGTAGATTATAAATGATGTGCAAATGAGATAACGTTGTTTTCAAGAACCAGTTTAAATGATTCAGGAAGACCGATAAAAATATGAGGCACCAGAAATAGGGAAATACATTAAAAAATCTGAAGTTCTAGAAACATAGACTAAAAAATGCTCTATTTAAAAGGTGTTAAAGATTCCGTCTCCATTTGATGCTAAACATATCCACTTATACGGTAAGCAACAACATCCATGAAGCTGGCATCCGTGATATAAAGGCAACAAAGATAGACTTGCCCTGACGAATCGTCAAAGAAACAATCGAATTGGATTCGTTCTTGAATGATTGATCAAACTTAAGCAACTCATTTTCTCAGATGAAAGGGAGTCTTTCCTCTCATGAGGATCGGTTAATTTATTTCTGCCGACCAGACATCACCCATTATACCACAGAACATAGTTACCAAGAAAATCAGTGGCCGCAGAATGGTGGAATTTGGAGCTGGACGTCATGTCTATAAAAGGCACAAATACATGGAGCACAACACTACAAAATAGAGAAAATAAATATAGTCTTAGGGCAAGGAAGAAGTATGTCCCCGCTGCTTTTTAACATTTATATGGACTAAATTATGAGACAGCGGATTAGTAGGATAGGAATATATATCATAAATCTTAACGTAAAGAATTTTGTAATATCCCTTACATTCGCAGATGACCAGGTTATTATCTCTAATTCAGAAAACAATCTTCAGAAGGCAATACCGATCTAAACAAAATTTTAAAGGCGTTTAATATGACTAAATAAAAGTTAAATGATGGCTTTTAAAGGTAAAGAGAGTATTAGTTCCAAAATTGTAGTATAAAATAATATTATAGAACAGGTAGACGAGTTCAAATACTTGGGTTACTACATGTCATATAAGAAAAAAAACAGATATAATTACAAGGTCAGAAATATTCAACTATATAAATGGAACAATAAAAATAAATCTAAAAAAATAAAGCAAGTAAAGATACCATTCTAAAGTTTTACAAAGTTATGTCAGCACCTAAAATATTATATAGCAGCGAAGTATGGGTCATAACTGAAAAAGATAAACGAAAACTTCAGGCAAATTAAATGAAGCTTTTAAAAACCATTGCAGGATATAGAAAAATTGACCACAAACGAAATGAAGATAATAGCAAGATAACTGAATGACAAGAGGACAATAATAAGAAAACGATGGAACCAATAAGTTATGTAGACTGCAACAGGCAGTAATGCCTAACGCATGAAGAAAGAGGATGACGTCATTGTGGGAGCTGTAGAACACAAAGTATCATCTCGAATGGATTCTGAGGAACAGATGGATTTTTTCCCAACAATTGTATTGTATTTCTAAAGGTCCGAGCTATTTAACGAATCAATCGGGGCAGCAGTAGCATCCACGTGCCTCAAAGAATCCTTAATTGCCTTCACTCAAATCCAAAAGTGCTGTCCCGAGCTAATTGGCCAGGAGTCACGGTCAATATAAATTTGTTATGTGGTTTCATGACGCGCACCTGAGAACATTTTTAGAATAATTGGGATATCATGATGAACTACAAGTTCGAAGTTCGTAAAAAATCAGAAATAGTGTCTCGTATATGTGAATTCCTTGTAACGTTTATGGAATAAAAGACTGAAGGCAGTGTTTCATAAATGAAGTTACACTCGCTATTAAAATATTTCTATAAAGGTACAAGAAGAACGTCGTTTTCTCAATAATTCTGGAATAGTTCTTCCCTACTGTGAGAGTTCCCCATATTCAAATAAAAAGTGGTCATTTTGTTATTCAAGAAAGTATTTCTTTCAATTTAAACAATTCCAACAGTCAAGTTAAAGGAGAAAATAGTATCATTCTTAGTATGCCAAATAATAAAAAAATAGTCTAAGCTCAAGTGCTCTGTAGCTGTTCCGTAGTTATCCACTTTTTGGGCTATTAATTCTTGAACATTTCACGAATCTTTTAGGTTTTTTTAATCAGTGACGGCCATAAAATTATAGTGCAAGTCTAAGATACACCAGCCTCTTTTGTATAAACTCGCATCTAAAATTTCAGCTAAAATGGCAATTGCTCTCCGGAGGATAAATTAATGAAATCGTAAAGATTGAGGTATTAAAACATGAAACACACTGATAATTGATTAATTTGATAATTGCTCCATAATATGAAACGCCATCCTCACCACAAATTAAGACATTCTACCAGAAATAAACTGACCCTCAGAAAAACTGGGAAGTCCAAATGTCCAAAAGTTGAAAAACCAAGTTATTGCGGCCGCGCCGGGGCTCAGTGGTTAGACCGCTTGGCTCTCACCGAGGCGGCCCAGGTTCAATCCCAGGTGACCACAAAGTGAGATTTGTGGTGGGCAACACGGCGCTGGGGCAGATTTTCTCCGGGATCTCCGGTTTGCCCCGCCATCTCATTCCACTGGTGCTCCATCTTCATCTCATGTATCATCAGTGTCATTGCCTGCGGTGCCGTATGTAGTAAAAGCGGGCGTTAAACACTACACATTTCATGTCATTTTAAAGTAATTGCCAAAATGGTGCAAATACAACAAAATGAAAGGTCTTCGGAAAACGCCAGAGCACGCGAACTATAATATCCTTGTTTCACTCCGCACATTAATAATGTATATCTCCATGATGTGGAACTGAATACATTTCAGTAAATTACATTAAAAAGAGAGGAAATTGCTCAAAACTTCGCATTCCCAACCAGCAAATTATACTGCTACATCATGAGTTATTAGATCCTTTGTTGATCAATGTGTTTATTCACTCAATAATTTTAAATATCTGTAATATGATGCAAAAATGAAGGTGGTGACGATCACAGGTTACCACAGCTCTACGTTGTGCACCAGTTTGAAACAAATATTATAGTGAGCAATGAGGTTTCTCTCAGGGTATGCGTGGATGTGTGTGAGAAGGAAATTTTACAACACTGGAATGCCCGTTTCTAAATTATTTATTCACTGCTTCTTATTTCAAACCTCAAAATGGAAGCTGCCGACCGAGGGTTACCAATCACGGTTTATAGTGACTGAGTGCTAATTATATTTCTCGATAAATTTTGATGCTCTGACAAATATTCAAGACCGAACAAGTTGACTGCTCTAAAAAGGCTTCACGTCTGACTCTACCCTTTTATCTCGGCTATACGCCGATAAATGTTTAAAATGTCTTTCTAGCCGCGAGTCGTCTCCATCGGCGAACGCCGAAGAGTGCCCTCTCACCACAACTGCGTGTGTGTATTTATATATAACTTTCACTCTCCAAATTCCTTTTTAAACAAAGTCCTTTTGTGGCTGTTTTGGTCGCCATTGTAAACGATCCAAAGAATACCCTATTCATATAAGTCAAGTGACAATTCCTTTAGAAACCTTCTAAGGACACAGCGTCTTTCATGGCCTTGTTACTATACTTACCCCAACTCACTGACCTTGCCCTGGGTCGTCACAAAGAACCAACATTCCTTCGTCGTCTATCATTATTATTTTCTTCTGGCAACCATAATTTCGGTATCAAATGCCCCCATAGATATTATTTTATTATCCCATAATGAAATAATATATATGTCTTGCCCGAATATAACGCAAATTATTAGACCTTTGTCAGCAACTTCCAATTCGTTTTACAATTTCTTTTCACAACATTAATTTTTTTACATGAAATTTCCTAAAAATTATTCACATGGTTACATAACAACATTTCATTTAAAATTTACCAACATTCTGTTCTGCAATTTTCAACTTTTAAATATTACTCGGAAAATATTTCAATCTACCTCATCTCCTTTCTTCTCCATCTGATCTACTTAAAATTAATTCATATTGTTGTTACACTTGAAACAATTACTAAATATACACTCCCACGTTTAAATCAATGGTACATTAATAAGATTATATTTGTATACAACATTTCTGAGTTCTTCTTCTTGATGCTATATAAATATTCATTTCAAAAGTCTTTCATTGTTCTGATATTTTTTAACTGGTTAATTTTTTATATACATTTCCGAATACTTCTTTATGATTCTATATAAATATTATTTTCAAAAGTCTTTAAGTGTTTTAATTTTCATTACTATACTTTTTTCACTTGTTTAGTTTTAAGTTTCACTGCACTGTCACAACACTGTTTACACTTAACCTATACATTTTACACTACACTATTTATACTTAGCCTATACATTTTACAAGCTTGTTTCTTCTCCTTTTACAATTTGTTATGGCAATTTTAAACACTTTAGCCTAAGTTCCTACCATTTACAAGAAAATTCATCATCCCACAACGTACTTCGAAATACAAGAGAATTTTGCGAACTTTTCCATGTATAAAGTACTTATTTATTCTACATCCCCATGAATTTTCCACATTCAGCTTAGATATCGGACATCGATCTTTTTTCCTATATTTCTTAGGCATATTCTGATGGAACTGTGCCCCTTGCCCGAAATATTTTAATATTTCTCTTTCATTTCTCCCTCGATTTTGAATGTTTTTCAATGTTTCTTTCGTCGCCGTGATATCTATTGCTACCTCACTAATTTCACTTGTGGTTTTCTCCAAATTCCTCGTCAGTTTTCTATTTTCCCACTCTGATGCTTCTAGTCTACTCCTAGTTTCTTCTAACTCTTTTCTAGCCATTTCTCCTTCTTTATCTAGTTTCTGTACGATTTCCTCCCTCAGTTTTCTGTTTTTACTATCCGACCTTTCATTAACTAGATTCAAAATTTCAGTTTCCTTTGTCACTGTGATCTCCATTGCTAACTCGTTAATTTTATTTGTATTTTCCTCTACACTCCTCGTCTGTTTTCTATTTTCCCATTCTGATACTTCTAATCTACTCCTAGTTTCTTCTAATTCTTTTCTAGCCATTTCTCTCTCTTTGTCTAATTTCTGTGCTATTTCCTCCCCAAGTTTTCTGTTTTCACTATCGGAACTTTCATTAGTTAGATTCATAACTTCATTTTCAGCATTCTCCGTCTCCTCACTAACATCCTTTCCTAAACTGTCTGTTACCTGATCAGCTTCTTTTCTTACGTTCTCTACTTCCTAACTAACTTTCCCGAAATTTTCTAACGACTGTTGTTGATTGTCTAACTTCTTTCCTAGTTCTATTTGTCCTACCTCTAACTTCTGAACACTATTTTCTAACTTTTCTTATATCTTTTTTAAACTTTGACTGTTATCATCTATCTTTTTACTTAAACTTTCACTTAAACTTTGATAACTATCATCTATCTTTTTACTTAAACCTTGAATGTCATTCTTTATATCTTTACTGAAACTTATAAACATTTTTCTAATTTCCTCTAACATATTTATTTCCACTTTTACGCTATTTGGTACAGTTCTACCACGCTCTGCCACTTCAACTACTTCCTGCCTACTGCTACCATAAACCTCCTGAACTTCCATTTTCTTTCTTTTTTTTTTTACAGATTTTTACTCAACACATTTGTTTTCCTCCTCAAATATATTCACCATAGTCTAGTATATAATTTTACACTCTGTACCTTTGATTGTTTTACTGGCTCCTGATGATGTCACTGATGACGATGCCGGCCTCCTTTCTTCTTTACAGTCGAACTGTTGACGAATTTCTTGATGGGTCGACCGTTCTCCTGTCGAACCACCTTCTCCTGAACCTCGTTGTCGGGTTGAAACTCCTACTAGGGTTGAACCTCCTTCTCGTATCGTGCTGAACCTCCTCGTATCGAGCTCCAATTGTTGTCGAACGTCCTTCTCCTATCGTGCCGAACCTCCTTCTCGTAACGAGCTCCACGTTGGCGCGCCAGTTTGATGCAAAAATGAAGGTGGTGACGATCACAGGTTACCACAGCTCTACGTTGTGCACCAGTTTGAAACAAATATTATAGTGAGCAATGAGGTTTCTCTCAGGGTATGCGTGGATGTGTGTGAGAAGGAAATTTTACAACACTGGAATGCCCGTTTCCAAATTATTTATTCACTGCTTCTTATTTCAAACCTCAAAATGGAAGCTGCCGACCGAGGGTTACCAATCACGGTTTATAGTGACTGAGTGCTAATTATATTTCTCGATAAATTTTGATGACCTGACAAATATTCAAGACCGAACAAGTTGACTGCTCTAAAAAGGCTTCACGTCTGACTCTACCCTTTTATCTCGGCTATACGCCGATAAATGTTTATAATGTCTTTCTAGCCGCGACTCGTCTCCATCGGCGAACGCCGAAGAGTGCCCTCTCACCACAACTGCGTGTGTGTATTTATATATAACTTTCACTCTCCAAATTCCTTTTTAAACAAAGTCCTTTTGTGGCTGTTTTGGTCGCCATTGTAAACGATCCAAAGAATACCCTATTCATATAAGTCAAGTGACAATTCCTTTAGAAACCTTCTAAGGACACAGCGTCTTTCATGGCTTTGTTATTATACTTTCCCCAACTCACTGACCTTGCCCTGGGTCGTCACAAAGAACCAACATTCCTTCGACGTCTATCAATATTATTTTCTTCTGGCAACCATAATTTCGGTATCAAATATACTATTCATATAAAATGTCACAAAAATGTTGAGTCAATTCTTTAAAATGATTTTATTTGTGTGCTCATTAGACACCTCTTTCTAGCGTAATATAAAACTTCACTTAATTGTATGTTAGGGCGGGTCAAGTAATATGTTAAATAATGCATCAATTAAAGAGTCCTTTCTCCTAAATATGAATGTGCTGTTTACACTTATACCTTTCTTATTCCATCATGGGCCTCTATTACCTCTTGGTATTGTGAAAGCATTCAAAGTATTAGCTTTTTAATGTAATCGTCATTCAGTTCATGAAACTATACATACAAGGGTATACAAAATTTCTCGTTTACTCCGTGGCTTCCTTTTGGTGATAGCATTTCCCATAACTTTCCAACAGTTGTCAGTATGATTGAGACCAGGGCTGTTTCCAAGTCATTCCAACATTTTGACCCCATTTTGTCTAAGTAGTGATTCAAATGTACAGGTATGTCATTATTACAAGTAATAATCATAGTATTCACCTTCAAAGCCATGTGGCAAGAATTAGTCATCCTGATATATGCAACGAGAAACATTTCCAACTAGACTCTTATAGTCGGCACGCGCTTCATTTCGAGATATGTGCATTGACAATGGCTTTATGAAGTCCAGGAAATTTTAAGAATTCAGCCATCTTTTGTTCGTGTAATTTACGTCCTCCAACGTTAAGTCATATCGGACGATGAATGAAATTGGTGAAATGATTCTCAATGAGTCCGGGGTCCTTGGAGCTTAGAGCTACCTGACATTCGTCTTTCAGGTTAAGGAGAAACCCTGGAAAAACCTTATCTAGATAACTCACCCTGACCGAGGTTCGAACTTGGGACCTCTTGAATGTGAGGGAGACACGTTCCCATCTACGCTAGCTGACGGGCTTAGCGGTCTATTTAGAAGAATCTGTGGGATCTTATTTTTATGTTTACCTTTATGTAATGTTTGGTTTGTTTCTTGCAAAAAGACATAATAAGGTTGGATTTGCAGGAATGTTACAACCTTTTAGACGATCTACTCCGTGACTGGATATGCACCCTCAGACCACTGTCCTTGTCAATGTTTGACTGCATATGTATACCAACACTCCCTATATGGCAACTATGGCCTTCGGGGAAACCTCGCCCCACCACGTGATCTCTGGACCCATTTATCAGGTGGAGGCACCCAGAGGTCGGTGTCCATTACTTGCAGTGATAGGGTATTCGCGAAGATGAAGGTGAGGCGAGTGGACCTACAGTGTTTACCGTGGACTCCGAACCACGTTGGGCATAGGGGACACTTCACATGAGCTAGACAGAGGTTAGGGCGCGGATAGGGCTGACTTAAAATCGACAAAACCAGAGCCGGGAATCGAACGCGGACCCTAAGCACGAGAGTCGCGAACGAAACCACTGCGCTACTCCGCCGCCCCGCATGTTTATGTGGTAAATATTCGTCACCTTCTCTACGACGCACAAAAACTATTTCATTTGAGTCATGGAGATTAAATTTTGACTCGTCTGAAAAGTTCATTTTGTTTCACATTTCTGGCGTACAGGTCTCATCAGCTTTGGCCTATTTTAGTCGCTGTTGTTGCATTGTCTTGGTCAATATGGACTTCTTTCTAGGACGACGGGCTGAGAGTAGCTACCAGTTGCCCTTTATCTTATTGTTCTACTTATTTACATTTCTTCCCAGTCTCACTTTAGTGTACTTGATAGGCAAAGATCATTGAGTAAAACCTCCTTCAATTGTACGCCCTACATGGCAGTAGATGCCCTTTTTCGACTTCCTTTCTCACGATCAGCATTTCCTTTTACTATTATTTTTGAGCAACTTACACACCGTAGACTGATTGAAATCTGTTTTAGATGCAATCCCTTTAGTGTTAATATCACACAAATAAGCAAGTATAGCCACTTTGTTTTCTGGCTTCCACTTTCTCACTGTAGTGCCCCAACTCAATAACTATAAACACTGTCTTCATTGTATAAACTAACAGTGACAACAAATACGTTTTTTGCTGGAGAAAATGTTATATGATGTCAATCAAGGCAGAATATGCCAGCAATACTTAACAAGTGGGACTGATACGATGTTAAGCTGTCAAAGACAAAACTACTGAGTAGTTACTGGTGACGTAATAAATGTTTCCACCATTGTAATTTTGGAATACTAAAAAGTTAAATGCTGCCAAGCATATTCAAAATTTCAAATGTGCAGCCTAATCCAGTCCTGGGGAAAGTACTCAAAGTGTAGAGCCATTCCAATACGTCGCTTCCCTTAGTGATCAAGTTGAAAACAGTTTCCACCTAATGGGTTTGTATGTATGTGTCCACATGCAGGTAAGGGGGAACTACTCGGTTCAAACCTTTGGAGCACCCTTTCTGTGGCCTTGCCTAACTTATACGCTGTGTTTTATAAGAATTTCATGAATGTAAACAACTTCACCAGTGTATCTTCTCTAGTTCTAATACAACTGCATTTAATGTTTTACAGATACAAAGCGCATAATTAGTTGAGAATATTGCCGTGCTCGATGATAATACACAATTTTAAACTAAATTACATGAAAATAAACGAATAATGTGAAGATGATTGTGTTATGACATGAAATATGTTCATAAATGTGGGAAATCCTCGTAAATGCTGTGCACCATTGCATCGAAAGGCATAAGTAAGGCTGTGTGTAAGAGATCAGAAACGCTCCAGAAGTGAACTTCGCACAATATGGCCAACTAACCCTGGGTTTGCTGGGCATTATGAACTTGAATTTCAATAATGGAAATGAGCGTAGATAGGGCTTATGCCCTGCTCTTCCCTGCCCGTACATCTACGTTTGCATAGTGGATGTTGGTTTAATTTCAGCTGATGACATGGGAGTGGGAAACGATGTTCTCAGACGGCCGCTGGCGGGCACCAAGTCCTGGATTGTTAGGTGGTTGTGGCTAGGGCTACAGATTGCAAGCAGTGGCGTGCCCACCGGGAATATATGTCCTCATTTGCCAAACAAACGCTGAGTCTTCAGTGGTCGCCACCTGGGATAACAACATAATTTGGATGCAATGTCCCATACAGATTTTCTCCAATTCTTCATGGATAATGGCTACAAATGAAAGCTGATGGGCTGATCGCTAAGATTAAACTTTATTACAAACATTTAATTAACCAAAAGATCAATGTGCATGTCCACAGGCAAACTACACCAACATAAGTACACAGAAAATAAGAATGTACTCTCTTAATGCAAACCATAGCTGTTTCAAATAAATTTGAATTACAATAGTGAAATGAACAAAACATTCGCTGAAAAACAGGTATTTCTCTGCCTTATTATAACCTGCATGTTTTGTTTAGATGTCCAAAGAATATCTTCGTTTTCACTGCTGATATTTGTTCTTCTTGCACATGTAAATCCAATAAGGGCAACTGCATAAAACTATTGGGAAATATAGAATTAGTATTAAAGGAAAGTAAGGCTATATTAACTACAAATAACTGGTATCTATCTGAAGGCTTTATACGGAAGGTTAACCGACTAGAATGGAGAAGATTTGGAGACTAGAAGAAACTATGTGACGCATAAGTTCTAGAAATATGGATAATGAGATTTTATAGCGTTCTGGGATATTGAAAATCCTATTAAAATTATATCAGGTAATGATGTGCTATATCTTTAACAGTGCCCTGTAAGTAAAAAGTGCTGACTTCCAAAAGAGCACATTAGTGTCTTCAATATTAAATCTGTATCTAAACTTTAGTTACAGAAGTTTCTTATATCTCGAACTCACTACCTGACGGAGCATTAGTTATCTAGAAACTGCTGTTGCATTATTTAATTTTGACTACATTCATGCCCATTAATCGAGGATTAATAATAGTATCATTAATAATGATTTTTGTACAGTTATCGTTAAAAGAAATGATAAAACCTGTGTAAATTGTTTGTTATTCACTAAGTTTAGCTTCCTGTAAACACAGCCTGCGGGTGTACAACGAATGCTTTGCAATAACCATTTAAAATTAAAACGAGAAAAACAGGAAAAATATAGGGGAGATGCGCCCAGTACCGCACACGTAAGCTTTTTTTTTTTTTTTTTTTTTTTTTTTTCAAAATTTGAAGAAAATGCAATGGAGATCAAGTAGCGTGCTACTATTATTATGAAGATAATAACATACAGAACAGCATTAGTAATGAACATTCATGAACGCTAGTCGTGTTGACTGTTAAAAACTAAAGTAAATATTAGTGATAACTGTCCATCTCAAAAGTGTTTCCCAGTACCGGACAGACGTAAATAAATGCATATTTCTAAATAAAGGAAGAGGAACTGCATAATAAATCACAAGATAATTATTCTTGTCATAAGTATTGTACTTTTGAGTTAGAAACAGCCCACGTTAGCATAATAATATGTTTCAAAACGTTCTTTAGAGATGATCACAACAAAATAAAAATGTCTTAGAAACATTTTTCTTAACCACAGTGATGACATCTATAAAAGTCAATGTTCTTTTGCCCAGTACATTGAACATATGTCCAACCCTTGCACAATACACACTATCCCAAGCCTCATCTGTGATTTCTATACTCTGTTAGAACACTGTTTAATTTTCTTTTAGCCTTCTAAGGCTCTTCACTATGTCCAGTTTCTGTTGGCACAAAGCTAGAGCTAGGTTCTCTATTTATAGTTTTATTAATGTTAGACTTGCGTCCCTTTGCTATTGGTTTGTTCTTCTGTTTTTGTGCCTTTTCCAGCAACATCAACTTATACAGACTTGATGTGAATGTTTCAGCAACATACATTGCTACTCACAGGCTCATTGATCCTTCTACAACATTCTTTATTACTTGTTTCACATTTTCTTCTAGCCATTTTTGTTTCTTTTTGGCCTACATGTTGACAGGAATGTCTATAAACTAAAGTTAATCTAATGTGAATGCAAGATCAGGGGACAGAAATATATCTTTGGGTACGGTACTGGGAAAATTGCTATTGTACGGTACTGAGCAACTCACGCGTATATATATATATATATATATATATATATATATATATATATATATATATATATATATATATATATAAATGTCACAGCACGGCCCGATTCTTTTAAACCAACACTGCAGTTTGTGTTTGTGTAGTCTACTTAATACCAAATAATATGAGTACAAATACTTAATTAGTTCTTCACAGGACAAGGCAGCAGCAATGTCAGAAGTTATTAACAGCACAGCTCCAGTTTACAGCACGAATTCTCTGAACAATAACTTCTGATTCAACGGTCAAAGAGAAGGGAAAACTTCCAGTTGGTAACAAAGATGTTGTTTGTCTAAATGCACACCGCGAGCTTCTACTATCTATCGGCAACTTTAAAATACTAACACCGTGCGGTACTGGGCACTGTGCGGTACTGGGCTCATCTCAAGTACATTGATGATAATTAGCCTGAACTCGAAAGTTCTGGTCCAAGCTATAAAATAAAGAAGTATTAATAGGAAAAATATATACAAATAAACCTAATTATCGTATTTGAAAATTAATTGGTCTACGAATCATCATGAAACAATGTGTCGATTCCTTAATGGTAGCGATTAAATTATCCTTATTTCAGATCTTCAGATCGAACATATTACAGGAGGCACCGTCACCACTATCAAGCCTGTTTCAGCCGTATCGTGTGTACGTGGGCGTGAGATCGACAATGGTAAAAACTGGGTACCTCAGGCATGTAGATGGTCCAAGATTTGATCCCCGGTGGCCGACCCATGTGACCGAAGATTTTTTCGTGGTTTCTCTTAGGCAGTACTAAGATAAGAAACATTATGTAGCCATGCAATGTTGCAGTAACCCTTAATGCAGACCGAGAAGCTCAGCTTCAGCTGAAGACAATTACGATTAAGAGAAGCACGAATTTGGATCCTGGATATGGTGCACTGGACGTTTTTTCGTCTCTCAGTTAAGGCTCATCATAATTTGAAACCTTCAAGCATTGCTCAATTACAATTGAAATTCACTCCAACACTAAGGATTCACATCAGTAGATATGTTCCATTAATGACCCTTCAGATCTTCTTTGGAAGTGTGTTTTACCCACAACGATGATAGTTCGCAACAATCCAGTTCCTGAAATGGAGTAGTTTCTCTGCTTATATTCACATCCTTTATCAGAGTTGTGGTTGATACGAAGCTGTGTAGCGTTTAGTCGAAAAAATGCTAATCTTTCATTAAGTCTATTTTAAGCACTATATTTTATTGGTTATCTGCCACTGAGGATAACACCAGATTTTGATGCAGCTGTGTATGGAAGAAGGTATGTCGACAAGGTGGAGACATTCACCAAACCTAAAAATATGGCGATCTTATAAAGAAACAAAAACCGTATATAAAATATTACGAGATTGTTTTTACTTTCAACTCGACACTCGCATGGCTACGAACTACTACATCGAACAAAAGGTGTGGACATACGAATTACAGACACTGACAAAAACATTCTGTTAGCTTGCCTTCTGCTCTTTCTTTTGGTATTTCTATCCGGTATGGGTTTGCATTAACGCTTTGCATCAGAGTGCTCTAGAGAGCTATGTAGCCACAAAAGCTTTAACAGCACGCAGGAGGAAAAAAGTTGATACATATTTGTTTAGTGTATGCCGTTCCTCAGTGTCGTTCAAAGTATTTGCATATATACATATAAAAAGAGTACGTACAGAGTGTCAAACTCTCAGGTTAATAAGAAAATGCATGTGTAACCTCAACTTATTTTACCGTAAAGCTCGAAAGCAGAGAGAAGTAGCTTACGTCAGAGAGATAATTCCTGTGGGAAGCTGAAAGTATGCAAGCAAGGAGAAAATATTGCTTTGCTTTACGATTCCCGTACTAGACGATCATCTTTGGACTTCAATTTTCGGCTAGAGATTTAGAGTCAGACCTATCTACCGTTACTGTAAAAGGGATTGATTTTTGTCCTTGAACGCTCCCGTGCGAGTAATTAATAGCAGCCCACCGGTGTTGCCATATTTCACTCTCCTTAAGTACAACGTGGCAAGCGCCAAGTGAATCCAGCTCTAATAAACAATATTTGCACTAAGACAGTAATTCAAATCTTGCAATAAGTAGTTCATGAGAAAGTTAGCGAGTAAAGTCTCTCACACAACCGTAAACAACCTATATTGTTATCTCAAATAATTTTCATAATAGAAATAATCGTTTCTTTCAGACTAGCCGTGTGTAGGCTATGGTTTGATTGGGTAGAGCCAGACTGAAAAATTCAATGCCATAAGTCGGGATTTGAACCACGGATCTCCCGCTCTCCGTACAGTTGCTCTAACCAGCTGAGCTACTATGGCAAACGTGGTGACATGACATTAAATTCTTCAACTGACTCGTATGTTTCCCGGTAGACCACTACGGGCTCTCATATGCTATGAGACACGCACCTTTTGTGGCGACTTACTATGCTGTAACTACTTAAGTCCCAGGCTTAATAGTTAAACCACTATGTTATTCAGGTAAATTTATGGAAATAATCATAATCATTTAATCAAATAATCATTTCTTGCACATATTTATTTTACTTTCACACATTTCTTTTCATAATAGACTAACAAAATACCCATTTACCGTGCGTTCTCTGAGCGACCGGATCGTAACACGACAGTGCCGTAAAGAGTGAGGGCCGGCGCGTTCTCCGCCAGAATTACGCCTAAAGGACGAGCAGGTAACTCTTAACTACTGAACTAACTTATATTGGGCTTACTTGAAATCACAATAGATGTTGCACATGATGGCCTTCAACGCGAATACATCCCCTACTTCTCCGAAAACAGTTCTGATTCACTCGAAGGAATTCATCTTGCCTAATTGCCTGTCTTTCTCTCGTGATATTGTCCTTCAATTCTTGTAAATTGTGCAGGTTAGATGGTACATTTTATTTTTTAACATTTCCCATAAATAAAAATCACATGAAGATAGATAAGGGGAACGAGATGGTCACAAACCTCAACTAGTTATTCTGTCAACATACATATTTCGCAGTTTATGCATAGAATTCGCTGCAATGTGCGCTGTAGCTGAGTCTTGCTGAAACTACCCACACTATCGTTCATCTCACGTTAGATGCGAAAAAGAATTATTTAAAATGCAATTTACATAAAATCGTGAATCGATTGTTGTGACGAAAAATAAGGGACCAATAATTCGACGTGCACTTACTACACACCAAACCCCAACTTTTGCAGCGTGGTGAACACGCACACAGAACTCTTTCCTTGAGCACAGATCCAACTCGACTTACACCGCAGTAGTAGACTGCTATTCTCTGGCGGCCGGCATGCCACTCGTTACCCCGCCCAACGCCGCCGCGAAGCGGTCCGGTCGCTAAAGGTACGCACGGTATTATAACGACACATGGTGACGTAAAGTACTGTAGCGACTATCATTATATATATATATGTGTGTGTGTGTGTGTGTGTGTGTGTGTGTGTCTGTGTGTGTGTGTGTTTACTTATGTTTATAATTACTTGAAACTAAAATCTAGGCTCCAAGGTGTTTGTTAAATTCATGAGAGAACAAATATTTCACTGACCCTTAGCCTGTGAATTGCTATATCTGCAGAACGTGAGCCATCATGTGATACGTTTATGATTTTTTCGTAACTGGAAAGAGTGTTTCTTCACCAAAGAGTGGTAAAGTCAGTATTAGAGTTCTTCGGTTTAAAAACCAGGAAAACGTGTATCAGGCAGAATCAACCGGTAATTATAATGGAACAGGAGGTAATCTGCTCGACCCTTATCATTATCAATACAGTCGTAATAAGTTATTTTGGGCACAAATAAAACGGCTGTGTTTAAACGGAAATAACACTTTTAAAGTTCCTGACGTTGAGCAACTTATACACAAAGAAATTGATAGTGTAACACAGGAAGACTAGGTAACCTGCGCGTGATTCAGGAAAACTACAAGACGACTTTTGGAAAGAAATAGCACGTGACGATGTTTTGGAACCTATCACTACATATTTCAAAGAAGATAGTGACAACGGCAACTGGTCTCTTGACGTGACACTGACAGCTATAAGGTTTGGCCATGGCAGTTCCATTGGACAAGAACAAACAGGTAATTCATAAACTACAATTATATCCTTACCTACAGCGCTAAGGAGATTTGCGTGTACTAGGGCCACGTGCGACGGAGGGAAATATGAAAAGACTTTAGGGGAACGAGGTGACAACATTAAATGAGTGCAACTATTGCTTGGTGAAATGAGGTTTCTACAAATATTGTAAGAAGTAAACTGTATTTGACAAAATAACGTATATAAAACTTAAGATTACACAGTGTATAATGAAAGCACAGAAAAAATATAAGGGAAAATTGATGGTACTCCATTATTCATAAAAATTACCAATCCCCCTTTCTTGAAAATAGCTTGTTTCTTTTCGCTTGTAATTTATAAGTGACTGAGTAAGTTCAACAAACCGGCTGGGCCCATTTGATAACATTTACAACAAGTTTAGAAATAGTTATTATTTTCGCACCTTCAATAATGCGAGTGTTAAATTTGACATTATTATTCGTTCTTTTTTTCGTCACTGTCAAACAGCATTTTTGTGAAGTAAGCTAGAAATGCTATACTGAAAAATACATCTTTTAACTTGTTTATTTGTAAAGTTGACCATTATTTAAAAGGAGAGTAAACTTTCGTGTTTTACCGTAACTGAGTTAGATGAAAATATAAAAAATTGCACCACATACTCATTAACGCCTTCTTTAGCTGTAACACATAGATGAAACAAACGCCAATCGAAAACCGCTATGGTAAATGCTTGTTTAATCAATGTCTTTATATTTAGTTCGTTCAATAATGTAGCTCCTGCAAAGTAGCAGTTTAAAACATGTGCCAAAAAGGGGTAAAGATGGGCTGTAGTACTGTGTACAGCCACCAGATGGTGTTACTACTTCCCATAGATGTCGCACTGGATCAGCAATATATATAATCTTTGTATATAATTTACGTCCTCCAACGTCAAGTCATATCGGACGATGAATGGAATGGGTGAAATGATGCTCAAATGAGCCCGGGGTCCATGGAGCTTAGAGTTACCCGACATTCGTCTTTAAGGATAAGGGAAAACACCGGAAAAAATCTTATCCAGGTAACCCACCCTGACCGAGATTCGAACTCGCGACCTCTTGAACGTGAGGCAGACATCCTACCACCACGCTACCGAGGCGGGCATACCGTCTTGTGAGTACTCTTAGGGACATCAGTGAAACAACATGAAGGTAGACAAGCACGGGCAAAGATTGACTGTGTGGTTTCTCTGGAAGGAAACATGGCTGCTTCATACATTCACAAGAGGATAGCGGCCAAATGTGGGGAGTCTGCACGAAGTCGCAAGTCCATGTTTCGTTGAGTGTCCGAATTCAAAGACAGCAGGGATTCTGCTGAAAAACGCAAAAGCACTGGGCGTCCAGCAACTGCCTGAAAACCAAACAATACCTAGCTTGACAATGATCTGAATTGGAGAACAGGCGAACCAGATTCGATGAATTAGTGTAAGCAAAAGGTCTATCACGGGGAACCCTACAAACCATAATCCACGAAAATTTGATAATGAAAAAGGTGTGTCCACAATGGGTGCCACATACCCCCATCAATCCGCAGAAACAGAAGCGTGTGGAGGTATGCCAACAGTTGCTGCAACAGTATAGTGCAGACCCAGAGGAATTCTTTGCAAAACTTGTCACCGTCGACGAGTAATGGTTTTTCTACGAGACTCTAGAAAAGAAACGCCAGTCTATGGAGAGGAAGCATGCTGCGAGCCCTCGTCCCAAGAAGTCACATCCAGGACTACTTGTTCGGAAACATATGACAACTGTGTTCTGGGATCAGGAAGGCATACTGGTGGTGGTTTGGCTCCCTCCTAATGCGACCATCAACAGTGACCGGTACTGCAATTCACTGCAACAACTCCGCCGATGCATTCAACAACGCCACCATAAAAAAATGGGACGTGGTGTTCTTGTGCAACAAGACGATGCATCACCACATGGCAGACTCCAGATCATGGCTACCATTCATACACTAGGTTTACTGTATTCACCCGATTTCACAACTAGTGACTATGTCATATTCAACTCGATGAAAGAGGACATGTGGGATAAGAAGTTCACCACTAATGACGAACTTCATGCAGTTGTCCATCAGTGACGCCGGGATACCCCAAAAGAATGGTTTGCTACGCAAATACGGAAGCTGCTAGAATGACGGAACAAGTGCATAGACCTTGGTGGGGAATACCTCCAAGTTTACCTGAATGAGTTTGTTCCATAAATTGTTCCTGTAAACAAATAAAAAAGTTATAGTGCCATACATATTTGAACTCCCCTAGTAAGAAATGCATTTGCGGAATAGAACGCTCACTGGGATGTTAAAAGAAGCCTAACTACATAAGATTCAATGATATTTTCCAACACGTGTGCGAAAATGTACAGGAAAATAAGGGAATTCAGCTGCTTGGCAGAACAGAGGCAATGATAAAAAAGCGAAAGTTTAAAGGCATACTCTACTGATAAAACTAACCAACCCACAAAGTAAAATGAGGAAAAACAAAGGAAGTTTTGTTCCCCTTATGTCATGCTAATGCAATTGTTTATTCGCGTGTATATGTAGCAAGCTTAAAACAAGTTAAACCACAGGAAATTAAAATTGAATGATGAAACTTAAAGGAAAACATTCTAACAATTTTTGCTTAAGTAGACAACCTAATTTTCCCTCCTCCATTTACTAAAAAATTTCATTAAACTGCTTTTATGGAAGCTTTATTGATAACGGAAGCCGTAATTAGTCAAAGCAGCTGTATTGTTTTTTCGTTGCTGAGGGAACCTCGATTCTTTTTCAGGAAAACGGGGAATTTATAACGAAAGAATCAACGTGTTTATGAACAAATTTTAATTCTTTTTATGCACAGTCGCCAAGCTTTGTCACCATAGCGCCGTGAAAATTGAGTGGCAAGTTAATAACAGAAGTCAACAGGCATTTTGCATCAGCTTTGTGAGAATTAGAATCCTAGTTCGCGGTCAGCATATATATATATATATATATATATATATATATATATATATATATATATATATATATATATATATATATCGTGCCTCCGCAACTATGACACGGTCCCTCATGAAGGGTACCATCACTTCCTGCTTTCCTCCTGCTAGTTAATACGGACAGCCGTTGTTTAATGAGATAAAGTGAATGCCTAATGAAACCAAATATACCTTAGCAGCCATACTCACCCATGCCACTAAAGGAGATGCCAGAACACCTTATCTGCATTTTCAACAAATTTCTTTGATATTTTAATGAAAGTGGTTATAAATTAACTGGTCGTGTATTGATATTTGGCTTCGTCTTATAAAGATTATCTTTTTTGCTGTCCCCTAGTAATAATTCTACAAGGCTTCAAATAATCTTAAAATAATCTCGTGACAGCAGTCCTGAATAGCACTCGATGTGGAATAGAATAAGATTCACTATACTTTGCCATTACCATCACTTCACTTGTTGGCACAACTGAAACTCGAATCTAAGTTGCAAGACCTTTAAATGCACTTGCCATTGCTGCCGTCCCCTCCTCTCCACCCAAGTGTAACGTCATCTCAACAGCGGAGACACTATAAATAGATGACCCAGTATATTTTTCTGTAAGACTGTTGAACTCTTAATCTACGTACCAAATGCGTCCCAGCTGTTAGTTCACTTATAATAGAGCACTTTACAACTACATAAATCCTGGCGCCACCATCGCAGGCGATAAACACAAAGTGCAATATCATATCACGGCAACGTCGTACAAATTTATATATCCATATCTCAAAACCGCAATTTATGGTTTCTAAGCTTTGTAATATTCAGTTGAAGTTTGTAATAATTTCGGAGTAACAACCCTCCGATCAGTGCTGAATTCTACTCTCAGCCCATGTAAAGCGGCCGGACAAATATATACATTTTAGCAATTTGAATGGAAATTACTCATGTACAAGAAGCTATGTTCTATTACCTTGCCATTTCAAACTTAAGTTATCAACTTGTTGCACTGATACTTATCAAAATGATATGAAGCTTCTGTTTCTGTCTTTGACTTTCAATTGGTGAAGGCAAAAGCGATAAAAACGTGAAATCAGATTGAGAAATGCAATGCATAGCAGGGATTTAAACAACGTATCGCCCGCCTCGGTGCTGTAGGTGGTAGCATGTCTGCCTCACGTTCAAGAGGTCCCGATTTCAAATCTCGGTCAGGGTGAGTTACTTGGATGAGGTTTTTCTCGGGGTTTTCCCTTATCCTTGAATATGAATGTCGGGTAGCTCTAAGCTCCATGGACCCTGCACACATTTGAGCATCATTTCACCCGTTTCATTCACTGTCCGATATGACTTAACGTTGGAGGACATAATAGTTCTTCAAATCAATTGAAATAGCAGAGCAAAATGCCAATACATTAAATTCTCAAACCGACGCATTATTTGCTAAACCAAAACCAGGTCTCAAATTTGTTGAGTTAACCTATCTCAATGAGGAATTGCAATGTTCGTAGTACTTTACTACCAGAATTCATTAATCAGACACCAACAGCAATAAAGCTTCCATATTACTCAAAACCTTGGAAATAAATTGAACACCGTAGAGCCAATGACTTTATAGCAAAACTAGTGTGTCTTTAATACTTCCTAAACAGTTAAAATATTTGTATTTGACTAAAACTGGCAGTCCCCTCATAGTTTATTGTTCTTAAATGCTTTTTACACAGGTTTGAAGAGATTTCCTTAAAGATAGTTATCACTGGTTTATCTTTTACATAGGTATTAAGATATGTGACAGTGACAATATTCTACATTAAAATAATAGTAACACATTTCGGGATATATACTTGGGTACATATTCGTATATACAGCTTCTTTCACGTTATTTGTACGATATAAGTTTTTAAATTTTGTTTATTAGCACCTATCTTGACACATGCCAGAATAAGAGAGTATTAAATAAAATCCTCACCAGCATCAAACAGTACTTTCTTATTGATGTATTTAAGCCACCGATTCACTCATGCATTATTAGAGATAAGCAGTAACAGTAAGGAAAAGAGGATGCTGGAAACTTGTGAATGACTTTTGGGTTGGACCCTGTTCTCCTCCTCCTCCTTCTCCTTCTCCTCTTTCTCTCTCTCTCCCATTCTCGTCGGAAAGTTGGGCCGCGCCGTGGTTCAGTGACTCGGCTCTCACCAAGGTTTCGATTCCAGGCGATCACAAAGTGGGGTGGTTTTTTCCCGGGATCTCCGCTTTCAACCGCCATCTCATTCCACCGGTGGTTCATCTTCATCTCATGTATCATCACCGTCACCGCCTGCAGTGCCGCATGTAGTAAAAGCGGATGTTAAACATTATGCATTTCATTTACACATTTCCACGGAAAGTGGATTACCCTAATGCATTTACACGTGATATTTTGTCATGACTTCTGAGCTTAGCCAAGCTTACTGTACACAAAAACCAATCCAATGTCAACATTACCAAGAAATGCGATCCAGAAGATGCTGAGCCTAACTTACGGTGCTGAACATACTCTGATCAGAGAATATATGGCTCATGAATCACAAAAAAAAACTATATTTATGTGGAGAGGGTGCACAGTCATCACCACTGAATGTGTTACGTTGGCAACTAAAGGAGCTGTATCATCATTCTTATTGCCTAGTCATCAATAAAACTAAGCAGAAACCGAAGCCTCGATTGTCGAAACATCGGAAACATCAGAACCTAAGTAACCCAGAAAATACAAATCCACCCCTGCGTTCTCTCTCTTCCGCTATCTTTCTCATTCCATCTCATTTGTATCTGAGATCACCTAGCATAGTAGCATTGGCATTAATTTCTTCATACCAATTCTGATAAAGAAAACATAGTAAGAATGATTAAGAAAGTCCTGGGCATAGGAATCGTGTCATATTTAGGCGTCGAGCAACAGAGGAACGCCACATCGATCAGCAGCAATGTCGAAAGTCGCACACCAACTTGGTGGCGAGATCATCGGATGCCCATGACAGCGATCATTATAGAAACGTCTCCAGCTTGACAGGAATGCGTCATTGAACATTAGCTAACGTGAGATGGAGAAGACAAACGTTTGATGCTGCACAGAGGACAGCGACCACTATATAAAGATCTCGAGCATCACAGGAATGTCTCATCGATCACTAGGCAATGTTGTAAAGAGAACATCAACGTTTATTGAAATAAAATTGATTTCCATGTATTAGCAGCCTTTAACTGACGGCTCTCAGCGATTTCAATCTATACTACGCATGAAAAAAATTCATCGGGCTTCTCCGGTTTTGAACGCCGAAGCTCGAGAACCATGTTCTTTATATGTTATTCCCAGACCATGGAGGACGACCTACCGTTCAGTGGCACAGTTCTTAGATACAAATGTCACCGTTCTGACTAAGGGAAACCACATGCCAATTGAAGCGATCCGCGGTCTAGACTCAGTTAGAACAAGAGGTTTATCTCAGTGTACGTGTGGATGTGACACTGTGTGTATGTGACACAGATAACACTGGAATCCAAGTTTAAGACTCGTTTAATGACTGCTTCTCCTTTTATAATAACAAATCGCGAAGTTGCCGACTAAGGGAAACCAATCTATATTACGGTCTGGAGTTACCGTATATGAAGACGATATTACGCGATAACGTGTAATTCGTTAGTTGCGCAGGAACAAATACGTTCCTTCTTGGATCACGTCTGTCAACACGGACAGTCAGTCCTGCTGTGTCACATTCCTTTCAAGAAATTCTGTTATTCATACCAAAATTCCTCTACTCAAGTCGATCTTTTGTCTCATGGGGACCTTTGTGTATTTTATTGCGGTCATCAGTTACTAAAGAAGGGTCTAAGAAAGGGACTTTACCCTTCAAGAGTCGACCACAGGACCGCCTGCGATAATAGCTTTCCCTCCAGTGAACTAACCCAACAAACAACTTGTTTCACATTTAACAAATATACCCCATGTTCCTATCTAATTTACTGAATCTCTAATTTCGTTATCACAAAACACATAAATCTCCAGAGAAAAGTGTCAAGCACCTCGCTCATCAACCACTAACATCCAGGAAGCACACAACCATCAAAGGGTTAAAATAATGGTTTCAAATTATTAATATTATAAAACCATGTAAAGGCAAGCAGCTCAAATATTGCTAAATTATTTCTTTCAGAAGCAAAGAAGCTTTGACACAACATAAGATTATCCGAAGAGATAAATAAATCAATAATGGAAACCGTTATTTCCTAGACAGATCTGTGGGGACATTAAAATACGCCAAAATTTAAATTTGGAGTGAACATAAAAGTAGTTTCGGAATTATAAACAGAAGTTTTACGAGAAACGTTTCTTGAATTTCAGCAAAGGTTAATCAGGAACCCATTGGGATGTAATTACCATGAATGTAATGCACGAGGACTGATTAGAGCCGACATCAAATTATGACAGCATTAAGCTGAGAAATTCGAAGAAAAAAAACACATTTAAAAAGCATTAATACAGAATTTCTAGAAAGGCAGATTTGGTGTAGTAAATAATAGGAAGGATGAAAGGACAGTCGTGGTAAAGTTTTTTAGGCAGAGAAATATTTTGAAGCATATAACATTTAAAATAACTACACTCATATCTCGATGACGCAACTTCCTAGATCTCGCCAGTGAACTGATCTTAGGATTAGAAGAAACATTGCAATAGCCGACGGAAATACGCAACAATACACACTGACTCGAAATGGTGCCTGCATTTAAACCTTTTTTTACGTCTTCCAAAGTTAAATCATATCGGACGATGAATGAAATGGATGAAACGATGCTCAAATTGAGTCCAGGGTCCATAGAGCTTAGAGTTAACTAACATTCGTATTTCAGGATAAGGGAAAACCCCGATAAAGCTTGACCTCGGGACCTCTAAAACGTGAAGCAGACAAGCAACGCCTACGCTGTCGGGCTAGGCCCGGGTTCGCTTCCCGTGGGCAACCTACCTGACCCATGGATATTTTCGGGGGTATTTCTGGGCCGCTAGGCGAATGCTGTCCCTCCACTTCATCTCCATTATCATTTCACATCATCTCTCATCTGGTGGTCTCTTTCAGGGTAGAAGTGACGGCGGGTGTTTCGGCTCTGCATGGCAGGATGATACACTGTTGGTAAACAACTAGTTAGTTAGGACTTTTACCGGTCTGACCTGATGGACCATTGCTTGTCCTCATAGGGCGGGATACCGGTTTTGCTGTCCTGCCGGGGAGTTTCAAACTGCTATGGACCCTGACCTCTGCACTGTCCGGACTCCTTGGAATGCCCGCCCTCTGTCTGTTCTCACCTTATCCTTCTTCCCGAGGATGCCCACGTGGGGCTTAGATACAATAAACCACTGGTTTTGGTACCGAATCCTCTCAGGAGTAACCCTAATCCTCATTAGAAGGTACATCAGCGGAGTATGTTTATGTTAGAATATTTTTTCACACAACATAATAGTCACAGTACCAATTATGATTTAAAATACTGCCACATTAATTACTTAACAAAACAGCAATAGAAAGTTCCGATCCACTTCTACTTACACGACGACAAACCTGTACAGAACACTAATGACTATACAGTTAACGCTTTGCTTACAACCTGACGCATGTTGACGGCCTTAATCCTGAAATGGTAATCTACCTGTGTACCATTGGTTCGTAAACACCCTAGCTTCAAATCCAAACAAAATCCATCCTCACGACTTCAGTTCAGTAAGTACACAAGCTACCGTCTTGGTTTACATGAATAATTACAGCCTCCAATAGGCTCATGCGTAAAGAATCAACGATCTCGCACAGCCTCCTGCTGAAACTACCAGTTTACCTCCTTCCCTTGTTGACATTAGTTGCTTTGTTTCATAAACACACACTTTTACAGAAGCACTTGCTCCTATTTTCATTCTTCCGTTTTGTCTCCTTATCTGGCAACCACCCATACAGTAATCCACTGATCATTTTGTAAAACTGCCACGTATGTGTGTTGGGGGCCACCCTCTATTGAAGTACTGGCGAATTTCGTCGATAAGATAATAATGCCAAATATGGAAAGATACAGTCACTGATAAGTTCAATACCATAGCCGGAATTTGAGACTCGGATCTTCCGGTCTCTATCCATTGAGCTACTATGGCCAACATGCCAGCATGACAAATTCTCTAACTGACTCGTGTCACTAGTTGTCTCCTGTGTTTATGATAACTCCTAGTGGTGTACCGGGAAAAAACATGGGGGAATTACCTTGCTAGCATGTTGGCCATGGTAGCTCAATGGTTAACAGCAGCTGGATGGAGACCGGAAGACCCGTGATTCAAATCCCATGTATGGCATTGAATTTCAGTTTGACTCTACCTTTCCACACTTCGTCCTTTACAGGGCTAATGTGAAAGAACAATTAACTTCCAATGCTAAATATGTCAGCAAGTACACGGAGTATAAAAAAGAAATTTTATGCAATGAATTTCCTGCAGCCTTGGCAAGAATTCCAAATGTTGAGAACATTAATATGAAATTGGAAATAATCATTTCTTCCACACTAGCCGTGTGTAGGCTAAGGTTTGAATGAATAGAGACAGACTGAAAAATTCAATGCCATTGCCGGGATTTGAACCAGGGATCTTCCGCTCTCCGTGCGACTACTCTAAACCACTGAGCTGCTATGGCCAACATGCCGACATGACATTACATTCTTCTACTGGCTCGTATGTTTCCCGGTAGATTACTCATGGCTACTACTACTACGGTTCATGCTATGAGACACACACCTTAGCCTACACACGGCTAGTGTGGAAGAAATGATTATTTCCACCAATTTGCCTAAAATAAAAACAGTGGTTTATCTATGAAGCCTGGGGCATAAGTACTTACAGCACAGTAAGTCGCCACAAAATGTGCATGTCTCATAGCATATGAGAACCCCCTGTGGTCTACCGGGAAACATACGAGTCAGTTGGAGAATGTAATGACATGTCAGCATGTTGTCCATAGTAGCTCAGTGGTTTAGAGCAACCGCACGGAGAGCGGGAGATTCGAGGTTCAAATCCCGGCTATGACATTGAAATTTTCAATCTGGCTCTACTAATCCAAAGTAATATGAAACTGTTAATGGTTTTTGTTTGAATGATGGAGGAAAACTGTTTCCTCAATGAGAAGCTTTTCAGAAATATCGACAGAACATATCAACCTATATTAATATTGCCTGTATTAAACAGCTGATATGTTTTCACAGCTCGTCATAATACATCCATATGTATTTGATCCTCTTATTGTCTTATATAAGTAAGATTATGTTATCAAATTATAACTATACTAAATTCATTATATTAATGATAGCGACCTTCTTTTAAAAGATATAAACTATTTGTGGCATAATAATCAATTTTATTTCGCTATTGTCCGCCTGTATTTAATGGTTTAATCCTTATGCGCAATTAGTACGAATGACCAGGCAGAAAATGTCACATAAATCTGGATAATTTTCGCTTATAACTACGGGCACATAAATATTGGTAAATTTGAAACGGAAAGCGGAGATAAATTAGTAGACTAAAACAGCAACAAGTATGGGAATCACAAACGTTATCGATGTTGGAAAAAAATGTTTGCGGTGGGGAAAATGTTGCGAGGGAAAATGAAACAAAAAGCTAGTTGCGAGAGGGGAGGGGGAACGTTTTGCTGTAAGTTGACTCGTTTGGAGCATTCGCAAAAATGGGACAAAAAACCAGCACTATAGCTTCGAAGAGGTGCAAAAACTTCATTGTGGTAATGGGTGCTTTGAATTACTGTCTGTTACTGAATTGCTGTTATTTATGCGAAGTGCAATATAATGTGGTGAATTAAGCTCTTCTAACATTGTTGTTAATACCCCTAACACAGTAATAAATTTGAAGCGCATGCGGCAGAAATGTTTCGTGATTTAAATCCACGACATAAGAAAAAAAAATCACACCAAAGCCCGTTTTATTTATTGATTAGGTGCCCATTCTCTGCCTTGCCTTTAATATAAGGTAAGTGCATTAAAAACCGTTATCAATTCCATTACTTATTGAAGCCATTATAGAAAAAACTATTAGAATGAATTTACACTTTAGCCAATTACACATTTGTTCGCTATACATTATTAGTTTCTATGAGGGCTGTTCAATAAAGAACGATAACAGTTCTTTTTTTGACAACGTACCTTTACTCGTCCTCATAATTTCGATAATCCTTCACAAAATAGTCTCCCCTGAATGCGATGCACTTGTCCCAGCGTTTCTGCCAGTCTTCAAAGACATTCTGGAAACTATTTTTGAGAGATCCTTCAAAATCGTCTCCGCAGCCTTCACCACTGCTTCTGATGATGGATAATGCCTCCCACGAAGGTATTTCTTCAAGTTAGGGAACAGATAAAAGTCACATGGGGCTAAATCCGGGCTATAGGGAGGGTGAGGAACGCACTTCACGTTGATTTTTGCAAGATATTCAGCAACAACATTGGCAATATGCGGCCGTGCATTATCGTGGTGCAGCTTCCAGCCTGCTTCATGGAAGTGTGGAAATTTGTGCCTGATATGGACTTACAATGTTTCCAGAACATCCATGTAGAATTGTCCAGTTACTGATGTGTGTGCAGGTACAACATACTGATAAACCATTCCATGAATACCAAAGAATGAGATGACCATAACTTTCCCAGCAGAAGCAACCATTTTTGCTTTTTGGGGTTTGGTGATGGAAATTTCCACACTGAGCTTTGCTGTTTGCTCTCAGTACCAAAATGATGTAGCCAAGTTTCATCAGTAGTGATTACGTTTGAAAAAATCCCCGGATCTTCCTCTAACAGCAACTTTAACTGCATGTTACCTCCATTACAGTGGTCGGCGATACTGAACATGTCTCAACTGACCTGGTTCTCACAGGTGGAAACCAGGATTACCAACAATGAAACTACTACGGCGTGTTTGTTTCACATTGAGCTAACAGAATATAATAGGATTAAACTTTAGTATGAAAAATTATGACCTTAAAAATTATGATCATTCTTTATTGAACAGCCCTCGTAGTTATCAATCATTTGATAACTCTCCCTTGTGTCCGACAATATCAGCATTCAGTAATTCCTCTGCTGCTGGCAGCTACAGTGGTAAACTCTGGGATCATCATCTCGTGGATGATTAGCAGCGTAGAAGTAGACCTTAGTTTAAGTTGCTCAATTAATTTAATGGAGGATAATAACTATTTGAAAGAAGCTACTTACTACTTGAGAATAGAGATTTCAATTTTTTCCGAGTCCAACCAAGACAAAGTATAACCTAGTTAAGTGTTGCATCTGCTAACTTCTGTCTTTCTAGTAATTTTAAGGTTCAAAATTACTGTTTCTGCAATAAGAATGAGAAGCCTATGTTGCCGTGAGTGGATGAAATGTTAAACGGAAACATCATTTGTGGCGACCGCCAAGTATGTATAGCCTTACACGGTACGGACTGCTGATGGTCGAACGCGGTAATATACTTTTGCAAGGCTGTAAAACTCGAAGGAAATAAGTTTTAGAAATACAAGCTATTTTATGTAGTTAAGTCCCACCTACCTAACCATTCCTCCAACAAAGCTCCCACTTCATACGTTAATAATAATAAACCATGGGCACGACACTCTCACGACACCACACCCATGGCCTCACGCCCACTTACTCACGGCAGAGGTGGACGATCATCCAACCGATACGGGGAGGAGATGTGGTCAGCATCTCGGCATCCCCCAGCCGGAATGTTGGTTTCCGTGACCAGGACCGCCTCACGATGCTGAGTGGGCACCGGTCATGTACCCGGGGCTTTAAATCCCCAATACATGGGTGGGATCGAACCCGGGCTGCTTTCCGCAGCCAGGAACCAAGGCATGCTGCCTTAGCCCACCACGCCACGGCGCAGGACGCTTCATACGTTGCCGAATCCTAACTTTTTTGTATCTGAAACAGTGTTTGCTTTGTGACTAATTAAATTATAATAATTTATTCATTTTTACAAATTTCAATTTTTTTTCTGCAGACACCCTGCGATATCTGACCATATTGCGTTCCTAGATGCCGACCTTGGGCTAATGGATTTCTTGTGTGATTTAATTGCAAACCCTAAATGCTTTAACTACTCTGACTTATCACTAGACATCGGATCGCATATGTCTCAGAAATCAATGTAAGCACGCAGGTATATCAAAGCCAAGGGTGATATCAACAAACGTCCGTGGCAACAAGTATACCGGTGTGCTGTATGTACACTGTGGTACGGATACACAATTTAGCCTACATTATAATATGCCAACCTCCTCATTGCTTTCAATGCAAGAATTACACCGAACAACCACGTACATTCGTAAATTGTCCAATGTAAATTTTCTGCGCCACTCGCTTAAAAAAATTGGGAGAGAGTTCGTTCAACGTCACATGACGTTAATGGTGTCTATATGAGTAGTACAAATCGTTTTCATGCACTGTCCGGGACTTAAATTATTTCTTTATTTATTCTTCTTTATTTATTTTTGCTCGTTTGGTAGGTGCTGCATTCTGTATATTGTTAATTTATGCAGATACCTCCTCGACTGCTTTTAGACAGCTTGAAATTGCATTCTTCAAGCTGTTTGATGGCTGTTGATAACACCCAAAACTTTTGATTTATAAAATGGAGGTTGTCCAATAATTGTTGTAAAAGAAATGCTAATAACAATAAGTCAAACACCTTGCACTCCCTGGAAGGCAGATGTATAATCGCGCTGTTCGGACGGTTAAGATGGATTTATCTTTGGTAACAGATACCTCTCAGATAGCACACTGATTACTCTACGTGGAGTGAGCATATACCTGTCATTTGTGATTCCTGAGAATTCCATTGGCTGAAGTGATGTATTCATTGGTATTTAGCACACGAATGGGGGCGCGTCAGTTCCCCTCTCACTCTTACAAGAATAATCAGTGCATTTTCTGAGAGGTTTCTCGTAACAAAGATAAATGCATGGTAACCATTCCAGCAGCGCGACTATACCTACCTGGTGAGCAGTAGGTATAATGAAACTAAAGCTAAGCGTTGCGAAGCGGACTACCCTTGCGTGTTGTCTCCGGGACTGACGTCAGCAGTTATATGCTGCGAGACTTGTAAATTTCATATCCCTTTAAAGGTACATGGGATCCGATGTCTGCTTATCACTAATTGCCTTTTCTTCAAGTATGTTAAGAACTACTTATTCCAAGATAAATTTAGGACACATTCGTCTTAATGCTTTGAGTTTATTATAAAAAGTTAAAATAGGTCTCATAATTTGAACTACTGTTAAATCACTCAACGGAAATTAATTGCACCCTAACCGTGCGTAGCGAAAACTTTGATCTATCTCTCTCCCTTTGTCATCTAGTTTTAAGCAAACTTTGTAAAGAGCAGATAACAGGGTAACAGACAGATAAGAAGGAAGGTTAATGAAAATGTGCTGTACTAACTGGCAACATTTTTAATGTAATCCTTGTTACTATATTTTAAGGTGACAATCGTAAAAGTTTATCAAAATCAAATTCAGTTTTTTATGTACTTAAATAATTGTGACTTTGTGGGTTGGTAGAATTAAAAATCCAAATTGCAGAAATTCAAAATGCTCTTCATTTCCGTAGAAACACAGTTTGTACACCCTTGGCAGCAACATGACATAAACCGACACAATATTTCGTCACTTCTGCACACGTAAATAAACAAAACAGTTCACTTTCAAGTCGCAGTCCTCACAAATCGATTCCAATTACGACTGTCCCAACTGGCGAGTCGCGGCTTACTTTTCATACCTTCCTCATCGTTCCAGAGACTAGTGGAATGTTCTGTAACAATCAAGACGGCACCAGACGAAACATGAACCTTCCAGTCATCTAACTTTATCTGTCTTGGCAGGCCTTTTATCTCCGCGTTGCACTATGTGTCCCTTTTTACGCGCCGGCCGCGCTATCGCAATAATGGCTCGCGACAATACTATGAATTCTAAACTTTGAGGAAATAGTTTCGTTTGACAAATTTAAATTTAACAATAAAATGGAGTGACATGACTTAATGAGCATACCCACCTTTAAACCTTTTCTCAAAAAAAAAAAAAAAAAAAAAAAAAAAAAAAATCTAATCACTTTCCCATACAAATGGGCTTTATGCTAATTCGATTCAAAACCTTTGTGCTGTCTCTCAAAATTACATGAGGAAAATTTACAATTAAGCTTTTAAAGCAAAGCTTTGGAGAAATAAAAGTATTAACTTTTTGAAAAGTCAAGAATATTCAAGAAAAAACAAAGTTATAATTTTACTGTAATAATTGTTTGTAATGGATTCCTTTAAGATCGTTTGCTGTAAACCAGCTTCATGTGGAACATTTTTATTGGAACGTTGACTTTATTCAATTAGGTATTAATATTTAAATAAACATTCGAGCTAGAAACTTGAAATTTAGCAAATGTGACTTACTGTACATAATAAGTGACAAACTGTAATTAAATTACCCATCTGTTGTGAATTTTTAAAAAAAATTAAAGGTGCATTGCCTTAATTGCAAACATAGAAGCTATATACACATTTCCATGGTTCAAAGTTCATTCCACTTATAATTAACTTATGTAGTACGCCCCCTGATAATATATCAGAGTTTTCAGAATACACTGAGCCAATTTGGCACAAAGGTAAAAATCATTATCTCTAAATAAATATACTTTACCATTGTTAACATATACTATTGCACGGAATGGAGCTATAGTTCCCATGTTGTGACGACATATAGAAGGAGGGGAAGCTGTAGGCCAGGAGCAGGGGTTAATGGAACTGAGTGGGCCCATCCACCTGCTGCCCCATGTTTTAGAGCAGCTGAGATCCCTCTTTTCTGTCTCTCTCTCCAGGGGCTTCCCCGTTCTACGCTCGCTTTGCGTCATGTAAAAAGCTGCCAGGGACCCGCGCACTGCTTCTCTCTCGTGTGCATACAACCTACTACATACTACATATAAATTAATTGGCTAAGTGCTTCAGGAAGATTAACTTTTTCTTCCAGAACGCAAAACACTGGACGTCTACCTCTGAGCGTCATTTGACTATAACAGTAAAATACAAACCCAGGTAGTTTACTGCTTAACTGAATTCCTGAAAACTCGTCGTTAATATCCAGGAGGGTATGCTCTCCTTTAGAAGATTATCACATAATGTTATAAACGTGTAGGGAGGCACGTAAGCGTATTAACAAAATAAACCTGTGGTTGCTATTATGCGAACATTTTTTATATCCAATGCAGATTTACAGTGTTAATAAAACATTAGTAACGAGCCAGATTGCCTCGGGTGATCTGTGAGGATTGCATTCGGAAGCCCGCTGTTTCGAATCTCTTTGTGTATATCGCTGTTTCCAACAATTTTTAGATAAAAATCTGTGTATGCCTTTAAACAGCATGATTAAAAGCGAAATGTTTGCTTTACACCAAACCTCATATTTATGTTCACCAACTTTTAGGTATACGACACAAAATAATTTCAGGAAAATTCCTCTACCACAGATTGGATTGGACTATGCTGCGGAGGGGATTTGGCTGGGTCTATTCTGCCTATGCTCAAAGTGGAGATTCCCCGGGAGAATGAGACGAAAGGAGACAGATGGCGGAAGACCAAAGGAGACGACAGTGGAGAGGGCAAGGTCTCTACAATTGACCAGCTGGAAATTCCCCGGCAGGCCAGTACAGCTGGCACTCCATCTAATGAGGTCCTCAAACGACCTATCTGGCCCGCCCAGAGACTGCACTATCAGAGGAAGTATTTATCCGAAGCCTATCATCCTGCCATGGAGCGCTGAGTCTCCAGCCAACCCTGCCACCCTGAACGAGCCCACCAGATGAGAGATGAAATGAAATGATAATGGGGATGAAATGGAAGGATAGGAAATTCGGGGGATGTAATTAACCTACCCAGCATTCAACTGGCGACTCGGTAAAAACCCCGGAAAATCTCATGGATCAGGTAGATTGGCCACGGTATTCGAACCCGGACCTCCCAAATGCGGGCCAGACGAAACAGCCTGAGCTATCCTGCTCGGTTCTCCACCACAGACTACCGTTTACATGGAAGAAATTTTCTTATGTTTGGATTTTCCCAAGGAAGGGCTTTATGATATACGTAAAGTAAAATATGTCTTTAAAATTTCTGGAAAATGTCTTCAGAAGTCCTCTTATTTTTTTTTGTTGTAACTTACGTCCTTGATAACGAAATTAAGGGATGCCTTGAGTAAATAATTCTAAATTCTAAATCATAAATTGATTTCAGAGAAATAGTGTATCTTTGCTGTAACACGTGCAGGCATTGGGTTGAATAGTTTTAACAAAAGAAACGTAACAAAGAAGTTTTTTTAGCAGGGTTCTAAATCGATAACACTTTATTTCGTTTAAAAATGTATTGTTCGGACCCTTAATAATGACATGACAGACTAATAATCAGAGTGGACAAATTAGTCACAAAAGGGAGCTTTGGTGTGAATAAAGGGCTTCAAGAGGTGAGTCACACGCGCAGCTGTGTGGGAGAGACAGTCCGTGGCTGGCGGCCGATAAAGACAGTCATCTGGTTCTGTCTTGGGCGAAGGCAGACCAAAAGCGATGAGAGGAGGTATCTGTTGGTTCATACGTAAATAACGAATTAAGTGATATCGAGTAATAAGCATTCTACATACGGTAACTCTAAACAGTGATATATTCGTAACCCTTGGTCGGCAACTTCGAGTTTGATGTGATGATAACAATAGGCAGTCACTAAACCAGTCTGAAACGTGCTTTCCAGTGTCATTAGAACCTCCTTACTCCCGTACACATCCAAGCATACCCTGAGGATAAAATGCTCTACCCGGCTCTACCTATCGTGCCGTTTCATCCTCAAACGTTAAGTCATATCGGACGATGAATAGAATCGGTGAAATGATGCTCAAATGAGACCAGGGTCCATAGAGCCTAGAGCTACCCGACAATGGTCTTTCAGGATAAGGGAAACTCCGAAAATAAAACCTTATCCAAGTAACTCACCCTGACCAAGATTGGAACTCGGGAGCTCTTGAACGTGAGGCAGACATGCTACCACTACGCTACCGAGGCGGGGGAAGTCCTCTTAATTTTGGATAACCGGTAAATCGTAAGAAATAGGTCTTACATCACAATAAATATAGATCCCGATAAACCACACAATTAACATCAAATACCTGTTTCTTTGTAGTGCGCCATTCCTTAGATGCTCCATGGACCCCGGACTCGTTTGAGCATCATTTCACGCATTTCATTCATCATCCGATATGACTATGTTGGAGGACGTAAATTATCAAAAAACTCCCTAGATATTCTTTTTTATGTGTGAATTTTCCAATAATTGTAATTTTCCCAAATGGAAAGTGTTTATTCGTTGTCTTATGTCTAGATATGCAAAGATTACAGAATATCAAAGGCATCACATGAAGCTTGGCTCTTAAAAGTGTTGATCATCCTAGTACAACTGTTAACACATCTTAAGCTCATGTCTATCACTCCACGTCTCTTATTCATAATATAAAGCTGGTATGATGTCCTTAAAAAACTTAGAATATCCTTTCTTGTTTTCCTTATGAATTACTTGTCGTACCACATACCTCCTGGCACACTGAAAGTTTATTTATACTTCCATATATGCAGATATTTAATATTTAATAAGAATAAGATTTAACATTTTCTCATTGGAACATATCCTTATCTACTGTCTAACATTTTAGAATTACAAATCCCACTTCACTTTTGTAGTTGGCTCTTCATCTCACATTCTATAACGGGCGCTAAAGACCACTTAATTTGCTTCTTATCACATTTGGGGTTCCATTACATGCGTAAATCTAGCATACACCACGATGGGTTTATTTATCTTGCGAGCAAAGCCAAGCTAAAATTTTTCATGCCCTAACAATTTTCATCGAACTATGCTGGGTGTGAGCCAGCGACATTGGGTCGTGTTTTCTGTGGTTTGGTAGGCAAATTCTGAAGTTTTCCCAGTCTATCACAAATTTATTGTCCACTTATAATCAATTTATTGCCTTTTTTCATCGCCTGCATTTGAGAGTTAGGGAACCAGAGGGCAGCGGTTGGTGTGTTGCGGCAGGACGATGGAACATGCGCTTGGCAGAAACCAGGGAGCTGTCTTGCATTTACCAGGGTCCCCTTTGTTATGGATGGCTAAGGGAGAATTAGCCAGAATGAGTATTACGTTTTGAGTTCCAGTTCCTAGAGGCCTCTCCACCTGACTACTACTAATGCCTAGCATGACAGCAGTATGCATTCAGAGAACTAAAATGAATAGTGCATCGTCAGGACAGAGTAAATATGCTACTACTGTCAAAATCACTACTAAATGATTGAAGTACCTAATCACTGTCATAGTTTATACAGTTAAAATGTGTTCCTCTGAAGAGAACATTGAACTCTGTTAAAAATTCCTAAATGTGATCACACTGCCTTAACGTTAATGGGAGATTTCAACAATTAGTTTAAATGGAGCTTTATCCATTGAAAATTTCTCTAGCCAAAACATGGCAATTGCCGGGATCATATCAAGTGCTGGAAATTCTTCCCACCTAACATAAAATAAGCAACAAACATGGGGTAAAACTACCAACTATTCATTCAGCATATATACCGGTTCTATTTACATTCGTAGAAGAGAGCTGCAAGTAACGTTTAGGTCATATTGCTTTACTTTCACGATGTTGCTAGGAATATTTGGTTGCGATATGCTAACTTTTTAATATCAGTGTAGGAAGAAACCATAACGGTTAACATTTTATTGGAAGGTTATTTTTACAGCAGTTTTTGTTGCAAAAATGTGAGCTTTAATGTTTACCCCATTGTTTTTACCGTACAATTTAAAGAGAAATGGATTAAGTGTGCATGTGTGTGTTATTTGACTGACTTGTGTAAAGAGCTGCTTAAGGATAATGTTTTACCTTTTTATAAATAAAAAAGTAATATACTCTGGCACGACAGCCCTAAGAGGGCCAAGGCCTAGCAACTCGACTGCCGGCCTGACGCCCACTTAACACGGAGGAGATGTGGTCAACATTTCGGCATCCCCCCAGCGGAACGTTGGTTTCCATGACCAGGGCCGCTTACCTAGCGTAAGATCCTCACTTTCCTCACGATGCTGAGTGGGAACCGGTAGATACTATACTAGGCACTTGAAATCCGCACCCCATGGTTGGTATCGAACCTGGGCCGCTTTCCGTGTCCAGGGATCAAGGACACAGCGCAGGACACCCTTTTCATAGTACATGATTTTTACGTACACTGTATATTTATATTATAAATAGTTTCCTTTGAAGTGCAAACCAGGACTTTTATACGTCACTAGAACACTTCTGGTAGAGTCAATGAATAGGAAGGACATAATATTAGATAGCCTACTTCTAAAGGGAACCTTCAGTACGTGCATATGGCAGTATAATTTTAATGTATAGAAAAATAATTTACGTACACCTCGGAGCTGTACTTACTATCACCATTTATAAACCATATATTTAAAAGAAATTGCTAGGATTCTAGGAAGTACAGTGTTTAAATAGTCTTAAAGATAATGAACTCGATCTAACAAATCAAATCATACTTCATTTTGGATGTATAATACCATCATGTTATGCTTAAAGGTATGTAACAATGAAAATAAGGTTTTGTGCTATAAATCTAACATCATAGTCTAAATTACTGGTCTGAGGATTCCCTACCTCAGCAGAAGAATCGCTCCGTAGTGCTTTAGTTACACATTTGGGAACAATTTTGTTGCTCCAAACATTAAACAGAAAAATGCGAAGTTATTTTACCGCTTGTGATACACGGAAAATGCCTATTTGATGTCATAAAAATCTAATCTTCTTGTCAAACAAATTTAATGTTACTTGATTTAAAATTCGTATTTCGCAAGTCCAACACAAAAGTGAACATATTGATAGTTGTTTTTTTCTGCTTTCCCTAGTTATTAAGTGGAATCATACATACAAAGATTTTCCCTTTCTTCCTCGTCATTTAATTTCCTGGTGCCATTTCAGAGTTGCGGGCTAGGTGCGTTTAACGGTGGTGTGCGGCATAGTCACTGAATGTGCTTTGAAGAGAGAACTGTTTCCGCCCTGACAATGATATCGTTTACCTCTACCTGTCCCTGTAGAAGACAGTGGTAGTACAGGCTATATGATCTAAAATAATTATGGAATCCGCATCGCTGTATATGTTACACTAAGAACTCAGCTCAGCCGTAGTGTTAAAATCATCTTCCATTAATATTCTATGCACTTAAAAGTTTTTGATAACCAACCCTAGATAGACTTACAATATGAATTTGCTGCCCTGAGACAGCAGGCCATATGATTGATAAATACTTTGAGCATTTATGGGATGTTAAACGATAAAGTAATTCCGTTTTTGTCTTGTGTAATTACTCGAAACCTTTAAGGAGCTACAAAAACCTAAGAGGTGCAGCACTCTGAAACTACTAAATATCTACATTCAGTCTTAGAATGGCACGACCAGAACTCAAAAATTACAATTTTGATATTGTATTTGAATGTTTTTTTTTTTCGTTATATTAACAGCGTATTAATTTTCAAAACGGCATAGCTCACATAGCTCCCGTTTCCCGTTAAACCGCTAGGGGTTCTCATATTCAATTAGATACGCAGCTTTTAGGGGCGACTTCCTGTGCTGTAAGTCCTTAAGTCCAAGGCTTGATAGTTAAACCACTATTTTGGGTAATTGAGGGAAATTAATCATTTCTGCCTCACAGCCGTGTGTAGGCTAAGGTTTACATGAGTAGATTGGAAAATTTCGTTTATTTTAGCTTTTCGTAGCTTCTTGGTCCTCATTCAGAGCTGTAAGTATTAATGCTGGGTCGTATATTACCTATTAGAAGGGCAGAGCTGCAATAACGGTCTTTATGCTCAAAGGGCTTATGTTTTCTTATTAGACGATAAACTTCGGTTTGCATAGATAAGAACAAACAGGAGCAGCTGATTCACCTGGTAAAGCATGACTGGCACCAGTTGGCAAATACTCGCATATTAACATTCTTCCAAACACTTTCTATCGAATACAGGAGACCATATAATCCTATATTTACTGTGAGATAGAATTTTCTGGTGAGATACAAACAATCTCCACACAATATTTACGTGGTAGAGAATGAGAACGAAAATAAAATATCCATTAAAAATACATCACAATCTTCGCAAATATTCCAATTTAAACGTAATTTTGAAAAGGCAGAAACGAAAATTTGTAACTAAAACCAAGGAAATTAGTATTTGATAAAACTTTTATAAAACTACTGTTGATAGTTTAGAAAAAGGCCTCAGCAACCAACGGTAGCAACATGCACTACACCTAAACTTCCGGTTCTTAAACCCCATTAGCTGGAACGCCTGTCGTGTCTTGCACTATTTCACACTATCTTGTTCTCTGTATATCCCAGTGGTCACAGCCTCCAAGAACCACTTGGCTGTTGAGATAGGGTGGGGTCCATTTTACGGCTCCTTTCTCCTGAGCTTCCTCAGTTTCAGCCATAGCAACTGCGTCACGCATACCAGCTTCCCGTGCGATAAAGTAAATTAGGCTTTTACGTAACTGCACCACGAAGATGAAACGCGTTAAGGACATAATTACCTACATGGACTTAGGAGACCAACTCCTTTCATCGAATCTAGTAGCCTTAAAAACTAAAATATTTAAACCTCTTTCCACATACACACAAAACAGCTTAGCACGGGCTATATTCAGGTACCGCGGAGAGAAAGGGAGGTGGAGTTCGGTTTATATTTAAACACAAGAGTGATGGCTTAACGGAAGAAGGCAAACCGTTACTTGAGCATCTTTTGATATTTATGGTAGCTCGCTTTAATTTCCGGTGTTTTAGCCAACATGAAAAAGCGAATTAATTAAAAGTGCGAGCTAAGTACTAATATAATCATCTGAACTTAAACTTACGGGCGTTTTATCTGTTAATAACCATACATATTCATGTACTGTAATAACTACGAACAGTGGCGGCTAGTGAGTAAATACTTAAATGTTTACAAGGCTATATTTCATAGTTAACAATGAAACCTCCATTTCACCATTCTGAGCATAATTGCTGACGTAGACCCTGTTACCTAGGAACACTGAGACGACATACAACTTGATATCAGTAAGACATTGACGTAAACAAACGAATAAATATAAATAAATGACATATACCAAGGAATATATAGATATGACGTGAGAATACTGTGAATTTGTGGGTTCCTGAGATTAAAAGTCCAATTGCACAAACTCAAAATGTTCTTTATTTCCACCGAATTACAGTTGAAACACCTGCCGATTACATAGAATTCCGTATTGTACACAATTACAATTCACCAGTTCGTCTGTCACAGGTCCACCCTGCACTCGCAATTACGTACAACTCCTCCGCTGCACGTAGTTCCAGTCCGTTCACTCCCTCGGCACACCTCACGGCTGCTCGCCAAGAACTGAACTGACTCGTCAACTACAGGCCTTATATCGGGAAGCTCACCGTTTCTGGAAGTCTCGCGGTTCAATGAATCATCCCGACAGTTCCAGGCTTAAGGGGAGGGGAAAGAGGCGGTACAGGGCTCGTGCCGCTCTTCTAATCAACCCCTCAGTTACTGACACAAGATAAATGGGTAGGCGTGGTCTGAATGCTTCCCATCTGGCGCTACCCTGCTGCTAGCTGGCCGTGCCTTCCGATAATTAGGTGGCAATGTATTGGAGAGACGGCCACAGTGACACGGCCACTCTGCGAAGGCCAGTAAACTCCCGTTGCAACCCCTGCAAAACAAACAACCCTAATCTATTGTCTGTCTTGCCCTAAAGGCAATCTTGGTGTCATACGGTCGCAAACCAATGCACTGTTAAAATCCCATGCGTGCTTCTGACAACAGGCTTCAAGATTTCGACCGACACTCAAAACGTATGCTTCCGCATAAATTTTGGCTGTTAGAGAAGGCGTCTCTGATATTAGTTCCGAAACTGGAAATTCTCAACATTGATCGTAAGTGGGGATAGGTACCAGCCAATGGGAAATTAATATTTGTGCATGTGAATTTTCAAACTCAAAACAAAAAATACCGAGACTGGAGGTAATTCAAAGTGATGGTGGAAACAAGGTTTTTCTTGTAAGAACCCTTCGGTACTGAGATCTACGTGAGACGGACGTGTATTCGGCGCCGCCTAACAAGTACACTTCCGCACAATACACGCAGAAAACGTGCAGTATTTAACAGTCACTCTAGTGAGAGTTAGCACAAAGAGTAATATATAGGGAAGACGATAAATATATCTAGTTCGACTACGCAGTGCTGTTGCCTTTGCGCATCACATCACAATATTGACGCGGGATACAGTGCCACTAAACAGAGTGACTTCACGGACGACGACTTTATGGCGGCGAGCAAAGGAGTCTAAGGACAGTAATAAACTCCTGTCAACCAGATTCCAGGTGTCATCTCCATTCAACCCACTACCAGTAAGGACGCATCCACTCCCTGAAGTACAGATGAGAGTTGTCATGCGGGAGCTACAAGTCACCTCGAACCGGTTACAATCTCTCTATCCTTAACCTCCGCACGCCACCAATCCGTAATTATGAGGCGTTGAGCACAAGGGAGAGCTCGATGTGTTTCGCTACAGGCCGGACCGCCTCATGGCGCAAGTTATAATAGCAACAGCAGCAATGATTATGTAAAGCAAATATTAAATGGCACGATAAAATTATCTATAATACTTTAATGCGCATACAAAAAATATTACTCTACCCTTGAATTTCAGGTAATTTAATTTTATGAAAGAAATAATGAACAGAATGAGGGGAATATAGCTCTATAATGTGTTTCAAATGGGATGATGTTTGTCCTTGAGCGCTACTAGGTGAGCAACCAATCGGAGTCCTGCGGTGTTGTCGTATTGCATTCCCCCTATGTGGTGTGTGACGAGCACCAATCTAATTAATATCGTACTGTGACAAAAATTCAGATTTTGCCAAAACTGATCCATGTGGAAAGAGAGAGTAATGTATTTAAAATAACCGAAAAACCTCGTATATTTAGCTCGAATAGTTTTCCTAATGCAAATAAATAAATTATATATGATTATATTATAAGAATACATTGCGACATAAGCACTGTAATGAATATCATTATTGGATGGCATGTAAGCGTGAACATATGTTTGAAATTACTCAGAACTGAAACATAAACATTTGACATGACGTGATGAAACAAATATGTACTTTGAATAAGCCAAGGTGTTTGTTAAAGTCGATGAGAGGAAACAATACACTTCCTGCTGGTCTGGCAGAATCTGTCTGGTGATATTAAATCTTTGTTTATGAATGGTTCGTAATCTCTATTGACTCTAGAAAGTTCAAAGCAGTACTGTTCATTGTTCTTCCATGAAAAAGAGTATCAGCTGGATCAGTGAGATACGATCAACCTTCCTCCTTACTACTGCTAGAACAATCCAATTGAGTTAATGTGGGCTCAAATTATAATGCAAAAAAGAAAATGATATTTTTAAATTGCCTGACGTTGAACAACTTATTCACGAAGAAATTAGCAAGGAACACAGCAAATCTGGAAAAAATGCATAAGCTATCACATGAACTAAAAAAGACGACTTCTGGAAAGAAATAGCATGAAATTTTGGAACCTATCATCATAAATTTGCAGTACTCAGACGATGAAGACACTGGCAATGGCAAATTATCTGTTAACGTAACCAACATTCACAGCTATACGGATACAACGCTGATATTTTCATTGGAATAGAAACATAAGTAAGTCATATACTATAATTAATTTTGAACCATATATTTAAACCATTTGCGCAAAATACGAACATCCATGTTGCAATTGTGACTTCAATAACCGCTTTATTATAAAACTTTGGAAAATTTAGTTTGCATTTGCCCAAGAACAGTCGTAAGTGTAAGAGAGTGAGAGAGGGAAATATAAAAAGAGGTGGATAACGAGGTGGTACCGCTGACGGTTCTAACGCATCTGATTCGCTACAGGCGAGAACTCTTACCATTTCAACTACATAGTAATTCTTAAAACCATTAGGGCTGCTTCACTTAACTTATCAATTATTCAGAAAGCTTTTAAAACAAATTTTGAATATGTCATCCAAGTTTTAAGTCCTAAGGTATAAAGTGTTTGCATTTGCTTCTCCTGTTATAGGGCAACAGTTTTAATGCTACCACCCGTGACCTTCGCTGCAAAGTTACTACATGTATCAGAGATCGGATCACCCGACAGGATGGCGGTGGAGATAACTATGTATATAAGAAACTGCTATCCTTTATCTCTTCTCCAGCAAGTGGAGTTCTGTGCAATTCTGCCTACAACTAGAAAGCTTAGGTCACTGCTGATATCAGCATATGAGTCACCAGTCTATAGCGTTTGAACTTCCGGAGTCACATATGCACATGTGTGTTATACAAACCTTTACCTTCAACCTTCTATTCATATTTACAGTCTGACTTCTAAAAGAAGATACGTGAAGGTCTTCAGGCAAAGCACACGAAGGGTAAAAAGGGAAGGTCATTGATATTGTAACGTAAACAAAGGTTGCCAGATTGGATACACTGGGAAGCGGGTGAATCACATACTCCTCAGCTCAGTTATCGCTAGTTGTATGCGGGAAACAGTTTGCCTAGTTGCGCTGTGTATTGTTAGCCTACTTTGTTAAAGCAAGACGTAGTGACGGTAGGATTAGAGGTGGACCGAGGAATCATTGCCCAAGACAAAGGTCAGCTTACGGTCGGAGTGTTACATTGCACAGTCAAGCTAGAGAATTTGTCTGTTCTCCCAGAGAATTCTTTCAACAGGAAGACGAGAGTTTGCACCTTATCAGTGAGCAGCTTATTCCTTTTATCCAAAAGCGACAGTCCCTTGTCAGTAGATATGCTTGTACGTAAACGAATTCCTGTGGGTCAAAATTCCGGCATTGGTATGAACATGTCAATTAACAAAGTCTTTAATAACAGTACATTGCGATATTAATGTATAGGGAATGAGGAAAGCTTTGAACAAACTAGGCGCTTGCACCGAGTTTTTTCAATTCTCGAGATTCCGTTATGTGCTTACCAAATGTGTGTTGCACATTATTTTTCGCACTAGGTGAAGTTATATGAATCTGAATTTTAGTAGTTAAGATATTAGCTGAAATATTAATATATATCATTGAAGATGAATGTTAGATTTTAGAACTGCATCACGTATATGTGTTTCTCTGGAGAAATACCGCACTGTGCGGGAATGTCAACTTACGATGCATAGCAACAATAGCGGTAAGTATGGAGTATTAGTTACATAGTACAAACAATTATTTAAAGGAACTCGCACATGTGAAGACGCTACAACGCAGTGCTTGTGTGAACAACTTATTTCTGTTTCAAAGTAGGCTAATACAGATTAACTGTGCATATTTTTGTTGAGGTGAGATAACTCGAACCCTTGTTTATGTTTCGAGCTTTGAGAAGATAAAGAAAGGAGATATGTTGGGCAACATTGCACTACTCAAGTGGAAAAACAGATGACCTTCACGTAACTTCTTTTAAAAATCATGCTGTGTAAAAATGCTATGCTTGGCATACTGCATGCCATTTCCATTCACTAATGAAATAAACAAAGCTTTTATTCCAAACTGATCTTATTCTTCTGCCTTCTTCCCCTCAAATCTGTACTGTTACAAACAGCACTTCGCCCGGGCACTCAACGACAAACAGGCACAGGCCTAGCCGCGATCTGTAACAGCGCTTCATGGGGAAAAAAATTCATTGAAGAATCGCGCACAAATTAGCACAACCATATTTCACCTAGCTCATTATAGTGCTGATACTGTGAAACTCATGGTCACCAAAAACATTCTATTTCATCTCTCAGGCACAATCTAAACTTCTAACATGCCTGAACCTAATGCATCCTACGTTACAATTGCAGTCCATACTATATAAATGAAGTCATTCAGCCGTTATGGACAGAACCCATCCGTTGACATACAACGTGGATTGATTTTATTGAGGTCCAGGAAGTGGCTTTGATAGACATATCCTCAATGGCGTACGTACATACACATAACGTGTTGGAGAATTTCTGCCTCTCTCCCCAGCGCAGCTAAATTCCTCCGCTAGCCTGAATCATCCTTCAAGGACTGCATTGACCGCTTCCCTCGCCAAACCAACGAACTCCTTTTCCACGGAAAATGGTATCACCAAAGAGGAAGGGATGTAATTTATGAAGTACCAGGTTGGTTTGTGGAATAATTCAATTATTCCTCCCCGTCCTTATATTCTACATGAATTTTTAAAAAATAGGGATATACGCCTAACACAATCACTGCATCATGTATCATATCGCTCAGCGACACTTGTGATTCTAGAGCTGAGACAAATTCAATTAAAATAGGTAGCCGTGTTTTGGAAAACGCTGGTGTCCAAAAAAGGAGATGTATATCCTTGAGTTTGGAAACGATCAGGTAATGACAATTTAATATCTATAAAATTTACCTGCAACCTTTTATACGAGTAATACGCTATGTTATCATAACTATTGAAATTATCGTCCAATAATGCGAGTCATATAAACGTTAACTCTATGGGGAGAATCATAACACAGTACTAAGTCTTTATTACAAAATATGCATCGCGTATATAGCGAGAAGCAAACGTTGGAGAAACTGCAGGCTTAATAGGAATATGCTGGGCTATTCCACTTTAACAAACAATGGCGACCCATCACTCTTCACAAACTTTTCGAGATATCCAAGAGGTCCACACAGTGGATATTACGGATTTCTTATAGCAAAATCCACTTATATTTACAAAAAGAATCTAGTTTCATTTGGTTCGCTAATTAATGAAAACTTGGAACGTTTAACGTAACCTGGCTGACGTACATTCCCAAACGCTCACAGCTCTGGAAATACTTGGCTACTTTGAAGACGTGGACTGGCATGTTAGATTTGCAACCTTTTAATCTCTCGAATGGCATGGGGGCGTCTTTTGCAGAGGCCACTGCAAAATTTCCTCCAAAATTCAAACAGATATTGTGCTCTCTCACACACGGCGTTCCTTCTAAAACACCAAACGCCTCGAACATTCTGGGTCCTTAAACCAATCATGAACAAAATGCAAACAGAAAAATCTGACATATTTCCCCGTCCTGAAAGATCTGCCGCTAAATTTCACACTCCTGCACACCATCAAGAGGATCAACCTTCATGGAAGATAAAGCCAGTAGTCTGTTGTGTACGGAAGGACAAAACAGTTCACCAGAAACATCTGCGTAATCCCTCAGTGCGAATAGTCATCCAACAAAGAGAAAAATGAGCGACACCAGCATACTTCTTGGAAGATTAAATTTAGTCCAGAGATGAGCCTCAGTACGACAATCACAATGACGCGGTGGAGCAGAGAGTGCAGAAATTATACAAGGTCATCCAGAGCACCACAAATAACTACACGTCTCTATTGGTGCACCTAAGAAGATTGGCTCAGTCCTGAAATTTCTGAAATCCAGAAAGTACGTGAAAGGGCACCAAAGACAGGTCCTTCCACAAAAGCCTACGATAAACTTAATACGGTTTAGTATGGCTTGCCTACTTAGGCATTGTTTGTCTTCTACATGAACGGAGGTACGTTGGTGTACATTCTGAAAACGAAAAAAAAAAAAAAAAAAAAAATTTTGCCAGTAGTGGCCGTTCATCAGCTCCCTTCCAGTTATGTTAGAAGTCGTCTACAAACTCCTCCCAGTCGCAAATACCTTTCTGGCGTTCTAGGAAAGCGCTCCGGTAATGGCAGCATTTTGTTTTGTGGGAAAAGCCTTCTCTACAACCAGGTAACTATTTCGCCAATAGTTTGCTCAAGCTGAAACTTTCATCAATAAAGAAAGCGAGAGGAGCTAGTTTTGGCACACCCTAATAACTGTAACAGGCTCACTACAGATACGTGGCACAGAAGTAACTTCATTTTACAAATTTTGTTCCAATAAACCAACTGATTAAAACAATTGAGAAATATTCAAATTCTGCATAAGCTCTGTGTACTATTGCATATAAGAATACATCTCAACTGTATCGTGCAAACTGCTTCATTGTGTCCTTCTCAGATGCCGCTAAATGTCAGAATATCTACAGTGATAGTCTGATCCAATCGTGGTTATGGTCCAATGAGAGGAACTTTCTTTATATGGATTAAATTGTCAAAATGTAAAATACCACCAATTTTAATCCTAAAGTAATTGTACCTTTTCCTGGTACTGATTTCTAAAAATACATTTATGGTCATTCGGTAATCTTTATGCGCCCTCTAAGAATGAACAATAGGGTACATCAATACGTGTTTTCAGCGTAGTGGTAGCTTGTCTGCCTCACGTTCAAGAGGTCCCGAGTAGAAGTATCGGTCAGGATGAGTTACCTAGATAGTTTTTTCCGGAGTTTTCCCTTATCCTGAAAGACGAATGTCAGTAGCACTAAGCTCTATGGACCCTGGGTTCATTTGAGCATCATTTCACCTATTCCATTCATCGTCCAATATGACTTAACGTTGGAGGACGTAAATTACAAAAAAACGCCATTTTTAATAGACGCTTGAACGAATCCCATATTCAAGATTTTAAAGTCACACCATTGAAAGAAGTATACTTATGTTCTCAACTATGGTCGAAAGGTTATGGCTTGTAGCAGAATAACCATTGCATCGCAGGTCATGTCATATGCAGTCCCTATCACGTCATATGCACATAATGACTGCCACGTACACTCAAATACGTGAGGGCTGAACACAGAAACTAATGGTGTACTGTGAAATTTAGCTGTCAGTGTATGTATTCTTTTGCTGTTGCTCAAATAAGACCGGTAACTGGAAACACAAAATAAATAAATAGTAGCAGGTCTAGCCGACACAAATAGCGAAGTCATCATATACATCGAACGGCATTAATGTCACACTTATTTAAATAACTTAAAAGAGTGCTTACGATAAGAAGTATTTCACCTTAGTTGGAAAAAGTTAGAATAATATTACCTAGAAAAAAGTAATTATATACTGTTGCGTATAAGGTCTGAAATTTTTTTGGGAATAATTCTAATAATTGGAATATAAGACTTCCTTTCCTCTATTGAATACATCTGCGTGAATCAGTTGGTTCACTTCGCTAGATGAAGAGATAGAGTCATTGATCTGTTGGATACTTCCTGCTTTGTCAACAAAACAAAGGAAAAATGTGTAGTGTTTAACGCCCGCTTTTACTACATACGGCACCGCAGGCGGTGACACTGATGATGCATGAGATGAAGATGGAGCACCGGTGGAATGAGATGGCGGGGGAAACTGGAGGTCCCGGAGAAAACCCGCCCCAACGCCGTGTTGTCCACCACAAATCTCACTTTGCGGTCGCCTGGGATCGAACCCGGGCCGCCTTGGTGAGAGCCAAGCGGTCTAACCACTGAGCCACGGCGTGGCCTAAAACAAAGGAAAATTAAGGCAACTCATACAAACAATGAATGCACAATAGTCAAAACTGGGAAGTCAGAGGTATCTAGGACCTAGCAGGAAGTATCAATTTGGCATGGGAACCACCAAAGAATCCCACGACTATGAAAAACGCTGACTTATAAATTAGCGACCATTTTGGCGGTATCCCTATTTAAGTAATAGCAGTAGGTACGCACGCGGATTGGATTAGTATTGTTGAGTCGGCAGCTTAAGTCAGTCAGGTCAGATCGCAGAAGCCTTTTATTGTGTGTTCAACCCGAAACAGGAAGAGGATCAACGCTAGACTACATCCTTCATATAACAGTTAATTCAGACACCTACGCAACCCTGAACCGAAGGTGCAGCTCATTATATTATAATTTATATAATATTTCAATTGTACCTCTGATATCTTCAAGATGGTGGAGTGCCTTGTTCTGCTCTGTCGAATTATAGAATACATTTGTTAATGTGGTTTGACACTAGGTGTTATCTGTAAACCTTCGCATGTCCTGAAACCCCACCAGTTAGCTCTACCATCTGACCTCCCCAATCCTTCCAGTAGGTAAGTCCCTTGTTGTGCCTTAGGATTGTAAGTTCTTCATCCCCCTTACAACCCTAGTTGAAACAATTCATTCAAAACAATATCTGATAGACAATTTTGTCCCCTTAATACCACGGAGAAAGTGTATACTTCAATCACTGATTTATTAGGGCAAAGACATTTCTTGTATTTGTGTGAATGATGGAAAATAGTTCGTTGGAGTATATCAACAGAGAATTTATCATCTCACTAATAAGATTAGAAGAATGAAAAGTAAAACAGATTGTGGCAGATAGCCGATACTTCCGGGGCTTTTGATAACTTCTAGTGATCTCCACTTTCCGAAGTAGAAACTACCGCGGAGATTTATATGAGGGTTACAGTTTATCGCGGAGTTATTAAAAGGGTCCTCAGGCTTCGACCATTTCTTTGGACTCTTATGACAATAATTGGTTGAAGAGTAACTGTGTATACGTCACGTTATCTTATCTATAAGACAAATCAAGTAGGAAATGAGGTGCAAAACTTCTAGCGAAATACAATAACGCAATCATATATTATAGGATTTCACCTGGAGACTATAAAGAAGTGAAATATTTTCTGCTTTAGAAGGAAAGCTGAACTTCAGGAAGTGAAAATATTACTTTCGGGACGAAATACTTTATAAGTATTCTGTTACATTTGTTGTTTATATATTAAGCAATATCTAAGTATTGCATTATGGTTAACAGATGTAGTATGCTATTGTAAAATATATAGAAAGAACTACACAGAAGTTTACTATACTTATTTATGCATTTAGGCAACCAAATGTCAGGTCACGATAAATGTAAATGACATGATATAAATGTCATGATTTACAGTAGGTTGCTTATTTCTAAATAGTGACTATTACGCAAACGAGTATGACTATTCCAAGCTATAGGCAAATTACAAGAGTTAAGTCCTTGAGTATCAGCAAATAACGTCTTCCCCTAACCAAATTCATACCCTGGATCGATCCTTCTTGCGCCTGCATCAAGTGGAATATAGAAACCAACATCCTCTAGGTAGAGTGCTATATAAAGAGCAAATTTGCGTGTGTGGGAAATACACTCAACTTGTGGTTATATTAAAGCTAACGCAGTACTAATGGATGCTCATATTACCTTGGCTGTGTAAAGCAGATATTACGAGTATAGAAGGCACTACAGGTTTTATTTGCCTTAATTGTTACCACACCTCACTTGCTGCAAGCGTTGAGCATTGAAATCCGCTAGGAAATAACCATAAAGAGGCAATCAACGTTCTACAGCGCCTTACATGCAGTAATCTGTTTGGAGTAGAGAGAAGCTTTAGAACTAAGAGAAATACACCACGAGTGGCGTGAAAATGTACAGAATGTGTAGAATGAGTACCAAAGATTGCTTTTAGGCGTTATTTGGGAAAGAATGCCACCTGCATTTCTTTAATGTTTGTCCTCCAACGTGTCATATTCGATGATGAATGAAATTGGTGAACTTATGCTCAAATTAGCCCAAGGTCCATAGAGCTTAGAGGTACCAGACTTTCATCTTTCAGGACAATGGAGCTCCCCGGAACGTACCTTATTCAGATATGTAACCCTGGCCGAGTTTCGAACTTGGGAGCTCTCGAACCTGAGACAAAGACGCTAGCAGCTATGTTATAGAAGATCGCAGTCCCCTTCATGAAGCGCATGCGCAATTCGGCATGCGATACTGAAAAACCGTTTCATACGAGGGCTGTTCAATAAAGAATGAACATAATTTTTACGATCATAATTTTACACACTAAAATTCAAACTTATTATATTCTGTTAGCTGAATGTGAAACAAATACGCCGTAGTAGTTTCATTGTGGGTACTCCTGGTTCCCGCCTGTCAGAACCAGGTAAGTCCAGACATGTGCACTATCGCCTACCGCTGCAATGGTGGTAGCACGTGAGGAACAATATGCGGCTTTGAAATTCTGCTTCCGTATCAAATCTTCAGTTGTGGCCTATAAAAAGTTACAGGAGGCCTATGGAGAGTCTATTTTCTCCCTACAGCAGAACCTGAAGGTGGCTTAAAATGTTTAAAAAGGGATGTCCTGAAAAGTTGGCAAGTCCATATCAGGCGCAAAAGACATTTCCGTGAAGCAGGCTGGATGCTGCAAGACGATAATCCGCGACCGCATATTGCCAATGTTGTTGCTGAAGATCTTGCAAAAATCAACGTGAAGTGCATCCCTCACCCTCCCTATAGTCCGGATTTAGCCCCCTGTGGTTTTTTTCTATTCCCTTACTTGAAGAAACGCCTTCGTGGAAGGCATTATCCACCAACAGAAGCAGTGGTGAAGGCTGCAGAGGCGATTTTGAAGAATCTCTCAAACATGGTTTCCAGCATGTTTTTTAAGACTGGCAGAAGCTCTGGGACAAGTGCATCACATTCAAGGGAGACTATTTTGAGAAGAACAATCGAAATTACGAGGATGGGTAAAGGAACGCCAAAAAAATGTGATCATTCTTTATTGAACAGCCCTCGTATATGGGCGTTCCTTAACTCTCATTGATTCCACCGTTCTATTGTATATTGTGCGTAAGAAACAGTTTAATTTTTCTCTTAGGCCCCTATTACCTGTAGTGAATTTATTATAGCCACCGGCTTTACTTGCCTCCCGAAGAAAGCAATGTTAAGGACTTTTATGATCAGAAAGGTACGTTGCCACCCATAAAATCAGACTGCAAGCATAGTGAATATTTGGTAAGCAACTTTTGACTACAAATATGTTTAGAAACACTAAAATATTGACATTAACTGTAGTACGATCCGTATAAACCTGAACCACTTCAATAGGTAATAACATTTGAACATATAATAGAATACACGTGCAAATTTGGGAGAATATAACACTCAACTGGAAGATTACATTACACTATTTACATCTCAGATAAAACGTTGGAAGTGTCCTCCACCAGCATCTATACATGTTTGCACTTGTCTCACCATAATCTCTGAGACTTTACGGAAAGTATCCTTGTCTGTGTTACATATGTCGGTTCAAATGAATTCCTTGAAAACATCAATTGTCCGCGGCCTATTCCTGCACACTCTATATTTTAGATACCCCCAGAAAAAAAATCCGGGGAGGTTAGGTCAGAGGATCTGCGGGGCCACAGACGTTTTGAGATTATTCTATTATTAAAGAAACTGGTTACAAGTTCCATGATGTCATTAGATGTACGGCACGTTGCTCCATCTTAATGGAAATAACCTTCTCTCAATTTGACATAATCTCCGTAAAACTTCCGCCAGCCAGGGACCTTTAGGGCTCAGCTGCTGACCTCGGTGCCGTCCTGCTGTAGGGGAGCGAGTTCGTTGTCCTGGCCCGTCGGGGAAGCCTCTATCCAAGTAAACTGTAGGGATCCTGCTCTCTGCACTGTCTTGCCTCCTTGAGCCGGCCTCCCTCTCTCTCCTTAGCTTCATCCTTCCTCCCGGGGGTGCCCCCACTTGGGGGCATAGGAAGAATGGGTCCAGCGTAGTGGCCTACGTACCAAATTCCCTCCGTAATGATATCCCAACCCTATTCAGGCTAGAGTAGTTATTTCCGCACACTTGCTAAACTTTAGAGGATCATAAACACTGAAGAGACATAAGATTAGCATAAAGATGGAAGTTTTATTGGTGCACACTAATCTGTGCAAAAGATGACATCTTGTGCCCACAAGGTTAATTGGAACGTAAGACAACCTCTTCTTAAATGTCCGGGGCTGTAATGCCCAAGAATTTAATGATGATCTACAAAAATTATAAAAACTTACTAACACCAAAGACTGAAAATGAATTCAAAAGAATAAAAAAAAACACTCGTTTATCTGGTGTAACAGTCACCTTTTTCAGAGCTGCCGCGAATGTACATACAGAATGCTAGGGAGGAAGCAGAGCGGCTTAGAATTAAAATTCCGTGTAGATTTAATGATCCCTTGGAAATTCTCGTAACGACCTCAAACTAGACGTGACGCCAACAGTAAGTTTGCAGTCGCATGGAAGGACCAGCACCCATTTGTTCAAGATTAGGCTGGCAATCAAATTGGTACGTGCGATCCAATTTTTTTACTCCCGTATCTGCACCACAATCCCGAAATCCTCTCAAATGCGCATCATTGTCTTTCATGATATTAACCCAACATTTCCTCAAGGTTTCTTAATACCCTTTCCATTATTTAGAAACCTGTTTAGAAACAAATGGGTCCAAAATAACGTTTTATGACTTTTCTTTTTAAATTCATGGCTTTATCAGATTATGTCCCGCGTACTTCACGAATGGCCCAAGAAAGTTTCCACATTGTATGTTTCCAGAACGTAGATTAGCTCGCCTCAGTAGCGTGGATGTTAGCGTGTCTGCCTCAGGCTCAAGAGGTCCCGAGCTCGAAGCACGGTCAGAGTGAGTTACCTGGATGAGGTTTCCCCGAGGTTTTCACTTATTCTGGAAGACAAATGTCGGTTAAATCAATGCTCCAGGAAACTCGGGGGGAGGGGGTGGGGATGGATGGGATTGGTATTTCATTACGGAGGAGATGCGGTACATAGACCACAATGCTGGGCCCATTGTTCCTATTCCCTCAGGAGGAAGGATGAGGCGAAGGAGATAGAGGGCGGCCTATCCAAGGAGCCCCGGCAGTACAGAGGGTAGGTTCCCTACAGTTTACTTGGATAGAAACTTCCCCCGACAGGCCAGGAGAACAAACTCGCTCCCCCACAGCGGTACAGCTACGAGCAGCCGAACCCTAATGGTACCAAGGCTGGCGAACCGAGCCCTAAAGGTCCCTGGCTGGTGCTACCAAAACGGTCCCAGCAGAGGAGCGGAGACCCGCAACCGACCCACCGGAAGAGAACGTAGTGGTCCTCAGGGCATATCATCCTCCCATGCACCGCCGAGACTACCGCCGACCCTTCTACCCTGAAAGAGACCACCAGACAAGAGATTATATGAAATGGAGGGATAGGAAATTTGGAGGAAGTAATTAATCTACCCAGCATTGATCTAGCGACCCAGGAAAACCCCCGAAAAAACCATGGTCAGGTAGATCGACCACGAGATCTGAACTCGGGACTCCCGAATGCGGGCCACAGAATAAACCACCTGAGGCATGCCACTCAGTCCATGGACCCCGGACTCATCTGAACAACATTTCACCCATTTCATTCATCGTCCCATATGACTTAACGTTCGAGAACGTAAATAAAATGGATAAATAGAACGTAAAGTACCATATACCACCATTACTTCCTACCATATACTATCGGCTGTCAAAATAAAGAAGATCATCTGCCAATAGGCGCGAGGCAATCAAAGCTAAGCACAATATGTGGCATTCGCTATAATAAAATATTAATTATTCGCACCTGAAACAAAATTATGCTCTTTATGTAACTAAATGTTCAAGAATACTATCCCTTTGTAAATTTTGGAACAGTAATGTATGCATGAGTAGAGTCAGATTGAAAAATTCAATGCCATAGCCGGGATTTGAACTACGGATCTCCCGCTCTCCGTGAGGTTGCTCTAAACCCCAGAGCTGCTATGGCCAACGTGCCGACATGACATTAAATTCTCCAACTGACTCGTATGTTTCCCGGTAGACCACCAGGGGTTCTCATAAGCTATGAGACACGCACCGTTTTGTGGCGACTTACTATGCTGTAAGTACTTATGTCCCAGGCTTCATACTTAAACCACTATGTTTTTATTTTAGGTAAACCATGTTAACCGCTGAGTTTCTAACTAAGAAACCTGGGACTGGCATAGTCAATAATTTATGCTTTTATGAAATTCTGATTTCCAAACCTACCAAATTCTAAATATTTGAAACTTAAGCTAATTATTCACTTAATCTCAGAGCACAACTTTACCTCATATGCATTCTCAGAATTTTAGCTCTGGTTTCGTCAGATATGCTATGATTTTAATACAGTGAAGTTGTTATTGATTTCTTTATAAAGTTATTTATCATACACTTGAATAATTACGGTATCAATATCGCTCATCGAATTTGGAATAGCATAGATTTCTTTTACGAATAAAACACGCATTGAAGAGTAGGTTTAACCTACGATTAAGCTAGATATTTACCATTCTCATTGAAAAGAACTAGGAGTTCATATCTGCTGACTCCTCAGATTTAGTAATATTCAAGTGAGACCAAAATACAATGACAAATAGCCTAAAAATTAATTAACTTAGAGAAATGTGAGATATTAATAAGAAAGATCTGCAGGATGGAAGTTAAACACGGCAGCAACCGCAGCTAACCCTCTGAAACAAAGCGAAATCCAAAACCAATGTCTGTCCTTCTGTGCTAACGTTCACCGCATCAATGGCCGCAGGGCCGACCTCTAGTGCCCAATGACATCGCAATAGTGCTCACCGCTAACCATAACACTAAATCTTTTCTACGGTCCTGGAAAAGCCTTCTAGACCGTTTACTACGCTCCAGGGTGTACAAAATGCTTTGCTCTAACAAGGGGTGCCGATTTTTGCTGATTTATAAGACTCTGTCCCTCTTCTTTACGAGAAAAAATAGCTGCACAACTGGAGAAAACTGATAAGTTTAGTTAAACGTGCACAGATTAGTGACCAGAGTGAACGCTCCTCTCTGTAGAAAATATGTAATTCCAAAAAGCAAACATTTCTCTCTCTGTAACGTAGCACATTCCTGTAAGTTTGTGCTAGAAGGGAAATGATGTAATAAGTATCATGATAGGTAACAAACCACTCCAGAACTTCCTAGTAGACAAGGAGAACCTTGAAAAATCCAAGTTTTAATACCAACTTTTAAGTTAGACATATGCTCGGGTATTCCTACAGAAATAATGCACGATTTGAGCTGTGATAAATTGTACATGTTTATAAACCACAGTGCCAGTAATATACCAGGCCTATCCATGAAATAATGTCTGCAAGGCGCTGGAGCCGATAGGAACGCTATTACACGAGATCCGGCAACACTGGCGTGTAGCTTGGTTTCACTCCTTCGAATCCCCCCCATAACGAATCCGTTGAAACCATTAATCTTTGCTGGGCAGCCGTTTGCGAAGGAGCTTCCTATCACTTCCGCCACCAAGTGCAAATTGCGTGCAGTGATCCGTTTTCTAGGTGCTAAGGGCACTACCCCCACTGGAATTCATCGTCAGTTATACGAATTCTATGGGCCACAGTGTATGGACGTCAAAAACGTGCGAAAATAGGTCAGAGGGTTCAAAGACGGACGTACATTCGTCCATGACGAACAGCGTTCTGGTCGGTCTTTAGTTTCAGCCAAAAAAATTGCAAAACTGGAGCAAGAAATGCTTAAAGATTGGCATGTGACGGTTAACGAGCGGGGCGAAGTTTTCCCTGAAGTCAGTAAGTTTAAGATTAACAAGATTTTGACCGAAAATTTGCATTATCGCACGGTGTGTGCGAGGTGGGTCCCCTGAATGGTCCCTGGCCCAGTTCGCATGGGACATCTTCACCTATCCCCTCTACAGTCCTGATCTAGTGATTATCATCTGTTTCCTGAGTAGAAGTCACACTGGGTGGAACACATTTCCAGACCGACGATGACTTTGAAAACGAGGTTGAGCGCTACCTGCGCAACTTGGCGGGAGTGTGATATTACAAGGGTATACAAAAACTGCCACACCGCATGCAAAAGTGCATCGATTACAATGCTGATTACGTGGAAAAATAGCTGTAAATTCGGCCTTTCCATCAATGTAACATTCATGACAATAAAAATGTGTTCTGTATTAAATAACATTGAAGACCTTATTTTACGTACACGCCTCGAAATATGATTTTCCTTTTATGCATTGGTGTAGTTTTGGAGGTCAAGTAAAGTGCAGTCACTTACATCTACCCCTTATGTATGGAACCCTAAGTTCTCGTGCTTTACGCACAAAGGCTGACCGGATGGCGTGCCACGACAGTAGTGTGGTTCGACCAACATGCGACGGCAGAGGTAAACTCTACGCATCTTAGGAGGTACGTTTTCTTCTAATCAAGTTTAACGCTTTAAAAATGTACTTTGTAATTCGGGAGTAATTTTTTATTGCAACCGGTTATGCACTATAATGACATGGCAGTATAATTGCAATTTTAGCAACACATTGTAATGCATAATTTGACTAAACGATGTCTTAATTCTTTGGCAAGCATTCCGAAGTACAAAAGTTATAAGACATATTTTATACAAAATTAGGGAAACGAGTTAAATTTTAAGTAAGAAACCAAGGTTAAAGCACTGTGCACTTAATAAGGAGGAATTTAAACGATATCAGCTTGAGAAGCAACTAAGCCTCTGAGACCATAAAAGATCAATGTTCAATATCTTTTCGGGTAGCATGTCAGGTGAAAAGACGACTATACATCGATGTTTCGGGAGTGTGCATCTCTCCCATCATCAGGACATTTATGAAATGCTATAACCACAAATGAAACACTTGATATAATACAAATATAAATAAAGATAAAAAGTATCAAAATTCGCATTACTCAACAAAAGGTTTTACGCGTAGGTCACGTCAGTAAGTGCGAGGCTAATGTTGTGTATTTTCTTTTTATTGTCATCATCATCATCATCATCATCATCATCATCATCATCATCATCATCATCATCATCATCATCATCATCATCATCATCATCATCATCATCATCATCATCATCATCATCATCATCATCATCATCATCATCCTCCTCATCCTCATCCTCATTCCCATCATCATCATCATCATCATCATCATCATCATCATCATCATCATCATCATCATCATCATCATCATCATCATCATCATCATCATTTCCCTTTAAATGTAAAGTTCAACTTAACTATTGCTTATCCTCACGTCAGACTATGCACACCCTGAGAAAAACATCACAAAATTCAACATCTGAACATCTGAAAGCAGACTCATCTTAGAACGAGATTGGGATTGGCGTCATAAAAGAACGCCTTCAAGGTGTAGAACGCAGTAAAATAAAAAATGCAACCTTGATGAATACATGACGTGACTAAAGCCGCCTCTGACCTGTTATTGGACCCCGGGTGTGAAGTATTCACCACTCTTGATAAGAACTAAAAAGTGAAAAAAATACCTTGTGACAAATGGTGCAAGTCTAGTTATGACAGGAAGAAACTGTTGGAAAGTGTATACCAAGTTATGTATTTCAATTTCTTGCATTAAAACCACGGCATGCAGTTTCGCCCTACTAGGAGTAATAACTAACCTTTGTCAGTGTACGGAATGTTTAATATATGAAATACTTCACATGCGGGTCCTAGTAGAAAGGGTAATCCGCAAAGCTTTTGCAGTAGGTGGTACGCTCTCGGCTTCTGTTACTCATTTAGATTTTCAAGTTTTATCCACGAGATCACAATTCCACTCCAATTTTCAGTTCCCTCAAACAATGTACCTCTACCTTTTTAATAGATTACATTAGATTCTATTGTGCATATTCCAAAATTTTCCAATTCACAACTTTTGCCTACATTTATCTTTACCTTGTTGCTACCTTGGCTTACATGACACACTGGTCTTCTGCTCTGCCACTTAGCTCTTAACCTCCATACCTCCTTGATTACCTAATTAGTTCCATCCTGACCCCTCATCTTCCTTTCTTACATTATTTACATTTCTGACCCATTTTGTTACTTCTGCAAGAACGCACGAATTCTTCTTACCTTCTTTCCCTCCCTGCCCGCTAACATTTTTATAGCTACTGTCCTCTTCTCTACTTTCGCCCATTTTTCCTCCCAAACCTTTTTTCTCCACATTTCAACCTCCTCGTATAGTGTTCTACGCTTTCTTTCCCCCACACAATTCACAAATTCCCTTTTCCCTAACTCTTAACCCTTTTAGAAATATTATTCCTGTTCTCATCCAAGCTAACCCTTCTCTCTCTTGCCTATTGCAGTAATTTACACATTGTTCTCGTCCCCAATTTCTTTTTATTTACTTGTTAAATAGTAATGATTTCATATTTTCTAAACTGCCCCATATTTCCTGTCTTTCTATGTCTTCTGTTCTGCATTTTACTAATTTACCCACATCGCTTGTATTCCCTTCCTCTAATCTCCATATATCTCGCATTCCTATTTTTTTCCCATAATTCCTCCTATCTCTGCCCACCAACTATTTGAGTTCTCTAATATGTTTTGCAGTTTCATGCATAATTTCATAAGTTCCCCTTCTTCTTTTGGCAGACACCTATAACAAATGTTTTATTATTCTTTCCATTATTATTCCAGTTCGTTTTGTCTTTCCTAAGTCTACTAAAGCTACTTCCCTAGGAGCTGATGTTGGTAAGCTCTATACAAAACCTTCTGTAGTTCTGGTCCACCGTTTTGTTTACCTCTGTGACCCCCTCCCCCTCCTCAGATCTCCACTGCATACAACATTTTGGATTCAACTAGTGCTTCATACATTCTTTCTATCTTCTTGCTTGTCATTTCTAGCTTATATTTGCATATTCTTATCCCATTCATTGCCGCCTTTATCTTACGTTGCATTAAATGATCCCAAGTTCGAAGCTTGTTGACGGCCAAATTTTATCTTCAGGCTTTTGCGGTTTTTACATGTTGTTATGCGAATCCTATAAAACATTTTTATTTTAATCCCGTTTCCTTCATCTTTCAGTGTGACTCGGGGGTGTCGGGGTAGATTGTGCGGATGCCTGCTTAAAGGAAATATGTCATTCTGCACTGGGTTCATCACACACCTAGCAGTGGAACGAATCTTCTGGTCTTAGAATTGGACTCAATTGGCTAATACTGATCAGGTTGTATATAATGTCTTCAACTTGAGGAACGAAAATCTGGATCACGTAGAGAACCCAGAATTGGTGATCAGCCCGATGCCTTATATGAAAATGGAGATATTTTGATATATTTATTTGTACAGTTTCAAATACAGTTTTACTACAATGACTTTGACATCTAACAATCTCTATTATATATCTTGTACAAATACATGACATTCTTGACCCCTAGATTTAGTTGCTGACTCAGGTCCTCTGGCCAAGCCTTTTGTTTTCCTGAGCAGCTTGTTGTGATTTCTTCGTGACCTTCGCTTCTTTTATCCTAATCCACTTTTCATTTAACCTGTATAAGAATTCTCCTATACATCTATTTTTCTTTTCATCGTTAACATCAGTGACGGCACTACCTCTTTGCTGACACTGTCCCATTTCTTATGCCATATTTTTCTCCTGCAATTTGTTAACTCCTTACATTGTACCAGATAAAGAACAGTGCTCTCTTCCTCTCCACAAAATTCACACATGCCAATCTCATTACTTCACAACAATTTTAGATATATTATTCCTACTCTCGTCCATGCCATGCCTTCTCTGCCAGTTTTGTCACATTTGTGTATATATTTTTCTAAGGCATTCTGTCTTTAATTGCTTAGAAAATGTCAAACGTTTCTCTTCTTCTATACCTTCCAAATCTCTTGCCTATCTATGCCTTGTACTCTGGTTCTCACTTCCTTCCAAAAACCGCTACGATTCGATTCCCCTGCTCTCCATAAATCTCCCCTGCCTATCTTCGATAACATTCTTTCCAATCCGACCACCAACTGATTGTGTTCTTAATGATTTTCTGTTGCTTCATGCACCAATTTAATAATTCCCCTTTCTGCCCTTTAATACACTTATACTAGAATTCCGAAATCCTCTCCACTATTTTTCCCCTACAATGAGAGAAGCAGGTGACAGAATGAGGGCGAAATAACTGAAAGGAAGGATGATAATGGAGCAATTGTTAGAATGACGCGAGGGAAACCGGATAGTCCAGAGAAAACCCGTCCCTGCATAGTGTGGTCCACCACAAATCTCACACGCGGTCGTCTGCGGTCGAATCTGGGCCGACTTGGTGAGAGTCAAGCGTTCCAACCGCTCGGTCACGTCACTGAATGGAGAATCGGATGTCCGCCTGGGTTATATCAGCCAGTCCTAACTTGATTACGAGAAGCTATTGGTTATTATTTTAACTCTGCTCTCTGTTTATACAGATAAATTGCAAGTGCTACCAGCTGAACTCACATCAATACCTTGTTTGTCACATAAACATACCTCGTTATCCCCCATAACGATTTCACCTTCCAAAGAATTGGTGATCTGATCATTTCATGCATACACTAAAGACTGAATTGCCATAATCATTCACCTTGAGGTAGTGGGGCTGCCGGGATTTTACACTATTCCTGATAGTATGTAAACCAATGTTATGAAATAATAATTCATTTTTTAGATTCCTTCTCCTTTATATGAAAGGAAATGTAGGTCACAGACAAATTACGATTGTGGGTACTGCAATCTGGTAGTAAGAAGGTTAACATTGCGGTGGACACAACGCATCTGTTTAGGAGTAAGGTCGGATTGTAGAAGTAGGTTTCTGGACATCCATAATGTTGCAGTTTTTTCGTTATAAGGATAATGAACGGGTAGCGGGTAGGGACTCCTGTAGGTAGCCCTACTTCAGGGAGTTGCGACCCTGCACACGCGATGCACCAGGTTCCTCTGCCCCGAGGGTTTACTACCTGGAAAGGGGCCCTTGCCCAGGGATACGAGCGAAGACCTCAACGGCGGGATAAGCGATGAAGAACTTTCTTCAAACGGTTAGACTGAAGGCAGAGGCACCCAATCTTCAGGGAATAAGTGAAGACCCACCTCCGGCGTAACAAGGAGAAAGTCCTCAACGGCCAAATAGGGCGGAAAAGGCAACCCTCTGTCCGGGGTTAATACAGGCAGGAGTTTTGTTGAGACGCCCAAAGAGGCAGCCCCTCTCTCAACTTACCTTTGATACTTTGGCAGCGTGTCCAACGGATATAATATTACTCATAAGCTCTAAAGAAGAAACCAGGGAAGACCGAAGAAAAGATGGGCAGCACCAATTTGGAGCCGGAACGGGTTAAACAATCCAAAGGCGTGAGTTAGAAGAAGAAGAAGAAAGAATAATGAACATGTCCTCTGGCAACACCTGGCAAAAATATGGTTTGCGAAAGTTGGACTGGAGGAGATGCGGCACTGCGACCAGTGTTCATCTATTGTATCTATGCCCCAAGTGGGGCATCATCGGGAGGGGGCAGAAATAGCGAGACGACAGAGGGATGCTGAACCAAGCTGTCACGGCAGTGCAGAGGGTAGGTTCCGTACAATTTAACAGTTGGAAACTACCCCGGTAGCCCAGTACAACCGGCATTCTACCCACCAGGTCCAGCAGGTAGCCCCGAAGACCGGAAACTGTCCTACCCTACGAGGAAGTGTTTACCAGGAAATCATCCTGCCTTTTCTCGCCGAGACACTCGCCGAAACTTATACCCTGAAAGAGACCACCAGATGAGAGATGATATGAAATGATAATGGAGATGGAATAGAAGGACAGGAAATTCAGAGGATGCAATTTACCTACCCAGCATTTTTATGGTGACGCGGGAAAACCCCGACAAATCCCTGAATCTGATAGGCCGGTCGTGGGAACTGAACGCGGACCTCCGCAATGTTGGCTGCAGAGAAAGCACCTGAGCCATTTCACTCGTTATGGGAAACGTTAGGTCATCTTACTCTAAGAGTGGAAACCGTTACCTCTCTCCTCAATCTACTGAATATATCTAATTATTTATTTATGTGCACTCCCTGATAAGAAATAATTACTTCAAAAAATAACACTTGTAATTTTGTAATGTTGTTTTAGTTAATTGATGGAAATTAATCATTTCTTCACACTAGCCGTACACAGGCTAAGGCATTTGATAGATAGTCAACACAAAAAAATTCAATGCCATGGCCGAGATTTGAACCACGGATCTCCTGATTTACGTCCAGTAACTCTAACTCATTGAGCTGCTATGGCCAACTTGTCGTCATGACATCAAATTCTCCATTGTCATGACGACAAGTTGACCATGGTAGCTCAATGGGTTAGATCGACTGGACGGAAACCAGGAGATCCGTGGTTCAAATCCCGGCCATGGTATTGAATTTTCCATGTTGACTCTATCAAATTCCTTAGCCCATGTACTGCTAGTGTGAAGAAATTATTAACTTCCATCAATTAACTAAAATAATAAGAGTTAAATGATGAACCCTGGGATTCATGTACTTAAGGATAGTAAGTCGCCGCGAACGGTGTATCTCGGATACGTGAGCCCCTAGTGGTCTACTGGGGAAATATACGAGTCAAATGGAGAATTTAATGTCAGGACAAAAAGTTGGCAATGGTTGCTCAATGGGTTAGAGCGACTGGATGGGAATCAGGATATCCGGAGTTCAAATCCCGGCCATGGTTTTGAATTTTTCATGTTGACTCTATCTATCAAATACCTGTAATGTTGTGTTCTCTGATTAATTGAACAAACACTATTTTGTAACCAGGCACTGTTATCCGTAGCTTCGACTGATTTAAAGCAGATTACATTAGACAAACCTGAACCCTTAAATGAAGCATTGTTAACGTTTTTCTCTCTGATTGATGTAAGCGGCCTGGCCCAGGGTAATATGATGTAAGGATTTGCCGCTCCAATCAGTAAGGGTTGCAGTCCTATATGCAACCGTGTTAGGTAGCAATAAATTTAAAATTACGTTCATAAGTACACCTCAAATGAAATATCTCGTAAACAATGTTACACTTTTGCATTTAAATGTCTAATGATTAAGGCTCAGATGTTTAGCCAGTTATTGTCAGGTCAGCTGTGCAAAAGGTATATAGATTGTTACGTTAGTAAAGAACCTGTGTTCCTGAGGTAGGTCATGCTGCATTGGCTACAGCAAGCAGACAGGATGTACGCTTCGAGTGAGAGCAAATCATGCATACACGAGGACGTCCAAAATCAGTCACAGCAGATGCGTTGTCGGCAGATTATGGCAGTGAGCAGCTTTCCTTTGAAGGCTGGAACATTAACTGTGACCTGTGTGCAGCAAACATAAGGCGTAGCTATCAGAAATATATGAACTAACATTTCGTAGCTACAAAGCTTAGAGTTCGTTGCATTATATAATCAACGAAAGATGTAGGAAAAATTTGCTATCAACGGCCCAAACAAGAAGAGAAGCAGCATATCGTGGCAGTTCGAACAATTCAAGTTTAGCATCTTAGACGAAGGCTTCGTGCCCCAAAATTGAAGACAGTAATGACTGTTTTAAGTGGTTTCTACCGATGTGTATGTATTGTATATTTTCGGTGAAATGTCCACAGCTATTTTGTAGTTTGAATTGTAATAGATAATTAAATTTGGTTAACCTGTATATGTTTACGGACATAATAGGACTTGATATCATTACGTAGCATATAGAGCCAAAATTGCATTACATTTGGTATTAAAATTTAAACAAACTTTAGCATCTGTAATATATACGTAGGTATATATAATACTTTATATTAGTGCGTTCTTTTAAAACAACATATCTTATGTTCGTTGCTGCCATCTTATTGGTGATAGAGCCTGGAACAAACGTTTTAGGCATATGGCGGCTGGACTGACATCTGGTGGCGTTTGCCGATAACTTTAGCAGTAACAGAGCTTTGCGACGATGCTTATAAAATTAGTTTTTAGAGCCGTGTTCCATCGGAAAAATGCGATGTGTAAATTCCCATGACTTTCTCTTCTAACGCTTATACAGGCTATTTTAATAACACTTAATATTCTAAACAGTTCATTCAAATGTTATAAACGCCTGTACAATTGTTCCTTTTAAATAACGAACTCTATTTGAGGAAAATATACTTAAAATTTCATAGTAAATATAACAATGCTATGGAAATGTAAAATTCCAAGATACTTCAATGTGGTGACCAGGAAATACAACTTTATGCAACTAATAAAATTACCTGAGCTTCCAGCTTTGTTTCCAACTACTATATTTGTGTCTTTTTCATCGTCATCATCATCATCACCTCTCAGATATTCACTTTATTAATCATTTCTGTCCAAATGTAACCAGCACTGTCCGTAGATTTTTTTTTCAGCAGGCATTTCTGTACGTAGTTTTTTAGAACACGTCATTGTAAATCGACTAGTTTACTTCTGTTTACATTTATCTCCATACACTTTCTAAGTATAGATGGCGACAATGTGTAACCTTAGCTGACGTGATGCATTCATCAGGCAGAACACCATATATGCGCAGACGTATCTCCTTATTGTTCATGTATACGTAGATGAGTTGAAACTTGGGCGAAATAAAACCAAATTTTGAATGCCTAGAACGAAAGTCCATAACTTCACTGTGAAAGGGTACTGAGGAAAATTCAACCATGTATCTGAAAAATACAAACGTGATTAACGAAAGGTCAAATTATAGCATTCTTTCCTTGCTTAGTTTGTAATACCGTATTTTGCAATACACGAAACAGGTGCTGGCATGATAGCTTAAAACTCAACTAAAGTGCATAGCTTTCGATAATGCAGCATGTTTTAACTCTCGCCCAGCTTTATCCTTGGAATTCAAGTACAACACGATAAACCAGCACATCCTGTTTTATCATGCACCACGCTTTCCAACAGGCTTTGTGACCAATATATGTGGAATTATGCTGAATAATGGGGGCAGTGTAATGTACCAGATTACGAAACACGCTTGCATTATTTTGAAAGCCCAAATCAAAACACAGGTGATTATATAAAGCTGTATGAGTATACCCTGTTCCCAGTTTGGTGAAAGAAAGCAATGCACGAAATATTGCTCGGGCTGCGAATTTGCTATTTGGACCATTTTAAATCGCTAAGCGCAATTCAGTTACTGGGGATTAAGTGGATTGCTTTGGTGATATATCATCTAAAGGAGCTGCATGTTTATATAATTGCCTGCATAGTTTTGGTTGAAGTGCTCCGCTTCTCGTCTCTCACTTGGGCATATGTAGAAAAGATCAGTCTGGTCGACGTGCCGAATCCCCTCCATAAAATTCTATCCCATCACATATTAGGATAGTTATTAAACGATAAAATTTCAAACACACTTACCAACTTCCCTTCATTAACTAAGGGGCCAAAGAGTTTTCCATTTCACTGTCTATTTTCTCCTCCTTAAGTTGACAACATGATCCTCTAATTTGAAACAGATCATGGTAGAATAGCGTTTTTGAAACTGTCCTCACCAAGAGGTAACTAAGTTGTCTACCTTCACCTATCGGCATGCACAAATAACTTTAGAGCGGGTGAACAGGACCATCTAAGATTGACAACTTGATGGGTTGCATAAATTAAAAAAAAAAGTAAAGGAACCTCTGCTATGTCAGTGGAATTGTGTTCAGTATGGCTGGTGCGTTGGTAAAACTTGGTCATTCAAACACACCTTTTGATCTAGTTTCAGTTTTTCGAAGTGTTTAGAACATTTAAAATACACCCTGTAGCCTGTTTAAAATACTTATTGTTGCACATTCCTCACGAAAACGACTTTTTGAAGATATGTACCTACATTGTTAGCTCTTACACCAAGAAACGTCAAGTTAGCTTAAAATATGCAAAACTATTGAGGTACCTCGACACATAATCACACCCACACCCACACCCGCCTATACTGGTTTGTATGTAGGAGTTTTCGGGTTCATTTTTCATCTACTGCCCACACCGACCTGGATTTCCCTGGTCAGTACATATATGTAAATTATTCCGAGGTGGTTCCTCTTCTATCATAATTACCGTTTACTTCATTTTCTTCTAGGTTACGTGGTACGTGACGGTGCCGGTCAGATGGCACGGATACTTGCTTAAAGCACAGATTGCTCTCCGTAGATACCAGAAGGCCAATTTATCAACGGGTCTTCAGGCAGCAACACCAATGGACCGGGTATCCGACATGGCAGTTTTAAAGAATTCCGCGCGTCTCTGTAGTCTTTATACTTGTGGCCTGTAGACTCTCTTGATTTTTCACTTCCACTTCATGGTAGACACAATAGATCAATGGCGGTCACAGAATGCATGGCGCCCGTTTCCGTTTAATAATCTACAATATTTACCTAAAGCAGGTGGTCAAGATAAAATCTCATATACTACAAAAATCAATTAAAACATACTAAATGGAATCAAATACTTCATGCATGGGCAACATAAATCTTGCCACATAAAGTAAAATTTATATTAATAAAATTCTAAGTACAACTAGAGGCGTCACCGACGAGTATGGCATTTTCGCCTAACCTATATTTACTTAGTGACTTAATATTGAAATATTTAATTAATTAATTAATTAATTCTATTATTCATCGAACAGCAACTATGCTTTACAGATGTATGTTATAGAGAAACATAGTAACAGAACACAACTCACAGTGACATTGATGATATGAGGAACATCATACAACAATAGCCACTCTCTTAACTTGGTAGGGGACTTCAACGGCCACTACAGTTTATGGGGTAGTCATAAAGCTGATGTAAGAGGAAAAGACAGAGAAGTTATTGAATGAATTCAAACTAGTTTTACTAAAATCTATTGCAATCACCCACTTTGATTTATCATTATTGTGACTTTGTGGGTTCGTAGAATTAAAAGTCTAATTTGCAGAAATTCAAAATGTTCTTTATTTCCGTCGAAATACACTTTGGTCAACCCTTACAATAGCAGAATTACGTCACATAAACAATTACTATCTTCCAGTTGGTCTGCCACACCCACACACAAAGAGTTCACTTTAAAAATAAAGCTCCACGATTATCAATTTCCATTTCGACTGTCCTCCAACTAACCGCGGCTTCCTTTTATACGAGTGGAATGTTCTTTATCAATCATGGGGTCACTAGAAGTTTCCAGTTATCTTACTTTATTTGTTTCGGCAAGCTTTTTATCTCCGCGCTATGTTTATCTATTTCGGCAAGCTCGTTATCTCCGCGCCGCACTATCTGTCCATTATCTCTCGGCGCCGAACCTTTGTGCGCCCGGCCCCACAGTGCTCGCGACAGTATAGACTTGACTATTTGTACACCAGACATAGCCACGCTTTCTGACTGGTATGTATATTCAACTCTGTAAGAAAGAGATCATCTTCCTATAATAATTAATGATAAGATTGCTTTAGTCAACTCTCCGAAACCACCTTGCTTCAAATTGAATCTAAAAAGAGCAAATTGGAAGAATTCTAGAGAAACTGTGGTTGATTACATAATTGACGTCATTCCAATAAATAGGTTTGCTTCGAATCACATCAATGATATTGTCCAAGACTTTATGCAGGTAATAATCCAATTTGCAGAGCAGACCATCCATAAATAGCTCTGGGCCCCATTAAGAAAACAGTACCATAGTGGAATGATTTGTGTAACGAAGCTTTTAAAACAATAGTCGGGCATTATATCTCTATAAAAGGAACATTGTGCTTGACAACAAAATTACGAGGGCCGTTAAATAAAGAAGGATCACAATTTTATTTTGACAACGCCGTTTAACTCATCCTCATAATTTTGATGATCCTTCTCAAAATAGTCTCCCCTGAATGCGATGCACTTGTCACAGCGTCTCTGCCAGTCTTCAAAGACATGCTGGAAACCATTTTTGAGACATACTTCAAAATCGCTTCCGCAGCCTTCACCACTGCTTCTGATGATGGATAATGCCTCCCAAGAAGGCGTTTCTTCAAGTTAGGGAATAGAAAAAAGTCACATGGGGCTAAATCTGAACTGTCGGGAGGGTGAGGGATGCACTTCACGTTGATTTTTGCAAGATATTCAGCAACAACATTGGCAATATGTGGCCGCGCATTATCGTGGTGCAGCATCCAGACTGCTTCACGGAAATGTGGCACCCAATGAAATGTTCAGTATTTCAGAAAGTGATGTTAAGGTAATTTGTTGATCCTCTCTCACAAAGGCAGCAGCAGTGTTGATGTTTTCTTCCGTAAGAGCAATAACTGGAGTACTGGGTCCACCTTCCTTTGAAATTGATTTTATCCTCTCTTTAAACATTTTAAACCACCTTCGAGCTCTGCTGTAGGGAAGTACAGACTCTCCTGTAACATTGTATAGGCCTCAACTGAAGATTTGTAGAGACGAAGGTAGAATGTCAAAGCCGCATGTTGTTCCTCGCGTGTTACCTCCATTATAGCGGTAGGGGATACTGATGAACATGTCTGAACTGGCCTGGTTCTCACAAGCGGGAGCCAATGAAATGAAATGTGTAGTGTTTAACGCCCACTCTTATTACATATGGCACCGCAGGCGATGACACTGATGATACATGAGATGAAGATGGAGCACCGGTGGAATGAGATGGCGGGGGCAACCGGAGACCCCGGAGAAAACCCGCCCCAGCGCCGTGTTGTCCACCACAAATCTCACTTTGCGGTCGCCTGGGATCGAACCCGGGCCGCCTTGGTGAGAGCCAAGCGGTCTAAACACTGAGCCACAGAGCGGCCATAGCGGAAGCCAGAAGTACCAACAATGAAACTAGTACGGCGGTTTGTTTCACATTAAGCTAATTGAATATAATTAGATTGAATTTTAGTGCAAAAAATTATGACCGTAAAAAACGTTAAGATCATTCTTTTTTGAACAGCCCTCGTAATTTTCAGAAACATCACATCATAGCAAGGATAACAATAAAACAAAGCAAAAGGTTATTTTCATTAACATTTGTCTCACCCCTTAACGTAGTAAACTCCACAGAAAGCCGCGTGGAATAAACTAAAAGAAATGAGCGCCAAATAATATAAGTTCAGTATAGCGTCTTTAAGAAACGCTGCTGTTAGATCAATCCTACATGAACTCGAAGATAAAGCCGAAAAACTAGAAAATAAATTTTCAGAAATCTTCAATGACAAAATTTATGGGCCTGAATTAATCCACATGAAAGAAGCTATAGGACCAATGAAACTAATGGAAACTGCGATCGACACGAACTACTCAGGTAATGATGGCATACGGTTAGAGGAACTTATGACAGAACTAAACAAGTGTGGTAAATCTAGTCCCGGCCCAGACTCCATTTCATATTAGTTTTTAAAACACCTTCCGGTTAAAGTTCTAAATCATCTTTGAGCAATTTTCAACTGGTATTCAAATTCGATCATGGGTATCTTTATTTTAAAATTAAGAAGTAAGTTTTTTTTAATTATCGAATAGATATGAAGAAGGATGTCATCAGTGAATAGCATTTCAAATTTCAGTTTGAATATGTTCAGTTAATTTGCGAGAGTAGAGTTATGTTCTTACAGTAATACTCATTATTTATATATTTCTTCGCCTACCCAAAATAGAATAAAATAATAAAGAAACAGAGCTACATACTTTGGAGAAAAGTATTTTTTAAATAAAAAATTATAAGGTTAAGTTAACCTTGGCGATAACAGAACACACAGAGTTAAAAGCGGAGTGTAATATTTCAGCTGTACACTTTTTGAAGGCTTAAGTATAGCATAAATAATTTTGTCCCTGTATGCGAGTCTTTGTACTCTAGACGAACTGCCTGAAGGAAATCCCTTGGTTTTTTTTTTTACTAAAGCGTCTTCTCTTAACGCATTAACTTAAAACCTCTTCCACTACATCTCGCTCCATCATTTCCAGTCTCCTTATATTTCTCTTCCTTGATGGCTTATGCTGAGGTACTCACGTTTTTAGAGATTAAGGGGCCCATAAGTTTCAAGCAAATAAAATGCCGGATGATGCCCTCACTGAATTTCTACTGAAAATAAAAATAAATACATTTCAAATAAGCATATTCCCTTTTCACTCAAGTAATTCTACACTAAGCGAATAATGATTTGCAGGATTTTATTGCACATTGATTGAATACTCCTCAGTTTAGCTCACGGTTTAGATTTCTTATATTCAAAATACCTATATTGGAAGTGAATAGCACAATTGGTTCGATTTGGAACGTGAAGGTGCTGCAAAAGTTGCACATATTGGTTTTATTACAAACGTACTCGATTAAAGATTCGTTTTCACACTGCAGCTATTAATTTAATTTTCCATTAGGATAGTTGAATTGAAAGAGACTGATAGTAACGTTTTCAGGTGTCGGATGCAATTATAGGCCGCGCCGTGGTCGAGCGGTTAGACCGCTTGACTATCACCTAGGTTCGATCCCAGGTGACCACATGCGAGACGATGCAGGAACGGGTATTTTCTCCGAGATCTCCGGTTTCACCCACCATCATTCCATCAAGCACTCCACCTTCTCTTTCATTCATTTTGCCTTCATTCTGTCTCTACTTCTCTCACTCTCACACCAGATATCGGACTGATCACCCATCCTGGGTTCTCTATACATAATGGATGCAGGAAGAATTTCCTGAGGCCACGATAGTGTAAAGCTATGGAAGTTGAATAAGAAGCGGTGGGAAGCAGTTATGCCTTTGTGGGGTTGTTCCTGACGCATTTTCCTACAAACTTGCTTCATATTACAATTACAGAAACAAGTATTTGTTGTGAACGTAACTTACTTGGATTTCATGACGCCATTTAATGATTTGTTCTTATTGCAACTAATTCTCAATTATTTCTCCTTCCGCTTAGAAAGCTCAGGTATAAAGAGATTATCACTAATCTACTCATAGGAATGTTCCCACGTATTTATCTTCTAAGGTTAGGAAAATGCACGTAATATAGCAATGGCATGTAATTATTCCCTCTTGGATTTGGAATTTAGTCACTTGAGTACGTGGACTGACCTTGACTGATATTATCTTATATGTAGGTAGCGTTGTAAGAAGTTATATTAAAAACATCTCACAACTTATTTTATTAGACAATCCTTTTTGAAGCTTTGTATACACTATTTTTATTCGATTAGATTGTTGTTCATTTTGGTCTCTTTTCTACTCAGGCGCTCGGTCTGTGTTATTTGCCAAAGAAAACAATACAGATAAAGGGTATGTTAATGTGTTTCTCCTGTATTTTCCCTCTCGGTTATTATCTAGAAGTTATGGCACTCATTTTAATTTGAATAACAACGCTCAACAATTTTGTAGGACCTCAGCGTTTAATAAATGATCTACTCACACCTAAGAGTATGATCCTGACTAGTAATTCACAGAATTTTGAGTTCACCGTAGTATGCAGAAACATTGAACGATGAGACAGTGAACGTTGTGCAAACAGGCCGAACATGTAGGGGCAAACAGGTGGTTTGACGTACTATTTTGCCGTGTATGATCCTGGGAGGGCTGCAGAAAATGACACAAATTACTTCGGAATATGTAATCCACGTGTTTCTGTGATAACTTAGTTAATTAGGAACGCATTTCATTTAACCATATGCAAAACCTCTTGAATGAAATAGCCTTCAGAGAAATCCAATATAAAGAATTAGCCATAAGAAATATCGTGGAGATAAGCAGCTAGTGCTCTGATATCCTGTATCCAGAAAAGTTCCGCAAATTCCAGTTATCACTGAAGTTTAACCGAAGCAATGTCGGAAATGTGCCTTGAACAAGACTAACGGGAGTAAGACTCCGGTAATCGAGCCCGTAGCAACTCACGCAGTAAGTATGTATTTTTCTGCCACAGATACGGCCCCAGATCGAAAAACTTCGACTACGAAAGTCTATAATTCTATCTGAACATTGAAGGGTAGAATTGGAGCTAAAGGATTCTAACTCCTCGATGATTTCTTAATATACCTAAGAACAGACGTTATTTCTGCTTAAGTCTATTGTGTAGACATTCATCCACGACCCATATATAAATCATTTTCTTGTGCATTTATTTTAGAATTTGTATCGATATTGCTCGGTTCCATTGAAAAAAATGCGGAGAATCACTACGGATGAGTTACCATATTTTACATTCCGAATCACTTTTTTCACCGGAACAAATACGTTTATACCAATAAAATATAATTGGTTCCTCCCGGTCTTCACAGCTTCTGATGTGGTCACAATGTTCAATGCTTCAAAGTATGTGCTGAGCTTTTTCAGTTTTTATATTTTATAGAATCGAACAACGCCTGCAGTCATTACCAGAGGGACGGATTGGTAAGAATAAAAAGGTGCTGTGCTTGATTAGCTCTGAATGGATTTGCTATTTTGGTGCCAATTAGCCATTTTTGAGAAGTGGAAAACTAAAAGAAAAATAAGCAATCGTTAGAGTGAGATAATACAACTATTATAGTCAGTGTCACACGTTACTTGTACATAAATTGAAGAAGAATGACAAGTGTTCACCAATGTGTGCCATTTGTACATTCCCATCTTTTCCCTTCAGGGAATACTGCAGGAACTTTGTACCGCAGTGGTTCACCGAAACTCGCCGATTTGGTACTTTCCACTGATATTTCATATTTATTTACGGCCTCTGGCTATTACAACCTAAACAAAAGCACTGATCTAAACATTGGTCGAAATTTCTAATTTCTCAATCATTCACCAGTATTCGATTAATTAACGAGAGAATTGGAAGTTATTTTCAGCAGCTGTCTAAAAATTACTTTTCGTACCTTTAAAATTATACACAAATGTAAAAATGGTTGAAAAACACTGATCCAAATTATCAAGTAGACTTAATGAGCCATATCCTGAACGAATGTATCTGCTACAACAGGAATGGCTTGGTTAAGTTCTGAACGTATGTCCGTCTAATGGAACTGTTGGCATTATGGGCTGCGCGCACAATTAATGACTGTTTAGTCATGTTCTCCCGATTGATTTATAAAACAAGAAAGTCCTGCTGCCCCAGTTCACAAATATAGCCCATTTACCCTTTTAAGACAGTGCTGTACTTGGATGGGACAGGTCAGAGTGTATGCACTTCTCTTACTCGGTTGTATCCACAAAACTTCTGCATATAACCTGCAGCTGGAGAGATAGCATGCATCTACAAAATTTGGAAAATATTCAATATGCAAGATGCACTGTTGTAATATATGTCATTAATTATACACCAGAATAGTAATGTTATCGTTACGTTTTAAAATACCAGCTTGAAATGTTAAATAAATATTAAGTTTTTATAGTGGATCATAATTTTTCGAACAATAAAGCTCACGGCGTACTTTTTAAATTCTCCACTTCAAGTTTAAAGGTTTACAGCAAATGGTTTTTACAAATATTTATATCAGATTATTTATATTAATCACTAATTAATGTACTTACTTTACAATAAGTAATTTGCTACTTGAATTACTCTCTGAAATTCTTCACTTTTCTTAAAGACAATAATGTTCGCGGGGGTGTCGCAAAGTTTTAATTATCACCCTGTATTTTTTATGCTAGAGTGATGAAAGTTTCTCAGTGTCGTCATTGATCCCTCGGGATATAATGCTGGTAGTTGCAGTGATTTGAGTCCGTTGGTTTTATACAGTCAGTGCCAGAAGTGACTGTGGTGTAAATGGCTCGTAGTGTGAACAAGTTTCTGCATTTGAAGGGCAAAGCTGCGCGGGAAATACATGATGAGATGACGGCTGTTTATGGAAATGATTGCCCATCGTATGATACTATTCTGAGGTGGAAAAGGAATTTTCAATCTGGTCACATGTCCGTGACAGATGAGCCAAGGGCAGGTAGACCGTCAATGACAGGCGGTCACAGTGAAGAGAGTGGAGTGTTTAATACCGGGAGACAGACGAGCAACCATCCAAATGGTCATGAATGAGACTCGTCTTAGTTATGGTAGTGTGTGGAAAAAGATTAATGACGAACTGCACATGTGTAAGGTGCCTGCATGGTGCGTTCCACGTTTGTTATCCCCTTTCCTAAAGAAAACACGACGTGACCTTTCAAGGCAGATGTTGTTGCGGTTGGAACAGAATGAAGATGATTTTTTTGATCATCTGGTCACCATGGATGTATCCTATCAGTATGATGAATCTATCAGTATTATTCAGAGACAAAAACCATGAGCATGAAATGGAAACATGCCAATTTCCCCCCCCCCCCAAAAAAAAAGTAAAAGGTGCAATAGTCAACTAGAAAGGTCATGCTTTCCGTTTTCTGGGACTGTCGTGAAGTCATCCTTACAGATTATCTTGCAAAGGGTCGAACCATCACTGGCAGATACTACTGCAATCTTCTGGGCAAGTTAGAGCAGCTCTGATTAAGAAATGACGCGGTATGCTCTCCAAAGTTGTTCGTCTTCTGTCTGACAATGCACCACCTCAGTCATCTCAAGTTGCAGTTGACAAAACAAGAGAATGCGGCTTTGAGACCTTACGGTATCCGCCTTATTCGCCCGATCTAGCACCAAGTGACTTTTCTTGTTCCCGAAAATGGAGAATGCGTTGTGTGGTCGCCGATTTGGCAACAGAAATGACGTCATTAATGAAATGGAAGAGTGGGTTAAAGCGAATTCTGCAGTCTTCGGCAATCAAAGATTTCGGAAGGTAAAGAAACGCCCGGAAAATGTGTAAATATGGATGGTGACGACGTACAGAAGAACTAAGAAGCATATATCAACACAAACTCTCTATCACATTTTTTAAAATGTGATAATTAAAACTTAACGACACCCCCTCGTATGTAAAAGATTAGAGCTTTATTTTAAAATAGTACATTGTCCATTTTCATTTCTGTGTTTTGGAGGCGCAGTATTAACTTCTGAAACAAATTACTCAATTATTGCATCACGTTGAGCTTCTTGGCAATGGAAAAATGGTGCACAAATATTTCAAGTAAACAAGGTTAAAATGTGGGTATGGCTGTTAGTAAGTATACGGCTGCCCAAATGTAACTGCAATTAACCTCCAGTGACTCTGTGGAGGTTCGTAGAATTAAAAGCCCAAGTTGCATAAATTCCAAAATGCTGTATTTCCGTAGAAAAACACATTGGTCAACCGTTACAGAAGCAGAATTACGTAACATACACAATTAAAATCTGAAACGTCGTCTACCACTAACAAAACACTTTCAAAATACAGCTGTACGCGCACGATTTTCAAGTTTAATTTCGACTCTCGACTCCCACTTAGCGAGTTGCGGCTTCCTTATATACCTCCTCTCATATTTCTAGACATTTCTGGAATGTTCTGTAACAAACAACAAATCGAAACTTCCAGTCAGCTATCTGTCTCTTTATCTGTTTCGGCAAGCTTTTATCTCCACATTGCACTGTCTCCTGGTGCGCGTCGGCCGCGCCTTCTCGCAACAAGGCGGTCTGCTATAATATACCAAGTGGAAGAAATGACACATTTTAAGTTTATAATTGATGCCATGAAAATTATGGAAAGGAAATGAGAATTGTTGCTCAACAATTATAAAGTGTTTCAACTGTTGCATCAATTATTATGCAAAGAAGTCTTACATATACAAATTAAAATTACTAATATTTTAAATTACAAACCTCAACTATTTTTAGCAAACTACCCAACATACTAAAATATAAAAATTATAATATGAACTAAGAATCCCAAAGTGAAAATAATTACTGAAAGCGCAGTTTTCATTTAAATAGTAAACTTGCAGACGGCAGCGGCTATATTAACGTGGATTTAGCGGTGGAGTATCAGTGCAGAATTTTCTTCAAAATATTCATGAGTCATCCTTGAATATACTGAACTAAAATACCAGTTTGGTATTTAACAGAATTTCCAGTTTTAAATTTTGCTGTAAAGCTTTCTTAGATAACATGGCATCGCAAAATATATATCCAGTATAATTTTCAAATTTATTTTGTATAGAATACAAATCCTCCTCTACCTACTCTGTATGTACGTGGTGCACAAAGTATTATTGAACACTAAAAAGAAAACACGGCGAAGCTTGCCGGTCATAAAAATTGACGTTTTAATGTCCCGCGGGTTTCTCCCACCACAGCGTCATACAGTGGAAGTCTCCTGAAACACAAAGTACTCGTGGGGTGATACAGATGTCGCGCAAGTTGTAATTACTATCTATATATTTATATCTCTTACTTATAAATAAGCTGTTCCAAAACACGGGATTATTGATGTTTTGTTTTGATGCAAAGCAATTATACAATTGGAACTTTAATAAGTTGGTTCAATATTTTACAGACTGATCAAAATAAAGCTACAAGAACTATCATATTTCAGAATATACGTCTTCAGAAATTTGTATAAGTCGAATAAAATTAGTTCCTTTTTTTGTATATGCATTACACTTTGGCTTTATTTTGGACATATAGTGGTGATGTAAATCTAAATAATAAAGGAATTTTAAAAATGAAGTGAGACGGTAACAAAAGCAAAGTGCATGTTTGGGTCTATTTGTGGCTTTCGTTGTGTCATTTAAGAATATTGGGTACCTAGAATTTGTAGAAGACAGTAATGGCTTCTCAGACATCCTACATGTTTAAAAAATTATAACTGAAAACGTCTCTACGCATGGATATGAAGAAGCAAAATGTCAAATGTATAAATCTTGCTGAATTCCTGTTGATTAACATTTTTGTAAAATGTAAGTTAATCGCCACAGCTGTCCCTTAACTTTTCCGTCACAATTTAATATCATCAGACAATTTTGGAAATTTGATTGTGGTTTGTGAGAATTCAGTTGGAATTTATTTGTCCCTTCTGGCGTTGAGTTAATCTTTCAATAGCTGTAGAATTTGTCATACTCCAAGAACTTCGGATTTCAACATATTTAATGCTTCTAATGAATGAAAACTGTCAACATTTCCGTGCTGATGTTACTCTTATATATAAAAAATTGCTTATTTAATGCCTGAATTCTATCATAACATTAGTATAACCGAAAACTAATTAAACAGAAAATGCCTCAGGAATAATTAATTATCAAATTCGCCTGGGACCCTGGACAAAGCACTACCACTGTCAACTGAAAGTGTATCTATTTTAAATGGAGACAAGAAATGGGAGTAAATTGGATATTCAACTCAGAAGGATGTAGCAAGAAAATATAGAAGATGCAAAGATCTATTAGACATGTTTAAAACTAGATTAACTCCCTTACTACTGCACAAAGTGATGATATATGTTGTAGTTGTAGAGATATGTGTTAATTTTTTGTTTTATTAATATGGAAGAAAATGACACTTTACCATGGTTATTATACAAAGAAGACCTACATGGAGTATTAAATTTACTAATATTGTAAATTACATTGCTTGACTATTTCTTCCAAAGCTACATAACATAAAAATAATACATATAATATATAATCAAGAAATCCAAAATGAAACTAAGAAAACCTTAAGAAGAGTTCTAAATAAAACCTTTACAGACGGCAGACGCTAAATTATTTTTGTTTAAGCGGTAGTACATTACTGCAGAATTTTCTTCAAAATCTTCATGTGTCATCCTCGAATATACAGAAATAAAATATAGTTTGGTATTTAAGCAACTTTCCAGTTTTGAATTTTGCTGTAAAGCTTTTTTAGATGACATGGGACCGCAAAATACATACGTCCAGTAAAATTTCCAAATTTAGTTTGTATAAAATGCAATTTCTCCTCTAGCTTCTGTGTATGTGCTTTGTGTACTAATTATTTTTTAACACTAAAAAGACAATCCAGCGCAGCAATCCGGGTATAAACCTGCAGTTCAGATATCCCGCGGTTTTCTCCCACCACAGCGGCACACAGTGTAAGTCTACTGAAATACAAGGTACCGGTTGGCAGTTAAAGATGACGCGCAATTGTAATTGTTACTTAAATATAAACATGCCACAGTTATTTAGAATATTTCCAAAACATAGCAATAATGGTGTTCGGTTTTGACGTATATTATATAAAACAGTATATCTGAATTCAGATTACATGAAATTTCAAAAGAATGTTAACAGACAACTTGCATGGAAGCTATAAATCCCTGAAGTTGCATCACTATTTAATATACATTTTTGGAAGGAAGTCCAATATTTTTTATAAGATCGATATTTTTTTCTTACTTGTAAGGCAGTTTTATCCTACTTAAGATCAATGCTAAAGGAATCACGACATTGAGTATATTTCAAAATATTCGAATTCCCTCTCATTAAATCTCTCTTTCTCTCCCATTCCTTTCTCCAGATTCGTTGTTCACCTCTGGATACTCATTCCATTTTTGCTTTAAAATTTAATCAGGGAACATGCAGTCGGGGAAAAAGGAGGGGAAAAAGTGGAACAGGAAGACAAAAGAAAGTTTAAACATGACTGAAATTAGCGGACTTTTTTTTCTGAGGGGAAAATTTATTTGACAATTTTCCGACTCACTCACTCTATTTAGGTTGCTGGGTAACGGTGATAAGCAAAAATTTCGGGAGAACAAATGCCCGCGTGTTGATATTACTTTATAACGAGTTCTGCAGGTCTGTGAAGACAAAAGACAAAAAATGAAGGTCCCTCTCCGTTTCTTGTGCTAGGAAGGGAAGAGCTCTCTCATACGTTCTGTCGAGTAAATGAACTTTAACATAGAACGTGTGAATGGTCACACGTATTCAAACGTATAAACACTCTGAAGGTCATTCGTTACGCAAATAGATGCTGTTTCACATGTAACCCCCAACCATTCGTCCATTATGTGCAACCGAAACCCTTGAACTTGCTTTTGCATTTTCTATCCAGAAGAGAATGTTATTTTTCGCTACGTGAACAACAGATCTACAGCCCGAGGGATTATATCTGCGTATATGTGTGAAAGGATTGACGGATAGCTTACTTGGCATGCAGGCAGGCAAACCGACATCGTTACTTATTTATTGGTATCCTGCGTTGTAGATTTAGAAATAATGTTTCCTAACAGGCTCTTTCCCAGCATTCCATGATGGTTCTACAACAAAGGCAGAAGTCGAGAAGAGAGCTAGTATTTTAATGATGCACTTGAAGGAAGTGATAATCCAATAAGATTCCGTATTTGACCGGAGAAAATAAACTAACTAGCTGTTTAGGCAACTCTCAACTGCTACTCAATTCGGCAGAGCATGACAAACACTGCCATCTTTATAGAATAGGGACTGATTTAGAAACCTATGAATCAAAACGTGGCCAAAATTTGTATGAGCATAAAGTTTCAATCATGCAAAATCCAGAAATGAAGTAGTGTTAAGTAATGTACACTGTATTCCCACAGGCTTACACGCCGCATCCCACTTTTTGTCCCTAATAAATTACATATTTCTTTTAACACTTAAGGAACATAGTCTGTGATTATCTTGGGCAACCTTTTCGTGCAGAATGGCAGGATGGATTATTTCCCCTTTTAGGGTGAGGTAACAGAAGTTCTGTGTTGTGGTGTGGGAATGTTTGTTTAGGATTATGTATCGGTCGGCAGGAGTTCTCTTTGTCGGGGTTCAGCAGTTCTCACCAGTCAATGAAAAGTCCTACTTCAATTTCCTGACTTGTTTGTTCCCACATATATTACTTGTCGTACTGCTCTGTTTTCCCCACTTGCTACCAATCTCATTGCGTCGCCCTACCTCTTCGAGAATACTTAATCGCACCACGTTCAAAATATAACTCCGCTACCACCTCTCCATAACGCGTCTTCTCCCTTTCGTTGTAAACACTAGAGTGATGCTTGTCATATTGCTCTACTCTCAGCTCTCAGCCAGACTGAGTAGTATACCACCCCAGAAGGGTAGTAGCTCAATGGTTTAGAGCGGCTGGACAGAGACCAGAAGATCCGTGGTTCAAATCCCGGATATGGCATTGAATTTTTCAGTCTGGCTCTAACCTTTCATAGTGCGTCCTACACACGACTAGTGTGAAAGAGCAGCTAATTTCCATTAATTGACCTAATAGTGGTTAACTATAAAGACCGAGCTTTAAAGTACTTACAGTATAGTAAGTCGCCATTAAGTTAGTCGTCTCATGTGTTTATGAGAACTCCTAAGTGGTTTATCGGAAAAAATAAGAGTCAGTTGGAGAATTTAATGTCACATCGGCATGTTGGTCATCTAACCAAATGGTTAGATCGGCTAGCCGGAGACCAGAAGATCCGTAGTTCAAATCCCGGCTATGGCATTGAATTTTTCAGTCTGGCTCTACCCTTTCAAAGAGAAATTAAGATTTTTAATATTAAGTACATACCAGCCTTTAAGAAGTGAATGTGTATTTGACAAATTGTAATTTATATATTACGATTACCCTTACGGTTTAGCAGTTACATTAAAATCATTCACAGTGAAGACAACTCGGTCTACCCAAGATACAGTCTACTCATGAAATTCAAAATACATAGTATTAGAACTTCCCAAAACATATATTAATAAACACCATTAGTCATAATACGAAATAACAAAGTTTCCAAGCAACAATGATTTTGATTGGCTCTTTTCGTATACTTAACGCATTTTCAACTTAAATTTTTCTTCTAATTGATGAATTTTTGCGAGAGTGGAATCCTTTTATCCAAAAATGATTTAGTAAATGCAGACATCCCCCAAAAATGAATTTTCATTGAGATACCGAATTCGAAATTTTGGGTGTACTACTAAACAGCTCCTCGAGGATGACACATGATGAGAATGTAAAACGCAGTTTGAGCTGCACTGTAACATTAACGGAAGAATATTACTTGTCGTTACCTCATAGATTATCTTTTGTATTTCCATCCAATTGGTCGTATTAGCATTCTTCTCTTGCACTTCTGTTTTAAATTACTCCCAACTTATTTTTCTTTTTTTCTAGCTTCTCGCTTTACTTTTATCTTTACTTCTATTTTAAAAGTTTTAGAAAATATAATATGTATGAAGTAGATGATTTTTAAATAAAATAAATGTTGTTAGGTCTTTTATTTATATCATATTAATATTATTACCTAACATAATTTAGATAGTTTGTTACCTGTTCTGTATGTGAAACTAATGTTCTTCTATATCAAGTTTACTAGTAATTTTGCTTAGTCATTAAAAGAGAAACATAGAAACAAACTTTGGCTTGAGGATGGACAAAATGCAAGTTAACATCAGTTATTCACACGAGCTCAGGGGTCACGCCCTTTCACCATGACTCCAGGCAGAAATGGACCATCGTTCAACATTTACAGGAGACGATGTAGCCTGCATTCTTGTTTCTCCTTTTCAAAATTTTGGTTTACAAATCCCACAAATCTCAGTTTATCCAATATCCTTTAACACCTCACGTGTTTCTTTGGACAGCGATCTTATACTGAATCCACTTTCGTATGCGATTTGAGCATGGAAACTAAAGTTGATTGCATTACAGTACATCAATCTTCCTTTTGCCTCTATAAGGGTCCTCTCAGACAAGGTGCCACTAAATACATAAACCTGAACTCCACTATGCGTATCATAGAAGTCACGCCTAATTATAAATAGAGATATGGCATTTTGTAATATGTGCCAAACGGCAGACATATGATGCACTTTATAATAGCCAAAATAATGTTTATGGATCCAAAGTGCTGAAAACATAGCAGAAAGGCACATATCCAACACCTGACTAGGTAAAGTCGATTGTGCAGTCGTCCTCCGTGTTCTAGGAGTAGCATTATAGCCTCTGGTTCCCGCGGTGGCGAGTTCAAACCCGACCGAGGGCGATGGATTTTTTTCACGCATAAAACTTCTTAGCATAGATTACTTAGGTAGACAAGTAAAGCCAGTGGTCCAGTGTAGTAATTTTTTCACGTAAAAGAAATTAAACCCAGAAAATAAAACAACACAAGGCCTTTGAGCAAAATTGGGCCCTCTATCACGACTAATATTGAATGCGACGTTCAGAAACACAGCGCCCGGCCTCAAGTAGCGTATATGGTAGCGTGTCTGTTTCAGGTTCAAGGGGCCCCGAGTTCTAATCTCAGTCAGGTTGAGTTACCTGGATAAGGCTTTTCCAGGGTTTTCCTTTATCCTGAAAGATGAATGTCAGGTAAGTCTAAACTCTATGGACCCTGCACTCGTTTGAGTATCATTTGATCCATTCCATTCTTCGTCCAATATGACTTAACGTTGGAGGACGTAAATTAAAAAAAAACCTTCGCAAGAAATTCGGATTTTTTGAAACGCATAAGAGTAAACGATATCAGTTAAACTTCAGTTTTTTCAAGGTTATTATCATTATTTTGATTATAATTTAGTGAAAACTGAACAAAGATTTGAAATTCTTCACCATTTGGTGTTCAAAATAATTTATATGCATGTAGTGGACAATTACTTTGATGTAGTAGTTAACAATGTCAAAGAAATATGAATGAAAAAGCAATTTAATAATGAACCCTGAGGGTATCTGAAGACATATAGTAAAGCTCTTCATGATTTCTTACTGTTATGGGACCTAATCGTATTTACATCATAATTTCACAAATAACATCAAAACATGTGCCTTTCTAGATAAATACATGACTAATTTTGTCAAAGTCTGAAAATTGTGTTTAGATAAAGTCACAAACTCACTAATGAAATGATTAAAATACAAATACATCCGAAAACAAAGATTTCTTATTCTCTTTTATGTGCATTAAAGATGAAAATGTTCTCCCAAATTTTTTAACCCTTGGTTAGTTTGCGTTTCCGCTTTGTTGTTCTCTTTAATGTTTCTCTTCCGACATGAAGAACAGTCAACATTTGCATTGAAAACATTAGTAAAACGATAGGATCCTATGTTTCAAAATTTGGCTCCAGGTTAGATTACAGCGTGAAGATTAGTCTGTCCATAATGGCAGGTTCTCACGAATTGTTCTGTAATTTCTCTTACAAAAAGATGAAGTTTGCTGACATTCCTTGATCATTTTACCATGAAGGAACACGTTCCATAAGGGGCTTTGAGTGGGTTCCAGGCTTTTTATGTCTCATATATTCTCTTAAACAGTTAACTTAGGCATTTGCCTTGTTATTCTTTCTAAGACGAAAGTGGAGCCGAATGCTTTCTTGAGTCACGGAACCACAATTCGTTTTTGGAAGAACAATGTTGAAGCCATTAAACATACTCTAAGTTAGAACTATTCAGACACCAGCAACCCATTTTTACTGCACCAACACATTATAGAACTTGCACATTTGAATGTCACATTATCCATGAATGAGAGAAGGAAGAGTGCATGGACATCACAAAATGCAAATGCGCTTTGAAAAATATAGTCCCTTATGAAAGTAGTGACATGGCGATGAGGACAATGTAGTTGGTATACAGAGTGGCTTTTAGGTCTACTTTATGCCGTGGGGAACAAATCGTAGTTGGGGCCTTTGGATGCAGGTTCAGCCAAAGTATACAAATTTTGAGAGAATAAAACTTATATTTCGCGAACTAAACAATTGACCTTCAATTCATTAACCATAAGACAGACAATAAACCATTGATATATTGTCACTATTCCCTTCTTTGAACCAAAAGTGAAGTCCTACTACGTTGAGAAAGGTATCCATAATACAAGTAGGGATGACAAACGTGGTTATATGACCTCACGTAACCCTTTATACCACATTGTCATAAAATAATAACTGTCTAAATTATCATTTGCAGTATACACGACTTCCGTTCGTGCGCTTGTCATGCATTTTTATGGACATTATAATATAAACAGTATTACTTGTTATGATGGAGTTTGGTTAGTATTTGGAAGGCACCAGCAAAGAGAATTCGGTGATCATGACAATAAGGATAGACAGTAATTAGATCTCCGTCAGTTCCAAATTTCTTATGGTAGAGGTTCAAATTTACATACCCTGTGCGGGTTGTACATTTAGGCCCGGTTGCATAAAAATCGCTAACTGCAGTTCATTTATAATCAAAGATCAAAACTGAACTAAGTTTACGAACCCGCGTGGGTTGTAAAATGCTGATCTTGGATCAGATTAACGCCGTTTAGTACTGATCCGGGATCACAAAACAAAAAAAAAAAAAAAAAAAAAAAAAAAAAAAAGCGGCAACATCGCCAAACATGTTGCAACTTTCGTGTTGTATCGAAAGGATTCGAGAATTGTCGGAATTACTCGACTCTAATTCAAGTGCACAGAGTAGCCAATCTAGACATAACAAAAACTAAATCACTATTTCGCTTTATGGTTATTTGTCCTAGAATTAATTTTATTTTAAATAAACGGTATAAGAATTTACTCCATATTTAAACAGTATTTATCAAAAGTTAATTATTTGGCTTACTTTATCTCCAGTACATGACCAATATACATCTTTTTCATGTTCGTCTGTTGACAATATTTTGAGTTGGAAAACCTGAACAAAAATGGAAGTTCGAGCAAAAGAGGAGATGCGTTCAGCTAACTTTAAATCTCGCATAACTCTTCTTATTTCACCCTTTTCCATAGACATCCTGATGAAATGAGATCTTAAAGCTGCAATCTCTCTTGTAACTTTGTGTATTGTACTAAACACAGTCTCTTTATTTATATTGAATATATTCCTAATCATCATCTGGAAGATTTAAGTTGCATAGAACCGTAATGTGAGAAGGATCATAAATATTGGATTAAGTGCGTAATTCCTCAGGATTTATGTTCTTATTTGTGCATGTAGCCTATGCTCCAATTCTTCAACTACATGCTTTGATAGTCGAAATCTCATTTTGAATTTTCTGTCATTTAGTTCTGAGATGGGATTTCCTCTATGTTGCAAAACACGAGGAGACCTTTCAAATTGAAAATTCTAATCATCAGAGATATCAGAGTAATCTGAATTATGAAAATATTAATAATATTTAGGCTATGAACACAAACAATGCATCTTTAAAATACATTTGTGAAATAAAGAGGCCAATTATTTATGCAAGGAACCACAAAAATGCTTTATTTACTTTCTATTTAGAGCTGCACTACTTATTTCTTCTCCGAAACTATCGTGTAAATTCTGCAGTGTTGCTGATCTAAGTTCAATCAAGTTAACTGGATAAAATTCACCAGTTAGATTTGATCTTAGATCTAGAGGCCATGAACTTAGATCCATGTATATACAACCAAAATTCTAAGTTCAGCTTGACTAAAGTTCATTTTTATATGCTTGAACTTAGATTATCTTTTATGCAACCGGGACTTAAGGTCTCATTCACGCAAGAATGTTAACCTAATGCAATATCAACAAACAATTAGTGGTCAGCTTAATAAATGTGGCCTTTCACAATGGTTTTTGATAACATGAACAGTATCACAGGAACGCTTAAGCCAAATTGTTCAGTATATGTCTCCTTTTCTATGTACAGAGAAAAAGTGGAGTGATAAAGGAGTTATCAAGAGAGAAAGGAGGAAGATACAGGATTATTCATATTATGAAATAGACGAAAATACGGAAGGATGAAACGATAGAAAGATTATGTTAAGAAAAGAGATGGAAATAGGAGTAGAAAAAGAAGGTAATAATTTATATCTATCATAGAACTGAGGTCGTGGAGAGCAGAAGTGTAAGAAAGAAAAATAAAATAAAACTAAGAAACAGAAAGATAGAATGAACAAAGGACAAAGTGATGGTAGTTTGGGGCAAATAAAGTGAATAGAGGAGCGAAGTGAAGAGAAGGAAAGAACATGGAAGAAGAAAGGTGGGAGATGAAAGAAAGATAGTTTAGAAGTTATAAATATAAATAGGAAAATAAAAGTGTAAAAAGGTAAGTGTAATTAATCACTTATATTAAATATTTTATTTTTTTCTAAGGTATTTTAAAAATGACATAATGGAAATTGATAAGCTTAAATGCAGGACAGCTACCTTAGACGTAAAAGAGTTTGTAAATTTAAAATTGATTAATTTTTAGTATTAAGTATTTTAAAATATTAGCCAGGATCTCTTGTAGAACGTTGTTTGTAAGTTTGCCAGTAGTTAAGAATGTTTAGATCTTGATTTAATTACATTATAAACGTATGAATATTTTCTTAGATAAATTAGTTTGGTAACTGTGGCTGACTTAGGAATCCAGTGTCAGTGAAAATTTGTTGGATTTATTATAAAGTCATCAGGATGTCATTTTAGGTTAATGCACTTCGACGGATGGGTCAATTCTATCCAGATAGAAAGAGTTAGGAAAACTTCTATAATAATGAACCTATTATTATGAAAACTTAGCTCCATAATTAAAGTATAATTCTAAACTTTAATGCAAATTTCATGTTGCTATACCAAATAGTCGATTAATTATCCTTTGTGAAAATATTGTAAAAATTACTCGCTATATAAAATGTGACAAAAATTTGAGTTTTTAAGTTGAAATTTGTTGTTGGCTAGTACAGAGCAATTTTAAAAGACCTACGTTCCTAATTTTTTAAATATTCTTGTGGCATTCCTTCTAAAATATCTTCCATGTGTTAGCTCTCAAAAATTTGAAAACTTTAACTTTTTATTACTTAAAGCCATATAATTTAAAAAAAAATGAGCATTAACAAGGGGAATGTGAAATTTTTATTCACATATTACAGATCTGTTCTGTAAATTTCACAAAGTTAAATGAAAAACTTTGACGCGTGAGGCATTTAGTATACTAAAAAGTGTTAGAAAAGAAGTTTCTCCGAAAATTAATTTTAATGCAATGATTGTTACATGGTTTTATTCTGGTCTCTTTAAATTGTCACGTGATGGCCTAAAGTAGTGCAAATGATAAAAATAGCATGTCATCTATTACTACACAAAATTACTACCAAATTACTACCAAAAAGTGCCAAAAACGAACATTCCAAAATTTTCAACATTTTCGGCGAATTTTCAATGTAGCCTTGCCTTAAGTCGAGAAATGGAGTCATTTGATTAAAAGTTAGTCATTTTTTGGAAAACCATCGCTGTTCTTATCAAGGTGGTTTATTAAAATAAAATACTTTTAAAGATCTTGCAAACTACTATATTTACCATTATTATTACCATTATCATCGTCGTCATTATCATTAACGTTATCATCATTAATATCATTATTATAGCAACATTTATCAGGTAGAGTTTATTATTAAACTATCAAACGCACAAAGGTACTTCTTTCACTTTCCCTAACACATATACAGGAAGAGGAGAAAGTGTTACATTGGATTCAAATATTCGATATCGGGTTTTCACCACAACTACGAACTGGTAGATTCAATGAACTAGAATCGGCCGCGTGGTGCTTCTCCTCCGCACGTCACCGGCGCTCATAGCCGTCTGCCGCTACTATAGAATAGGGCTTGTGTAACCATAAAACGTTTTTTAAACTACTTTGAAAGACTTAAATTGCTAACTTTATGAAAAGATATGCTGAAATTAAACGTATATTTATGTCACCTCTTTAGAAAACTATCTAACACTCTCTGTAATTAACAGTCAGAAACCCTGGCACATTCCTGATGGATATATTTTTTTAATTCTACCTGTGTGTGTGTGGGGGGCGGAGGGGTGGATGGGGTTGGGAGTGAGGGTTGTCTTATAACCTTTATGTTTTAAAGTACCACAGGGCATTATTTTGGGTGACCGAAGTGGTTCACAAATCTCTACAAAAGTTCGGTCGAATACAGACTGAATTGTTTCTATCAGAGTGCTTATTGAATGTGTTGTAGTTTATCGTCTAAAATAGAAAAAAATCATGCTTCCAGTTTTTTAATTCTCTACAAATTGTGAGGCCACACCGTGGCTCAGTGGTTAGACCGCTTCGCTTCTACCAAGGCGGTCCGGGTTCGATCCCAGGCGACCGCAAAGTGAGATTTGTGGTGCAAAAATAAATGTCACTGGGGCGTGCTTTCTCCGGGACCTCCGGTGTTTCCCGCCATCTCATTCCACCGGTGCTCCATCTTCATCTCAAGTATCATCAGTATCACCGCATGCGGTGCCGTATGTAGTAAAAGCGGGTGTTAAACTCTACAGACATTTCTACAAATTGTGACAAAATTGCATTCACATATGACCTAGCTGCAACTGTTACCTCGAAAGCAGAGGTCCAATAACTCCTTCTCCACTAATGCGATATCATACAGCAATGTTTTAGCCCTCGTGGGGTAATTCATGAACAATATTGGTCGTGTCAGAGCTCAGAGCTACAATAACGATAGTTTTGTGTACACAAACAAGCTTGAATGTGGCACCAAATCTCATTAGTAAATAACACTAGGTTTAGATTTGTTTTGATATGTATAGAATAGGTATTGGAACTCCTCAGATCTTTTTTTTTTTTGTTTGTAATCTACGTCCTCCAACTTTAAGCCATATCGAACGATGAATGAAATGGGTGAAATGATACTCAAATAAGTCCGGGATCCATGGAGCTTAGAGTTACCTGACGTTCTTCTATCAGGATAAGGAAAAGTCTCAGAAATACCTTATTCAGGTAACTCAACCTAACCGAGATTGAGACTTGGAAACCCTTGAACGTGAGGCAGAGACGCTACATCCATGCTACCGAGGCGGTCCACTCACAGAATGTGCGCCTAATTACAGAAATCCCTGTTTGAACAGTATAGGTCACTGTTTTTTTTTTTCAACCTCCAAAACGGCATAACAGAAAGAGAAATGTGAATTACCAAATTATTTTATTAGTAGGAATCAAGCATGGTTACAGCTACTTTTCCACATAGTCACAGTGAAGATTAATACCTATACATTTGTCATATCCATAAACGAGCTGTTCAAAACTCTCTTCATAAGCGTCTGCGACCAATATGGAGATAGCCTTCACGGCATCTTGAAGTTCTCCCCCGGTGCGGAAGTGCTGTCCCCGCAGTTCCTCCTTCAGTTGCCAGGAAAAGATGAGTCTCTCGGACTTAGATCCGGACTGTATGCCTGGTGACCGAACACTTCCCAATGAAACTGAGTACACGGAGTTCTTTAAATTTCCTGCACCATTCACGCACAATACCACTCATACAGAATGCACCATAGACATGGCTAATTTTTCGATGAACTTCTGCTGCATTATTCGTTCTGCCTGCAAAAAACGATTGACGCTTTGCAACTTGCTCTTTGCAGGAGAAACAACGGCTATTTTAAAGTGCCAGTAGCTCAGTTACTACTAGCGTATTGACCTTTGGCCCGGTGGACGTTGTGGTAGAAAAGTTGCTGTTGCGCGGTGGGCAGTTCCGCCTGCTTATGCTTATCTGCTCTCGCAGGAGAGCAATCGGAGGTTGAAAAAAGTAGTCCTTGTATTATATTGGTTTAACTTCAGCAATTTAGTACTTTTCATACAGAGACATAAGATGTCCCTGATTTGCAAGACGCCTAAGATATTTTTGAGGGAAGTTTTCAAATGATAACCAAAGTCCGCTAGTGTTTCATCGGTTAGAACCCTACGCTGTCTTCCTGTGGTCTGAAATTTACTGCTAAATTTATGGATTACTGCACGGTCTGGGACATCCATACCCGGAGAACTTTCTGTACATAATTCTTTCACTTTACGAATTCACCTACTAAACACATACGAATCACACACAGATATACGCTGTTTAGCAAAAATATATACACATTTTGACCAAATACAAGACAAAAAATAAATAACTTATAGTAATACAACTACACCATATCAATCTCGGTTAGGGTGAGTTACCTGAATAAGGTTTTTCCGGGGTTTTCCTTTATCCTGATAGACGAATGTTGGGTAACTAAGCTCTATGGACCCGAGACTCATTTGAGCATAATTTCACCCATTTCATTCACCGTCTGACATGACTAAACTTTGGAGAACGTAAATTAAAAAAAAAAAAACACCATATCAATGTCAACAACATATTACAGTTTCAGAGCAGATCAAAACCGCGCCACAAGCGTAGCCTTCCTTACGCAGCAGTGCGGTATCATGTGCGCACACGCCCATTGGAGAAAGCATCGCGCAGACGGTCCTTGTTTCGACTCTCCCATTATTTGGAGACCCTTAATGCCAGAAGTGCCTTTCTTAGGAAAAAGCACGTGTGTTTACATGTGAGAGTCAGCTGTAAACTAAAAGTGAAAGGTTTAATATACTCCAAACTTGATATTTAGGTTGCGTTATGTTGCAAAGATACGATACCAAGATTTTCAGAAACGCACCCTCACCATAAACAACATTACACCTAAAAGGGCTATATATTTTAATTCGTATACCTTATTGACACCTCTACACTATTGGCAGTACCGTTAAATCTTCATTCAGAAGAAACTTATAATTTTTGAGTGACTTAACTTTTAAGCAATCCTCGAAAGCATGCTGTACAAAAACTGCTGATCTGTTTAAATTTCATAGTTTATTTCAAATATTCCAAGCTTAATTTTCCTAAATGTTCAAACTTTAAGTTAATATTTAACATTAATGTCCTGGAAATCTTCCTCTTTTGCTTGGTAATCCATGAAAAGAGAATAGAACTTAAATGCAAGTGCATAGCTTTCATTTCTACGTACATTTTACTACGTCCATTTCTTCTGTTTCTAAATAGAAATGTGTAAAATAGCCATTTCTGGAAAATGTTTACCTGGATTAAAAGAAAGTAGATAGGAAAACAAACTTTTGTAATGAGCACGCCTAGGTCCAGTGTTCCGAAACGCTTGAAGTAAACAACACACAAACGACTTGTATTGGGTAATTCTGAGATGAGGATAAGGGGCTGCTGTATTTAGCCTGACCTCAGCACGTAAATAACCAGTCACAGTAAGGCACAAACTAAATATTCCCATTGTCCAGCGCACGTCTATTGCGAAAAATCACTCTTTACTATAACACATTTCAAGTAAACTACATGTAAGCACAAGCTGAATCACTGTGAAACGTGAATCATGTGAAATAACAATATATCATAAAATACATTTATTTCTGAATTAATGGAATACGTAGGCAAAGTACTTGGATACAGAAAATGAATAAACAATTGTATAAAATCTAGCCGTCTGTCTAATTTAAGTAAGTGCAATACCGGCGTTTAAGAATGCCTGCACGGAATTTCTAGGTACTTCTGCAAGTACTATATAATACATCATGTGTTTGTTCGTTCATTTATTGAGACAGTACTGATACTGTAATAAACATTCTGAAATGATAGCTTTAATCCCTGCACTACGTTCCTCAGAATAAAACATGTTTACAAAGTCGGACTTGTAAAGTAGCAAAATGGCAGATAGCTTTGCTACTTAACTTGTGCTGCTTCACCCCTTGGGCTAGCCATCAACACCGGGGTTCCACACTCTATTCTGTTGGCCCTGTATCTCGAAACCGAGGCCATGCCCGCCTCGGTAGCGTAGATGGCAGAGTATCTGCCTCACGTTCAAGAGGTTCCGAGTTCGAATCTCGGTCAGGGTGAGTTACCTGAATAAGGATTTTCCGGTGTTTTCCCTTATCCTAAAGAAGAATATCAGGTAACTCTAATCTCCATGGACCCCGGACCCATTTAAGCGTCATTTCACCCATTCCATTCATCGCCCGATATGACTTGGAAAGCTAAAGGACCTAAATTACAAAATACAAAAAAAAAAAGAAAAGAAAAAAGAAAACGCGACCTTTTATGTGTTTCAAATGGGAAGGGTTCTGGATTCCAGCTAATCAGATGCCGTATCACACTCAGCGTTGCCAGCTTGTTACCCCACTGCTTTTATATTTCCATCTTTCTCGCACACCATACAACATGCAGGTCTGCTGGGCACCAGATGTAAGGGCAAGCGAATTATATTTTACACAGTTTTATAATGATGCAGTTGCCAAAATCAAATTGGAAAGCCCGCCTCGGTAGCGTAGATGGTGGCATGTCTGCTTCACGTTCAAGAGGTTCCGAGTTCGAATCTCGGTCAGGGTTAGTTAACTGGATAAGATTTTTCCCGGGGTTTTCCCTTATCCTCAAAGACGAATGTCATGTAACTCTAAGCTCCATGGAACCCGGACTCACTTGAGCCTCATTTCACCCAATTCATTCATCGTCCGATATGACTTAACGTTCGAGGACGTAAATTACAAAAACAAAAAACAAAATTGAAAAAGCATTTTTGCAAACTATCTATATTTTTAAATATTATAACTATAATTATAGTTTATGAATTACCTGCCTTTCTAATCCAAATGCGGGACACACTTGTTTTACCTGCACCACAAGCTTCAGCAGTAAGCTGTTGAGCATTCTTTAAATCGAGCTGATTTCTATATTCCTCATCGCCCAATTTTTGAAGAACGTGTACACCTTAAAAACAATACTTCGGGCCTGACTTCGCAATAAGTGCCTTTTTGACTCGCCATTAAATTTACCGCAAAAAGCCATTGCACTATTTAACTCTTACTCTACTGTTGTGTAAAGAACAACTAAATGATATTGATCTGAACTCTCCAGAGTAAATAAACATTTCTTATCCAGCATTCATTCATAAACATATGCACACAGCACTCCACAGGCTAACAGGAAATGAAGTGTTTGCTCTTTCTCGAATTTAACACCTTGATTTATTCACAGTAATTCTTTTATCGCGTCATGCAGGAGAATAAATTTCAGTTATGAGTAATGAAAGGTATATGTACAGACAAACACACCAATCACTTTGAACTGAGATTACGAGCCATTCATAAACAAAGATATAGTGTGACCAGACACGTTCTGCCAGGGCAGCAGGAAATTTATTGTTTCCTCTCGTTCGAATTGGCTTATTCACAGTAATTCTTTTATCACGTCATGTCAAACATTTACGTTTCAGTTCTGAGTAATTACAAATATACGTACACGCATACATGCCAACCAATAATGATATTCATACAGTGCTTACGCCGCGATTTATTGATATAATACAGGTAATAGTGGTTTATTTATTTGTATTATAAAACTATTTGAGCTAAAAATATGGGGTTTTAATGGTTATGTTAGATACATTACTCTCTACCTTCCTCATGAACCAGTTTTGGCGAAATCTGAATTTTTGTATTAGCGCGAATGGTATTCCATACAGATTGATTAGGTTGGCGCTCGTCATACACCACTTAGCGGGAATGCAATACAACAACTCTGCAGAACTCCTATTGGTTGCTCACCAAGTAGCACTCAAGGACAAACATCTTCCCATTTGAAACACATAACAGCAATGAGTAAGCCTAGGCCTACACGGTGGAAGTTGGTAGTTCTAGAAGAATCTCCCGGGGAATCTGTCGTCATCTGCTGAAGTAAGTAGGTCCAGACGTTTCATTCACAGCTGCGATGGACATGATCAGTGGCATAGTGGAGGTTCTTTTTCTGAAGGTTCAAGTGCTTCTATAAGCTTTTGGAAGACATTTTTGCAAACCACTGATAAACGACAGAGGTTATAGGAAGCCGCATGATTATAACATTAAATGTTGTGTGCATTTAGCGTCATTTCCAATGTCGTTAAACATGAGATTTGTTTTGCCAGCGTTTAACATTTTATAGGAAAAATTTACCGCATTGTTTATTCACTGTTAACAAAATACAAGCTAAGTTAATACCCGCCTCGATAGCGTGGTGGTAGCAGGTCTGCCTCACGCGCAAGAGGTCCCGAGTTCGAATCTCGGCCAGGATGATTTACCTGGATAAGTTTCTTCCGGGGTTTTCCCTTATCCTGAAAGACGAATGTGGGGTAACTCTAAGCTCTATGGACCCTAGGCTCATTTGAGCATCATTTTAGCCATTTCATTCATCGTCCGATATGACTTAACGTTGAAGGACGTAAATTAAAAATAGCTGAGTTAATGCCTACCGTTATATAATTAAACAACTACTTACACATAATCTATATACTGTTATTGGTTTTCATTAATATCCACTCTTTCCTCCATATTAATTTATATTCCGAATTACAGGTATAAAAGCGAGCAAGAAGGCCCCTTAATGGGCGGAGATGGTTGCTTTCTATCATTAAGGATTAGCTAGAATGAAGTTGACGCTTTAGGAAGCATAAAGGAAAATGAAAGCCTTTCACTACTCTAGCTTAATGTAAATAGGGTACACTTACCCTGCTTTTAGTGCTTCCCCTACACTAAGCTCGCTTAACACGATATACAACATAATAGTCACCTCCACAACCACAACACTAAACACCTTCAAGGTCCGCAAAGTCGGGAGAAATGACAGTGCCTGCTATTGGCATTCGACTGGGGGAACTTTCATCCACCAATCATAAACTAGTGTTGCTGAAGGCATAAGTCTCAATATCCAACATATATGAGAGTTGTCTTTGGTAACTAAGTATTTCTTTCAGAACAAAAATCCAATGTAGGCAATGTATATTTGAAATCTTAATTTCGGACACATTTCACCTTTTGCTTTCATATTCAATAGGAAACGAAACTTATGCCAATTTATAGTACATCTGGATAAAATCGATTTTATTTTCCTTTTGACACAGCTTCTTTTATTGTACAGATGAGGGCCTTCAAGTTTTAAAGGTATGTTTATTCACTAGAAAATGAAGTGGAATGTAATGTAAGACCTTTCGGTGTGTTTACATGGTTCGTATCATCACTCCAGTGCAAGCCTACAGTCTGATTTTTAAAAGAAGATACGTGAAGGTCATCTATTTCTCCATGTGTGCTTCTGCACTTGAGCCTAGAACTAAGTTACGCATACTCCCCTCTTCACCCTCTGAACACACGAAATATAATCAAGCTGTCGAGGTTTTCACATCTCAACAAATGTATGCATACAAAAATAAGTTGTTCACATATTCAATGCGTTTTAGCATCTTCATATGTGTGCGTTCCTTTAAATAATGTTTGTACTGTGTAATTTGCATATTTACAGTTATTGTTACTGTGCATCGTAAGTTGGCATTTCCGCACTTGTTCGCTAAGTAATTTCTCCATATCAACACATGTAGGCGATGCACGTTCTAAAATCTAACATTTACCTTCAATTATATTTATTAACATTTTAGTTAATATCATAACTACTAAAATACAGATTTGTATAAATACACATAGTGCAAAAATGGTATGCAATACACATGTGATACACACATAACGGAATCTCGTAAATTAAAAAGAAAACTGGACGCAAGCGACACGATTTTTTTAAACCTTTTCTAATTCCGTATAAAGCGCTTACCACATTAGTATCGCAATAAACTATTATTACCAACATTGTTAATTGCCATGTGCATATCAACGCCACCGATATGCCGGAATTTTGACCCACAGGAATTCTTCTTCATGCAAGCATATCTACTGCCATGGGGCGACATGCGCCTGTGGCTTTTGGTTGAAAGGAATAAACTGCGGTGTTCCTGTTGGATGAATTCCCTAAGAGAACAGACAAATTCTCTAGCTTGGCTATGCAATGTAAGTAGATCTTCGCCTCGGGCCATGAATCCTCCGTGTAACTCTAATCCTAGCGCCTCTATATCTTGCTTCCTTACAACGTACTTTAGCTTTGTTTTCACAAAGTAGGCTAACAATACACAATGCAACTGAACACTCAGGAAAACACTTGTTTCCCGCACAAAACTAGCGATAACTGACCTGAGGAGTATGTGCTTCACCAGTGTAAGCAGCCTGGCAAACTTTGTTTACGCTTCCATAGCAAGGACCTTCCCTTCTTACCCTTCGCGTCTCTTGCTTGATGACCTTCACCTATCTTCTTTTAAAAATCAGACTGTAGGAAGTGCCTCTCAACGAGCGTGATCCGCTTGAGCGTCATCCTCACTGATAAAGAATAGGAGTAAAACAAAGATCATTTGCATCATCATAGTCACGCACTCACCTTAATTTACTTTGAATTGCCTCATTTAATTCTCGATCTATTAAAACGTAGGAAGGGATATCTAAAATATGCTACGGTTGGGCCTTATGATACGCTTTGGCAATCAGTAAGGGGCATGAGTGTAAGCAATGGTTCCTTTAAATTTCCTAATTTGTTATATACCACTTCTAATACACTTATAAAGCCGACACGACTTTAAAATGTTATAACACTAATGCAATAAAGAGCCAAAAGCATACGTAAGTGGTAGGAGCCACTGTTCCTTTATTTTTAAATGCAAATTTTGTGCCTATTATTTTGAGTGCTAGAATTATTTAATGTATAGATGAGAGCACACTTCATTCAATAAATGCACCTGAAGATAGACTTTTAAGCAGCTTCTGCTTTGAAAATAACATACATCATTCTAGCATAAACCTACATTAAACATGTAAACTTTTTAGATTAGATTAGATTATTTATTGTGCATTTTCCAAAATTTTACAATTTACAACTTTTGGCTATAATTTATTTGTCTTTACCTTGTTGCTACCTTGGATTACACAACACCCTGGTCTTCTGCTCTGCCAGGTAGCTCTTAACCTCCATACTTCCTTGTTACTTATTTAGTCCCATTCTTCCCCCTCAACTTCCTTTCTTATATTCTTTGTATTCCTGGCCCATTTTTCTTTTACATTCTGCCAGAACTCACCAATATTTCTTACCTTCTTTTCCTCCTTTCCCGTTAACAGTTTTATAGCTACTATCCTCTTCTCTACTTTCTCCCATTTTACCTCCCACACCCTTTTTTCCACATTGCAACCTCCTCGCATTCTGTTTCATAGTGATCTAGGCTTTCTTTCCCCCCACACAATTCACTAATTCCCTGTTCCCTACCTTTTCTCATCCAAGCTAACCCTTTTCTCTCTTGCCTGTTGCAGTAATCTACATATGCTTCTCGTCCCCAATTTATTTTTATTTACTTGTAAAATTGTAATAATTTCTTATTTTCTAGACTTCGCCATATTTCCTGTCTTTCTATATCTTATACTAATTTACCCACATCGCTTGTATTCTTTTCGTCTAATCTCCATATATCTCCCATTCCTATTTTCTCCATAATTCCTCCTATTTCTGCCCACCAACTATTTGTGTTCTCTAATCTTTTTTGCCCTCTCATGCATAATTTCATAATTTCCCCTTCTTCTTTGGTCAAACACATATACCAAAATTTTATTATTCTTGCCATTATTATTCCATTTTTTCTTGTCTTTGTTAATTCCACTAATGGTTCTTCCGTAGATGCTGATCTTGGTAAGCCTAGCAGCATTTTAAGAAAACATTTTGTAGTTTTGGTCCACCGTTTGGTTTACTTCTGTGGCACCCCCCCCCCCCCCAAATCTTCACTGCATACAACATTTTGGATTCAACTAGTGCTTCTTACATTCCTTTTAACCACTTGGTTGTCAGTTCTAGCTTATATTTGCACATTCTCTAACTACTTGTATATCTCCTCTTTCTGCCATACCACTTAAATTATACACCTACCTAATGGCACACATACTTCAACTCCTAGTATCCTCAGTCGTTAAGTCATATTGGAAGCTGAATGAAATGGCCAAAATGATACTCATTTGAGCTCAGCGTGCATAGAGCATATAGCTATCCAAAATTCATCTTTCAGGATAAGGGAAAACCCCAGAAGGAACCTTATTGAGATGATATACTGAGACCGAGATTCGAACTAGGAACTTCGTAAACGTAAGGCAGAGAAGCTACCACCTACGCTACAAACTTATACGTCAATTGAAAATTATTAATAACCACATACCACCTGATACATAAGTCCATTAACATCACAGGAGATTGTGCAGCCTTAGTAGCATGGTGGTAGCGTGTCTGCCTCATGTTGAGGAGGTCCCGAGTTCGAATCTCGGTCAGGGTGAGTTATCTGGACAAGGTTTTGCGGGGTTTTCCTTTATCCTGATATACGAACGTCGGGTAACTCTAAGCTTTATCGACCATGGGCTCATTTGAGCATCATTTCACCCATTCCATTCATCGTCCGCTATGTCTTAATCTTGGAGGACGTAAATTACAAAGATGAGTAAATAAATAAACAAAGCAAGTGTTGAATTGCTAAGGTACCATATTTGAGATTTGTTATGGAGAAAGCCGTTCCCGGGCAAGCTTTCTGTGGATTTTCCGGTTTACTCCACCATTCATTTCATTAACTTCTCGTTCATTCATTTTGCCGTTACTTCACATCTCCCTCATCTTCAGTCTAATACCGTGCTTCGGGCTGATACATGTCGTGGCTAATCTCTCTGCTCCACTAGGCATACACTTGTAAGTCTTGGGGCTGCACACCCTCATACGATAGGGTTCAACAGGAAAATGCTAATATTGGATTACAAGTTAGCCATAAAAGCTGAATGACAATGAATGCCGAATAAGTTACGTTTACACTTTTATGCTTTAGTAACTTTTAGAACAGGCAGGCGTAATCACAAATATTGGTCACAAAATATACTGATTCAATTGATATTCATTGACGAACAATAAACAAATAAACAGAAAGCGAACTTCCAGAATTATGGTAGTTACAAAATGAATGGGATATTTTCGTTTTTATCCAGAGACGTGTGGATCACACAATTTAAACCTTTTCTCTTAAACGGATTTCTTTAAAGTGTACTTCAGTCATTATGTGATTAAACTTGTGAACGTTCTTTGGACTTCAAGTAACTTCGTTTTCACATAGTTGGATATGCTATTATAAACTTAATTTGAGTTTCCTACACTTATTTTATATAATGATACTTAATTGCAGGTATCTGAAAGTAGGAAGTCAATGCAGCTCATGTGGCAGTTTGAGTATAACTGCTAGAAGATACCAATCTAGACAACCATGGCACTGAAAGAGTTGCATGGATTTTCATATTCATTGGCCGCACCAGTGAATACTAAATACAAATAAGGGTAAATTCAATCGACTGGATCACCGATTTTATAAAATCAATCATAATGAAAAACTGTAATTGTAAAATTAATTAATCCTCCTGGGATATACTCATAGAGGCAATGATGTATTCAGCTAATAAATTGTAATTAACCTGAAATTCTGTGACCTTTGATCACGATAAAAGACCCAAAACAGTCTCCAAATCATTGGTTCAACTCTGTTAATATATTACCTATAAAGAGCACGTGAATCTGACATTTTCTAAACTCAACAGGTTAGAGTTTAGTAGTTTACAAATTCGTATGTGAGGATATTTAAATTAAATAAAACATTTAACAGGGCATTTCAGGTCAAGTTTTCATAAAAGAATGCAATTGTGACATTTTGACAAATCCATGAAAGTTGTACATCGATCTCTGCGAGTTTCTGAAATAATATGCTCCTACTTTCAGAATATCTGGTGGTTGTATGTCAGTCAAAACTCAAATAGGCATGTAGTCGAATGACATATGGTGAACGCGTTTTAGCAATGCTCTATTATAACCCAGCAGGATCAGTCGATTGGTGGCTCAGTGATGTCACCTACTCCGACAGCACTTTAGTTGTGTTCTTGCGTCAGAGAAAACCGAATCGATCTTTCACCTTGATCATCGATTTACTTGGCATACTAAACTAAATCAGGCATATTTAGAGTTCCATAAACCTTATCCGATACCAAAGGGAAATCCTCTCTACGAGTTGTGTGTACTCTAAAGCTGTACAGCATCTGTGCTTCTCCTGCTAGGATCCATCGGCTCCGACAGTTCCAGAGCAAGATGTTGCATTCATCTGTGAACGTACCATGGTGCATCCGGAATGTGCATTTTCACTAAGAATACTGTGACTTTGTAGGTTCGTAAAATTAAATGTCTAGTTTGCAGAAATTACAAATGCTCTTTATTTCCGTAGAAAGAGGTTTTGCGCACCCTGACAGTAGGAGGATGGCAATCGCCAACACATTCTCTCGTGGCTTCACCACTCGTAAGCAAACAAAATATTTAATGGAAATTAATTATTCTTTTCACATTGGCCGTGTGTAGGCTAAATTGTGGAAACGTAGAGTCAGACTGAAAATAGTGGTTTACTATATGAAGCCCCGGCCTTAAAGTACTTACAATATGTAAGTCGCCATTAAGGTAGTTGTCTCATGTGTTTATGAGAACTCCTAAGTGGTTTACCGCGAAAATACGAGTCAGTTGGAGAATTTAATGTCATGTCGGCACGTTGGCCATAGTAGCACAATGGTAGTGCGGCTGGACGGAAACCAGAAGATCCGTGGTTCAAATCCCGGCTATGGCATTGAATTTTTCAGTCTGACTCTACGTTTCCACAATATTTAATATCATATCGGCACGTTGGCCATAGTACTCAGTGGTTTAGACCAACCGTACGGAGAGCGGGAGATTCGTGGTTCAAATCCCGGTTATGGCATTGAATTTTTCAGTCTGACTCTACTCATCCAAACCTTAGCCTACACACGGCTAGTGTTGAAAAAATGATTATTTCCAAAAGAATTCACTTTCAAATCACTTCACGATTATCAGTTCTCAACTTGCAACACGGTACAGTTCAAATAGACACAATAGACATATCACTAGCAAATCCGCTGCACGCCTCAATTCACAAGTCCATAGACAACTGCAACTTTGTTCACACCTAGCAGCTCCTCCGCACAACTGACTCGTCCCTTGTCCATTATTTATACCTGAGGCAATGTTTCTCGAAAGTTGCCGAAGTTTCGCAGCCTTTCATGATGCAGTGGGAAATTACAGATTATCTCCATCTCCTTATCTCTCGGCAAAGAACAAGCGCTCTTCCGATCCGTAGGCGTGGCTTGGGCGCTTTCTGTCTCTCTCACTCCCCACTTCTCTCTCCTTCTCGGCGTTCGCATAGGCACAGGCCGACAGGAAACAATGCCTGGCGAAAATACGGAACCGCCGAGAGTACATTTCTGCTACTCGGCAAGCTCTTTCCACACCTTCCGCGAGTACCTGCTGGTTTATAGTTCGAACTGGTGTTAGAATAAGGCTTACACATAGTGATATTTTAATTTATTCACTACTCTCTTGCTTGTGTCTCTGTGAACAGTGGAAGTAAAACTTTTACGTTTTTCTCCCAATTTTTTCTCAGTGCTGAACTCTTAATTACAGTTTTATTATTTTTGCAGTGTATTAGACACAGAAAGGAAAAATATAGCTGCCTCAACGCGGGCTACCCTGAGGCACCCCTGGAGGAAAGCTTGTAAAATTACGTTCTGTCCTCGTTAACAGCAGCCTAATTTGTGCTTCTTCTCCAATTCTGAAGTGCCTGTTGTTAATGCTTGCCCATGGCCCCTTACATGTGCATACCTAAGTCAGCACGACCATGTGTCGTGACATTTCAGTGACCCATAGGAAGCAAAACCTGCTCACTCCACTGCAACGCTTACGATGTATGGTTCGGAGGACAGAAACATATGGTTCAACAGAATAACAATATTGCTAATTAACGTAATTATTAATCTAATAAGTAGATGTAAAATATTAAGGATTAATAAAGTTGTTAAATAACTAGATTCCAAGGGTATCAAAATCGGTATTAAAGACTTAGACAGCTAAAATTACAGTTTACAGAAGCCTGACCCTTAATTTAATGTATCCTGTCGACCAAGAAATGTATACGTCAGCAATTGCATGCTGTTACCTATACATACTACACTTACAATTAATTTCCGTCAACTGAACTAATAGTTGTAACTATAAAGCCTGGGACTTACGCACTCGCATCATAGTAATTCGCCACAAAAGTTATGTAGTTCAATGTATATGCGATCTAACAGTGGAAACCACTGGATAATTTAGTGTTAATGTTAGTGTTAATCTAATATTAGTCAATTTTGTTCGCAAATGGATACATTACAACATAGGATTGGCTCTAGCAAACAGATGCATAATATCTGGATAGTGCTCAGCGGCTTTATTGCAAAATGGTGCCCGCCGGAGCTTCCACCATTTCTTCGGACACTCCAGCGGCTGGAATTCAGTTTGAAAACATGCAACTTCAAATAGGTGCGATCTGGTTGGTAATGGGAACGTTACACTGGATAATTTAGAAGCATCCTGGAAACGTGGCATTTCAGAGAGAATGCTTTGAGAGAAACCACCATAGTGCGTCCTACACATGGATAGTGTGAAAGAACAATAAATTTCCATTAATTGTACCTAATAGTGGCCCGAACTGTAAAGCCCGGGCCTTAAAGTACCTACAGCATAGTAAATCGCCATTTAGGTAGCTGTCTCATGTATACATGAGAACTCCAGCAGTTCACCGGGAACACCATGAGTCAGTTGGAGAATTTAGCGTCATGTTGGCACGTTGCCCATGGTGGCTCAATGCTTACAGCGGCTGGACGGAGACCGGAAGATCCGTGGTTCAAATCTCGTGCTTCAATCTTATGGCATTGAACTTTTCAGTCTGGCTCTACCCTTTAGGAATGATTTGATTTCCTGAGAAAGGAACGCTGGAAGCTAATCACTTCTGGACTGAGCGGTTCCATTGGGCCTTACATCACCTGATTTGAGCTCCCTTGCACTGGTAATTGAAGTAAAAGATAAATTGTATATTGTTTTGAGACACCCAAGACACTACAGAACCTTCTGATACCCCTAGACGCTCTCCTTTTCGCCAAATAAATGGAAATCCTCACTAAACTAAATAAACGACAAAATCCCTGGAATTTACCTGAATAATAAATATATATTGAAAAAAAACATCACATCATTCCCTTTAATGAATACACAAATATATAAAATAAAATTTTAAACAAATAGAACACAAAACTGAAAATGGCACTAAAAATAAAAATCACCAAATATGTTTTAATAATTTATTGTATATATATAAGTTAAAAACAAAAGACGATATTTTGAGTACTTGAAGGAAAAAAGCTAAATACAAAATATCTATCCTATTTGAAAGGAAAGAGCAACCAGACCAAGACCAGAAGACGTGGTTCAAATCTCAACTCTGGCATTTTGCCTTACAGTCTGAGTCTACCTGTTCATTACGTACAATGTGTGGCTTTATATACAGTTAAGGTATACTTTATGAACATGTTTCCAATTAAACTATAAACTAAGGACGCATGAATTAATTAAGGTGAAAAGGTACGGCACTTGGGGTTCAAATTCACTTATTTTATTTTTACACCTTATTATAATGTCATCTCTCTAGATTAAAATATATAGTTAAAAGTTCATTAGAGCAATATTTTATACCTAATTTGCTAATTATGTTAGTGGGTGTTAAGTTTTTGGCACGCCTCTTTTCGTAAGCTTTCAGAAAATCGATCATAGCTTCTGTAATACTGAACAGATATTTCTGAACTAAGCCTTGTTCTGCAAGAGATCCTTCAAGCTTTCTGCTGGTACCACTGAAACTCCAATATGTTACTTTTTCTTTTGAATTTGGCTGTATGTGAATAGTTATTTGTTCTGAATAATATTTTGTACTAGTTATTGGTGAATATATGACATGGGTAGGCCAAAAACATTTTTAAAGAGAAAGTTTACAGGCAATGGTTTTACTAAACATAAAAAAGTAAATGTAGAAAATATAAATAGAATTGACAATGAAACAACATGTAATATTGAGGTTAGTAGGCCCAGATCACACAATACATGTGCTAATCATGATAGTAGTCATATACAGAAGTTGATGAGCTGCGAGTCCTGAAAGTAGATAAAATAGTTGAAGAACTGGCCAAGAAGGCAAGACAAATGAAGAGGAACTTGAAAAGAACAAGTGCGAATACACAGGGTCAAGACTATACAGCAGGAATGTTCTGACACATGTGAGAAGTCAGTTATCAAAACATAAACTCCAAAGCTGTTTATGTCAGTTTGACATTTTTTAAGGTTCCGGTACACAGTTTTAAAAAACCTATTTAACCAAAACAAATGCAATTTTTGTGTGTATTAAGCAGGCTCATAAGAATGATAACAAGAAGGAATTTTTCTCTGAGATTCATAATACTTGTTTAAAAACCTAACATTTTCTGAAATGTCATTACTTTTTTTACAAAAACTAAAATATTATAACAAATTATCAGTACAAAACTTTCAAATAATAATAGGTATTGTTAAATACCTGAAAACTTTCACGTACATATCAATAATAATTTCTCAGTAGTGTGCACCCAAAAATCATGGAAATAACATTGTGGAGATAGGCAGTACCTTCCTTCCTTAAATTAAAAACATAGTATAAATAAAAAGTTGTTTGACAAAATAAGACCTGAAGCTTTCCTGCCGACGAATACGCTCACTTTGTTCTCGGGCAGCCAGCCAGGTAAAAAGATGGCCATCCACAAGCCACCTCCGAATATTAAACATCTGTTAATACCACTGAAAGAAAATCTGGACTTCCAAATTCCGGGAGTGTACCGCATTCCCTGTGAATGTGGGACACCGTATATAGGACAAACCGGAAGAACCATCGCTACTAGAATAATCGAATATGAACGAAGCATTCGTTTAATGCAACCTGAGAAGTCTGGGCTGGCAGATCATTGTTTTGATAAGGACCATAAAGCCAAGTTTAGGGAGACGGCCATCTTGGCAACATGCAACATTTAGTGGGAGCGGAGAATTAAGGAGACTTTGGCGATTTCCTCTGAAAGGAGAACGCTTCCTCGAGATGCTGGATTTGTGTTCATCTTCTCTTGGAATCCGGCCTTAAAATGAAAATCCGTCGAATTAAGAAGCAAAGTTTAATACACCTTGATAATCAAGTTAAGTAACTACGTTTCTTTGACAGAATTTTCTATACTCACGCCATCTCCTGATATGACATTTAATTGACTGAAAACAGTCTTTTGTTCAGTAATGCGAATTTTGATAGTGTTTTGTCTTTGTTTATAGCTGTGTTATATCCAGTGTTTCATTTGTGGATATAACATTTAATAAATATCCTGATGATAGAAGAGATGCACACTCCTGAAATGTCGATATCTAATCATCTTTTCACCTGGCTTGCTGCCCGAGAAAAAAGTGAGCGTTGTTTGACATACTTTCTTTCCTAAGCACATCTCCTATTCTCGGAAAATCATATACTTTGAGGAGTAAACATATTTTGGGGTTGATGTTGGAGATTTCTGTTTACTGAGTATTCCAGGAACAGTTTAGTATAGTAGTCAATACAGAAACACTTCTTGAGCATGCTGCATGAAAGTCATATAAGTTATTAAATTATTTGTTTTGCCTCAGTTCGGAATCATGTACATAACTGCCAAGTTTCCTAAATGCAACATCCCCAAGCTTTCTGCGAAATATGGGCCACGTTCCATGAATTCCCGCAGAAAACAGAGGAAGGGGAATATAAAAAGCAGGCCGAGGCGTGCGCGCAATTAAGCGAGAAAACTATTCGCAAGATATTAAAATAGAGTTAGTAGCATAAAGAAGTGGTTAAATGCTGAAGGCAAAAACGGATGGCTTTTCGGAGGAAGGGCTTCTCGGGATTCTATACTGGGTTTATTGTTTCAAATAAAACGGGGTACACAACTAAAGTTTGCAATTTTTTGGGAAAAAAGCAACAACAGGGTAAAAGCTTTAAAATCACTAAAAATATCTGGTGCATATTTTTTTCCCCACATGTGATGTGGACGTTGGGAAGTGTACTCGTGTTCCACCGTGTGTCTCAAAGCAGTTATTAAATAAAGCTGCAAATGACACTGACCGTAACCGACTATGTTTCGCACGCAAGGTTCGTTAAATCGCTCCCTCTATATGAGAAACACATACCCGTACACTATTCTATTTAGTAAACATAAAACGTTTCTTTTCGCTTGTTAGCATTAAATTCGTTTCAGCCAAGTTTATGTTACCCTGTGCATAATGGAAGGCTCACAACCCGTTATAAACGTGCCACGCCTGTACATATTCGGTATTATTTCGGGTGCATAACAAGTCCATGGACTTTGTGGTTGTTGAACTCTGATATAATATATAGTGTCAGTTTTGGTCAATTGATGGAAATTAATAATTTCCTCGTACTAGCCATATATAGGCTAAGGATTTTTATAGATTGATTCAAGATGTAAAATTCAATGCTATGGCCGCAATTTGAACCACGGATCTCCTGGTTTCCATCCAGTCATTCTAACCCATTGAGCTACCATGGCCAACGTGCCGCCCTAACATTAAATTTCCCACTTGACTACTAAATTTTCCCAGTAAACCACTAGGGGCTCTCGTATCTGAGATGCGCCATTTGTTGAGACTTACTATTGTAAGTACTTGAGTCTTAGGCTCCATCATTTAACTCTTAACGGAAACCATGCGATCTTATCCACGTAAACCATGTGCTGGGCAAAGTCTGAAAGAGTTAAAAATTAAATGATATTTTCAATACTGTTACGTATAGGGTTGTAGGGGAGATAAAGAGGGAGTATTACCTTCATCCCTATACAGCAACTGGGAACGTAGCTACTGGTGACTAGGAGGTATAGGACGGTAGAGTTACAGGAAAGGGAGGTATGAGTAACACTTAAAGTCAAACTCTAATTATTGAATATATTGTCTTAGCAGAAGTACAGGGTTCTCCCTGGATCTTGAAGTGATCAGGGGTGCAGATGAGATATTAAATACATGGTGACATGGTGCAATCATATCTTGGTGATGTGTTGCTTAGACAGTTGAGTTTAGCGCTGGCTGGCAAGCAATGTTCTGCCGCACTTGGCTGGTGGTCTAAACTAGAAAGAAATCCAAAATAAACTCTTGTGTAGAATAACCATCCACGTATGTCTCGTGGATGTCGCGTCGAACGTTCCCTGAATGTTCCCGAGTGCGCTTACTTAACCAATCTTAAATAGGGGTCCTGCCAATATGGCAGCTAACAGCTAAATCAGCATTTCCCAAGCTATAGGAGCCGCATAGACGATTCCTTAGCTAGCTAAGCATTATTATATTTCTCCAAAATATCGTGTCACCCAGTCAATGTTTACGTAATTGAGATTGTCCTGATTCATGTATCCAGCTATCTCTGTGCTACATGACAAAGCGAGAAAGCGTATCGGAAAAAAACTCGCAACACAGAGATGTTTACCTCAGCTTATCGTACATACACAGTGGGTCCAGTGTATGTATACTCTGTTCAGATATAATCATGTCTTCTGGACAGCAGCGTGTCATATATCGGCAAGCGGGAGAAAACATATCATACAGACACACGCAGATTCCACTCGATTTGTGTTTCGTAACCTACAGTACGTCAACTTACTAATATTTCACTCTTCTAATCGCCCAGATAAGCCCCGATAAGGAAAGATCACAGCGCTGGTCACCTGAAGGTCGATACGCCTCAACGCTCTGTCGGGTTATATGGTTGACAGGAGTCAGCAAGATGCTGTTGTAATAGTCCAAAGTACATGTTCTTATCAGCCAGAAAACTTTAGGCTTATTCAACACAAAACAGTACTCTAAATCAAAGCACAGGAAATGAATGTTAAATACCAAGGTTAATGTTATTTCTAAGTCTCTTTCAGTCTATATTTCCAATAATACCCATGCTCAGATGGAGCAAAAATCATATATCTACATTTATGAATGAAATTTTATTACTCCATGGATTAAATTAACTTCAAAACTTCATTTGTGGATTTTAATTAGGGTGCGATCTGAGATGTACATTAATGGATTCCGCACAGCTGAGCGTATGTATGTTTTTCGATATGTCGTTGCATCAGCATATATTCTCTTCTTTAAGTACCTATAAGTGTAAATAACGTTTTGTTGTGAGATTATAACTGAACTCACGTTTCACGACGGAGGAAGAAGTTTTATTTGTGAAAGTATCACTTTCACTTGTACGGAAAAGGCTACTAAGGCATGTTCAGCTTGAACTTAGTGCGGAACAACACTGCGAACACCTTAATAAGATGGGACCGAGCTGCACAGTTATACTGTCTATTGTTGCACACTTCCGTGCGTCTCTTTGGCATCTCTGATGGATGTTCAAGCTTGAAAGGTTTTGTCGTAGCAGGAACTTTCGGATGGATGCAACCTGTCTCGGGTCATGCTGCAGAAAACAGAACATTTCCCGTGGAATTGAGTTCAACCATCTCTCAGATTCCTCTGATCTTACACAACCTGACGCCTCCTTCTGAGGAATGTCAAATGAGAAAGTCTTCAGCTTTTACAGATCCTTACAGAACTCCGAAGCATACGTTAGAGAATCGTTCAGAATCTGCAGCCACATGCTTTTCTTCTGTGTGGCCATTACCCTAAACGCCTATAGTACAATGGCGCACAGTTTGAACATTTATATAATTGTTCCGTTAATGGCTAAAACTCATCTTCAATACTGTGTATATCGTGACCATGGATGGAACTAGATATGGAGCACATGGCCTTACCGTACACGGGAGGAGTACCTCAATAGGTAGAACTTACATGCGTTGCGAGAGGTTGGCGATTTCTATTTGGTTCATTTCTACAAATGGTATGCGTAACACTAATTAACTTAATATGGATATTTACTACAGTAAAGAAAGGTAAAGTCTGTCAAGTGAACACGAGTGCAGTTTGCCCCTCAAAGTAAACTCACCCTCCCGCCCACTAATGACCGTCATAAATCTATCTCCACACTTCAGAAATGGAACACTGTCGTTGAGGACCAATAGCAACCCTGATTTTCTCAAAGTGACAGTCGCATGTCTACAACACGTGGAGTCTTATTTGCCAAAGTTGCAACTTCCAGTTGATCTGTTTCATTACTTGCAGAAATTTGCTGTATGTCACAATGTGGAGACCATGGGAGGGAAATGCGGTGGTAAATGCAAATGAAGTAGTAGATCACTTCCAGCCAAGTGAAAATAATTAAAGTGATGACAATAGTGTGAATAACTGGGCCGAGTTATATTACCGGAAAAGCCTCAGAAAAGCACAGTTATAACGGGAAATGTTTTTAAGCAAATTCAAGCGCTTGATAAGAACACATATAAATATGTGCTGACAAATAATCCTGGTGAGGGGCCGTGCAATGAACCTGATGATAAATTCTGGGTATTCACAAAGATACAGCAAGAAATATTGTGACGAAAGGAATACCAAATACGCTGATCAAGTGTGAAAACAAAACGAAACGTTTCTCTAAACTAGATAATTTCACATGCAATTTAATTCGCCGATAAATTTATAGATTCTATGCAAAAGGGAGAGCGCACAGCTTAGAATAATTGGTTGCACATTTGCAAGGAATTTGTGATTCTCCTTATGGACACTGTGCTTTACCTGGTCTCCTAAAGGAGCTGGGTTTCAAATACCGCACTTTGAATAACAAAAGGGTTACTATGGAATCCAATAGAATTGTAGCTTAGTGATGTGTGTGTGTGTGTGTGTGTGTGTGTGTGTGTGTGTGTGTTTGTGTGTGTCAAAACTAAGGAAGTTTTGCAGTAATGGACATAAGAAAATTTATTTAGACGAAACCTCGTACGATACCCAAGACGTATCGAGAAAGGTGGCAACCTTGCAGAATGGTCTGGGAGAAGGAGGGCCGGTGTTGTTAAATAATTATAAGGGTTCGTCAAAGCCAGCGGCCGACGTGCACACGAGTTAACTAAATAGACTTTAAATAGGTGGCCACAGCGGCCAATTAACTGCCTCAAGAGGCTGCGGACAGGATCCATCCGTTCAGGCCGAAGGACGCTACGAGAGAGAGCGAAACCGGCTGACACAAACTTATTATCCAAAGGGTGATGGATTCGGGGAGTGTCGCACACTTACTTCTGCAGTCAAATGAACTACTATTTGTGTTAGTCAAAACAGTCACTTGTGACAATAATGGCGCATACGATATCATAAAATACACCTAGATGTTTCAAATGCCTCCTCTTGATTCATATGGTCTATTCGTTCCTTATTTTTTTCTGAGTGCGTACTTTACACTGTGATAAAATTTGCTATACGCTTCCATCAGATCCATCTCACTATTCTTCAGCACTGATATGTTTACATTTATAAAATTCTGCCCTTTCTAACACAATCTATATCTTGTTTAATCTATATCCATCTATTGTTAACTGATATGTTCATATCAACGTCGCCGATATGCGGGAATCTTGACCCACAGGAAGTTTTTACGTGCAAGCAGGGAGCTGTCGCTTTTCGATAAAAGGAATAACCTGTTCATTGATAAGTAGTACACTCTCGTCTTCCTGTTGGAAGAATTCTCTAAGAGAACAGACAAATTCCCTAGCTTGGCTGTGCAATGTAGCACCCCGACCGTAAGCTGATCTTTGCCTTGGGCCATGATTCTTCGGTCCACCTCCAATCCTACCACCACTACGTCTTGTTCCATAAAACGTATTTTAATTGTGTTTTAACAAAGTAGGCTAACAATACACTGTGCAACTGAATACTCAAGCAAAATCTGTTTCCAGGCATATAACTAGCGATAACTGAGCTGAGGAGTATGTGATTCACCAGTGTAACAATCTAGCAACCTTTGTTTACGTTTCCATAGCAACGACCTTCCCTTCTTACCCTTCGCGCCCCTTGCTTGATGACCTTCACGTATCTTCTTTTAAAAATCAGACTGTTGCCATACATTCAACGAATAATCAAAGGGCATCAGATCCTGAGAGCCGAAAGGCTAATAAATAAATTAGTTATAAAAACAACTTGAAAAGTGTATGCGCAGGAAGCAGTTTCCTTATTATTTCTAAGACCACACTCTTCTTTACTAATTTTTCCTCAGAACTGCTGGCTGTCTAATATTTACTGTCAACAAGGACCCGGTTTGTTGACATTTTTGTGATGACGTATTAATCATGGTTAGAATGAACGAAATCAGTGAATTTTTGTATGAATTTCAGCTGACAGTTCACAAGAAAGTCTGCTCGAGCAAAACTGCCTACAATAAATACACACGACAAAGACAAAAATCTAGAGTGTCACCTAATATTAGCCCCACAGCGTAAACTACATTAGACTGAACTGTAGATATCACTAATTTAAGTAATACTGATACAATATTTAATGGGTGGCGCACAGTTCCACGTTGACGCTACAGTTTGAAGCAAATAGTGTTTAGCTCAGGGTAAAGTAATGAGGTTTCTCTCAGGGCATGCGTGAGTCTGTATGAGAAGTAGGTCTGCTCTCGACCAAGACAGAAGAAGAAGACTGCCCCAATCGGCTCCAAACCACGAACTGAATATCCACAGCTGCGTGTGGGTGTGCGTGACTTTCACTTTCTCGAAGCCCTTTATTCAACCAAAGATTCCGTTTGTGACTATTTTGTCATGCCATTATGAAGGATCCGAAGAATATCCTATTCAAACAAAGTCAAGTGCTACCGTTTAGAAATCTGCTAAGGACACTGTTTCTTACGTTTCTTTTGTTAAAACAACTATTCATCTCTACTACTATTCGACCCAACTGCCCCTGCACGTGTTGTAACAAAGAACCAACATTCCTTTGAAATTCATCATGATTCCTTACTTATGGCAATTCTTTAATTTGGTATCAATACGTAAGCTAGATTACCAGAAAGTAAGGCATTAAACCCGATATCTACAAGAAGTGAGACTAGCCACCAGTTGCGTCATTCAAGATGAACTATGTTTATTGCTTAACTAACATTTTCCGAGAAGATTTATCATCAGCAGATAAAAATATGATAAAAAAGTACAGTAAGTCGAAACAGTCGACGATCACTAGCGCTCAGAATTGTGTTAAGAGCTTTTATGCAGCAATGATGTGTAAGCTTAAAGATAATCAGGTTATATTAAATATAAGCGAAATCAGTTAAAACAAACACTGAGTTTGGCCTACTTAGCTGGTAAGCTTTACAGAGATGTAAGGACCTTAACTTGCCCAAAAATGCCAAGGCGCAACCTTAAAGCACTTTGAAGAGCTTGTAAGGAAGTAAGAGAATGTGTGTGTTTGGTATAAACTAGCCGTATTCACTTCTTTCGTCCTGTCTGCCTTAGCTTTGGTCCAGCTAAACTTCTTCTCCATCCCCCCTCTTTCTGTCTGTCTCTCTCTCTCTCTCTCGGCCGGAAGACGGCAATTTCCTTCCTGGCAGATATCATGAAAATTTTCGGGCGAAGAAATTTGAAAGCGTGCCTAGCTCAGAGGTAAAGATGTCGCTCTCCTTTCAGTTCTGTTTACGTACCACGACAAAGTATCTATAGCCAACCTTTCACACATTTCTTACATGCTCCAGTAGTCCACGTTGTTGAAGAAAACTCTCTGTCCTGGCGATGTCCTTAAAACCTTGCAGTCTAGTCCAGTATAAAGACGGAATATATATCTATCGGAGGTTTTTAGTGCTTGCCAACCTCGTGTCCTTTCTCATAAAACCCCTGAACGTTACGTACAAAGACGTCTTTTCAACTCCCGATGGCAGATACCAAAGGCCTTACGGAATAAAGGTTTATGCCAGTGTTTTCCACGAACCTGTAAAACCGAATGTCACGTAATTCCATTTTCATTGAGTTCATCCTATAGAATACATTCGAGCGTAACTTTAGGAATATAAAACTCTAAAGCAATAGGGAAGGGAAGAAATGATTTCTGCAGATATCAAATTTTCATAAACTTTCTCCTTTGGTTCCTTATAATGATATCTTATTCCATAGGATTTTGAAATTAAACATTTCAGTTTATCAGGTTCCTTAATTCTTAGTTTTCCAATTATTATTTTAATAAATACAGCTAAGAAAATAATAACACAAAATCAAAGACAAATAGTACAGCCAGTGAGCATAAATCCTATTTTTCCATATAAAGTAATGACATGGGTGGTTCTCAGTGCCTACATACAGAGTATTAGAATATTGATGCAGGTATTTCTGACATCAATTGCTTAGGGAAGATGCGCCCAGTTCCGCACACTTAAGGCATTTACAAAATTCAAAGAAAATGCAATGGAGAACAAGTAGCGTGTTACCATTACCATGAAGCTGATAACATACAGAAACAGCATTAGTAATGAGCATTCATGAACGTGACTCATGTTGACTTTTAAAAACTAAAGTAATTATTAGTGATAATTGTGCATCTCAAAAAGTGTTTCCCAGTACCGGACAGACGTAAATAAATGCATATTTCTAAATAAAGTAACTGGAACTTCATAGTAAATCACAAAATAATTATTGTTATCACAGATTTTGTATTTTTGAGATAAAAACAGAACACGGTAACATGATAATATATTTTTCAAAATGTTCTCTAGAGATTATCACAACAAAATAAAAATGTCTTAGGACTAATGAAGCATTTTTAACACAGCGATTACATCTATAAAAATCAATGTTCTCTTGCCCTGTACACTCAATACGTGGCCAAACCTTGCACGATACACACTGAACCCAAGCCTCGTCTGTGATTTCTAAACAAATGATACACTCTGTTAGAACACTTCCATCGACACTGGTTTTGGTTCCAAAATTTAATTTTCTTTTAGTCTAAGCCTCTTCACTATTTCCAGTTTCTGTTGGCACAGAGTTAGAATTATGTCCTCTATTCATAGTTTTATTAATGTTAATCTTGCGTCCCTTTGATATTGGTTTGTTCTTCTTTTTTGTGACTTTTCCTGCAATATAAACTTATACAGAGTCGATGTTGATGCTTCAGCAATATATATTGCTACTCTCAGGCTCACTGATCCTCCTATCACATTCTTTATTGCTTGTTTCATATTTTAATCTAAGCATCTTCCTTTCTCTTTGTTATCCATGTTCAAAGGAATGCCTATAAACCGCACCTTCGCGTACGGTACTGGGGAAATTGCTATCGTACGGTACTGAGCAACTCACACGTACGTAAATATCACGCCATAGCACGGCCCGATTCATTTTAACCGACACTGTATTTTGTGTTTGTGTAGTCTACTTAATACTAAATAATATGAGTACAAATACTTACTTAGTTCCTCACCGGACAAGGCAGTAGCAATGTCAGCAATTTATTAACAGCACAGCTCCAGTTCACTATATGACTTCTCTGAACAATAACTTCTGATTCAATGATCAAAGAGGAGGGGAAACTTTCCGTTGGTAACAAAGATATTTGTTTTCGTGGCCGGTGCGTCCCAATAAACTTTTCAGGCTTGCACACTAGTGGCTCCTGCGCTGCCTAATCACAAAATAATGTAATATTTAATGCTGCATGAAATTATACCTGAGAGAATTTCTAAACTGCTACACCCAAATTCGGACTAGTCCAGTTATAAGCTACGCAACGGCTATACTCATTCGTGTATATATATACACGAGGGCTGTTCAATAAAGAATGATCAAATTATTTTTGACAACGTACCTTTACTCATCCTCATAATTTTGATGGTCCTTCTCAAAATAGTCTTCCCTGAATGAGATGCACTTCTCCCAGTGTTTCTGCCAGCCTTCAAAGACATGCTGGAAACCATTTTTTGAGAGATCCTTCAAAATCGCATCCGCAGCCTTTACCACTGCTTCTGATGATGGATAATGCCTCCCACGAAGGCGTTTCTTCAAGTTAGGGAATAGAAAAAGTCACATGGGGCTAAATCCGGACTATAGGGACGGTGGGGGATGCACTTCACGGAACTACATTGGCAACATGCGGCCGCGCATTATCGTGGTGCAGCATCCAGCCTGCTTAACTGAAGTATGGTACCCAATGAAATGTTCAGTATTTCAGAAGGTTATCTTAAGGTAATTTGTCGGTCCTCTCTCACAATGGCAGCAGCAGTGTTTGATGTTTTCTTCCGTAAGAGTAGTAACTCGACCACCAGGTCCACCTTTCTCTGAAATTGATTGTATCCTCTCTTTAATCATTTTAAACCACCTTCGAGCTGTGTTCTAGGGAAGAGCAGACTCTCCATAGGCCTCCTGTAACATTGTATAGGCCTCAACTGAAGATTTGTTGAGATGAAAGCAGAATTTCAAAGCCGCGTGTTACCTCTGTTGCATCAGTAGGTGATACTGAACATGTCTGAACTTGCCCGGTTTTCACAGGTGGAAACAGTAGTACCAACAATTAAACTACTACGGCGTGATTGTTTCACATTAAGCTAACAGAATATAACAAAATTGAATTTTAGTGCGAAAAAGTGTGAGTGTGTGTGTGTGTGTGTGTGTGTGTGTGTGGGGTGGGGGGTTTATACAAATGGGATAAAACCACAGGGAAACTGAAAACTAAAATGACACCTTCATTATTGCTGAATACAGCAAAGAATAATGTAAGATAAAATTTAACATATTAATGCTGACCTTGAGCGTACCTTTCTGATTATCATTGCTATTATTGCGGTAGGGTTACTAGGGTATGCTTGCACAATACATTAGGAAACATAAGCTTAGCTGTAGCATTAAACAGGCATTAGAAGGCATTAGAGGTAACAGAATTACTGTTAATGAAATGGAATTTCATGAGACCCGCATCATGATCTATCACGCAATCACGCAATCATAAACTGTTAATAGAACAAAACTGATAAGGAAAAGAAGCTAATGTACTGAAAACAAGAATTGTGAAATGACCCATTAATGGAAATTGCCCACTCAGGTTCCTTCTCTGTAACATTACTAAAGCTAAATAAATATCAAGGAGCTTAAGGATTGCTTTGTCAGATCCAGGAAAGTTACAGACACTATAATGTTTTTTTTTAATTTTTTTCAATTTACGTCCTCGAACATTTAATCATATCGGAAGGTGAATGAAATGGGTGAAATGATGCTCAATGAGCCCGGGGTCCATGGAGCTTAGAGTTACCCGACATTCCTATTTCAGCATAAGGGAAAACCTTGGGAAAAAGCTTAGCCAGGTAATTCACCCTGACCGAGATTTGAACTCGGGACCTCTTGAACGTGCGGCAGACATGCTACCATCTACGCTACCAAGGCGGGCATGATGATCATCATCAAAATCATCATAATCATCATGACCATAATCATAATAATAGTAATCATAATACTAATAATATAAATGCTGATGATGATGATTTATTCTTAACTCGTTAGTGAAAGTGTGCTAAGATGCTTTCCCCTCCTAAAAAAATAACAAACGAATTGTTTTCTAAAACATTAGTTTACATAATGAACCTCAAAAGCTCCTTTGTGAAATTAAGCATTAAAATGGCTACAGTACTTTTCTATAATCCTGAAAACACATACAACAGTGTGGGAAAAAAAGGCTTTGTAATGTTAAGAAGGAGGGGTTTCAAAGGTTGCTTAGAGGTAGTAAACGCCGCTAGCCCTACGGCTCCAAAAGACAAAAGTCAGCTGTGCCGCCAGCAAAGTGTTGGTGCCTTTAATCTGACTTTTAGCTCGCGGAGTATCACACAATAGAAATGCTACTATGGCTTGTTGCTTTCGCACAAATATGGAAGTTCCTGTTTTAGGGAGAGTTGTCATTTATTTACAGCCTCTTTTTTCATTTTACTCTCAGCCTATATGGCGAATATTCCTCCCAGTGTCAGATATATATTACGTCGTTACATTCATAAATGAACGCAACTGTTTTATTTGCAGAAACGTTTTCTCATTCTCTGTGTCTCGGTCTCGATGCGCTCTTTGCTGTAGTGACAGAACATAGAATAACATATTTACTTAATTCAAAGCTTCATGCTTCGCGATAAAAAATTAATATTTTCCAAATATTGTTTATTTACAATAATATTTTCAATAACCTAGAATGTGTGGTACGGAAGGCAGTTCAAAAGGTGAATGAAAGTGTTTATTCCAACTTATGGTCCACCTGACACGATTCTATTAAAATAATGGGCTGCTCTAGACCTAGAGCTATAATCCCGACTGGCGGCCTCACGCCCACGTGCCACAGCAGAGATGGATGAATGGATGGGCGCTTGGCTGCCAAAGTTATCAGCGCCCTTAAGAAGCAAGTCATGTTAAAACGCACTAAAAGCGGACTAGAGCATAGTCATTATAATAAAAACAAGATAAAACAGACCACTGTAGGTGAAATTGTAAAATAAAGCTTAAAACCATAAAATGCCTAAATGGCTGGTAACTAAATTCTAAAATGGACATTTAAAAAGAATTATAAAAACCCTGGCCACTGCTTGCTCGTCATCAGCAAGGATTTCTGCCAAGCTGGCCGGAAGCTGCAGAGACCTGCGAAGACGTGATAGGCTAAAACACTCTAGCAGGACCTGCCTGACCGATAGTGCTGCACCACAGTGTGGGAAAATTGGAGCGGGGCCCGTTAAATAAAAATCCATAAGTATAAAGGCAGTGGCAAACGCGCAAACGAGACAATTGTACCTCTTGCTGGCGGGATGTACGGCAGGAGGTTCTCCACGGGACCGGAAGGTCTTTTATGTCACGGAGCTTATTCCTCTTCAAAGCACACCGCTCGTCTTGCCACGAGCGCAGCATGGCTTTCCGTAACAGGCCGTCAAGGTCTTCTGCGTTTACAAATAGTATGCTGACCTGCGGCTTTGTGGTGGACATCTTCGCTGCCGAATCTGGCTCTCAATACCTGCCAGGCCCACGTGACCAGGAACCCAAGCATACACCACGCCCACTCCTGAGGCGTTTAAAACGTGGAAGGCATCCTGGATACGCTGCACAATAAGATGGTAACTGTGCAGCTGCCGTAGGCTCTGAAGTGCACTCAGGGAATCACTTAAAATGAGGCTAGCACCTAGGTTTCGTTGACGTACATATAAAATGGCTCGGTAAATCGCATAAAGTTCAACGCTAAAAATAGAGGTGCTGCTATGAAAATCGATGTATAGGGTACAGCACAGATGAACGAGCATTCTCCGAATACGAAAAGTTAATTGGACCAGCATCAGGATTATTAAAGCTGGTACATTGACTTTCCTTACGTGCATGGCTTCATATCGTAGCTCCTCACTTTCCTTATATTGTTGATTGGGCGGATTCAAGTCATCTGTCACTTTTAGTGATGGGAACTAGAGGCGCATTTACATTTACTTAGAACACAGGTTTTCAATTACGAGGGACAGACATAAAATGAGAATTGTTGCTAAAGTTTCCAAAATCACTGACAAATTGATGGCTGTTGAGCCAGTGTCGAAAGAAAACAAGAAATATATATATATATATATATATATATATATATATATATATATATATATTGTCTTACATTATCATGACCAGGCATCGGATCCCATACACCTTTAAAGGGATATGAAGTTTAGGAGTCCCGCAGTATATAGCTGCTGACGTCAGTCCCAGGGACAACACGCAGGGATAGTCTGGTTTGCAACGCGTAGCTCTAGATTCGTTACAACTACTGTTAGCCACGTAGGTAGATCTGCCTTTCAGGACACTCACCACTTTATAAATTAAAAGTTTTGGGTATTACCAACACCCATTAAACAGCTTAAATATAATATCAAGCTGTCTAAAAGCAGTCGAGGAGGTGTCTGCAAAAATGAACAGTATACAGAATGAACCACGTGTCAAACGAGAAAAAAAATTGTCCAGTATTCTACATAGAAATGCTGGAATTTCAGTGCTGCATAACATAATAAACAAACTAGGTCTCAGACAAACACATGAAAATGATTTGTACTAAACATATGCACCATTAACGTCTTATGACGTTGAAGAACTGCCCCCCCCCCAAAATTTTTATATTGTTTCAGTGAGAGGCGCTGAAAATTCATATTCGACAATTTGCGAATGTACATGGTTGTAATGTACATGTACTGTAATTCCCGCATCGACAGCAATGAGGAGAATGGCATATTGTAATGTAGGTTAAATTTTGTATCCGTACCGGACTGTACACACACAGCGCTTCGGTATACTTGTTGACACAGACGTTTGTTGATATCGCGCTTGGACTTGTATAGTACCTGTGTGCGTACATTGATTGCTAAGATGTGCGCGGTCTGATGTCTGATCATGATCTTCTCTCCCCAACTTGCTTTATTTATATGTAGTGTCTGCATTCTCTTCTTCCAAAAGCTTGCTTTTGTATCTACTTTGCTTTTGTTCAAATAAATATTTGCAGAAGTAATTATTTTTACATAATTCGCTGTAGATATTGAAGGAACACAGAACATCAAAATAACACTTAAATGTTTACTGCTGGCTCATTAAATGCTGTCTTTGAAGTTCCACAGCCTTAGATTGCCATGGTAAACAAGTGAAGGAAGACCACTCAAAGCATGACAAAAGAGTTGGAAAAGTCATATGTAACAAGGCATGTCTCCAAAATAGACTATCCTGTAATTGTTTTATATTTATAACTTTTTTCTATTTAGCTTACTGTAAAATGAAAAATGTAAAACGTCTATTTATTTATTTTTTAAACTACCTCCCAATATAATTACACGGGCAATAAAACAAAATTAATAAACATATAAGTTATAAAATTTAAAAATGATACTCATTCCTATATAATGTTCTAGTTTTTCTTTTGCCTTAAGGCTTATAAAATGACCCTGTATCTCTCGCTTAAGCAAATATTTTGTGAAAATTTAGGGAAGTTAACTTGAAAATTCTTGAGATTACCCATAATGCGAGTCACCTATGGACGATACATAAATGCATGGGGATGTACTGTATAAAGTCTAAACCTTATCATCTGTCAGCTTTCTAGTTAATACCACACTTGGCCTAAATATGCTGTCAAATTTGCAAAGAACATTGCGTTAGATATGAATATTGTGACTTTATGGGTTCGTTGCACAAACTCAAAATATTCTTTATTTCCACCGAACTACAGTTGGTTCACTTACAAATCACAGCAGGACCACGTATCACATACAATTACGTAACACTCCGATTACGTACAACTCACAGTAACGTACAACTCTCTCTAGAGCTGACTGAAAACTCCTCTGATACACGTACGCAGTCTTCCAGTCCGTTCGCTTGCACTGCGCTCTTCACGGCTGCTCGCCAAGAACTAATTGACACGTCCACTGCAGTCCTTATATAGAAATATCGCTGTTTCTGGAATCTTTGCGGCGCGGAACATCATCCCGATTGTTCCAGTCGTCAGGGGGAGGGGAAAGAGAAGACACAGTGGCTAGTGAAGCTTTTCCAAACATCCCCTCAGTGAACGCCACAAGATAAATGGGTAGGGGTGGTCTGAATGCCTCCTGTCGTCCACCCAGCTGCCAGTCGGTCGTGCCTTCCGATAATTGGATGAAAGGACTCTGGTTATTTAACTATGCCTTTTTGAGCCATTGTGGTGTACATATGTTTTACAGTTACATTTGTATAAAGCAAAGGATATTAGTTTTCTGTATGAAACAGATGTTTAAGTTCTTCAATTATACAATATTTGCAAGATAAATAAATGGTGTATTTAGTAAACAGAATATTGAGAGTTCATTAGATGAAAACGGAGTGTACACCACCATGAAAAGCTTATACCATTACAATAACCAGTATTTCCTGGGGCGGGGGACAAAGGTTAGATAAGTAATTGTGAATATTTGTGCACAAACTCCTGTTGCACTCAAATGAGTCCTTGAGCTCTTGATCTAACATACTAAGTACAAATAGTATTACATATGTATCAACATCAATAACCGCATTGAAACGATTGAATATATCACATAAGAACAGCACAAATGCCTGGGCAAAGGCAGTTTGTTTGGGTGACACATACTACTGCGAAGATATGTCTACCAACCGCCACTGACGTTTTTGTCTATTGAGATGGACATTTTATTCATTGCTTTGTTTAACTACAGTGGGCAACAGAATACACTTCTGAGATAGATATAAATATATGAGCTCTGGACAGTTTTCTAAAGAAGAAGCATGGGTTTGTCAGGGAGAAACTCGCATAATCAACTTAGTCAGTGGCGGCTTCTAAGTAGTAAATTCGAAGCTCTTAAGCGGTTCTTAGGATGACCTCTGCTTATTGAACGTTTTTCTTTATCCTTTCGTTTGTTATCATGTACTTCTAACAGTTCTCTGTGGATTTTCATAACACGCAAGCTGCAAGTCCGTGATATTCTCGCCAGTTTACTTCAACATGCCATGGGTTTAGCACATCTCCTTTATACACGGGAATGAATTGCACTTTTATTTCAAGGCAGTCATTTTGATTTCACCTTAAAAATCCATGAATGTGTCGGATTGATGTACGTTGTAATATCTAATTATAGCTCCATTAAATCATCCTGTATGACTTTAAATAATATTTTGCTCTTAATTATCTAGATAATGTGTATTTCACATTAATATTCATGAACTCATATTGCATCTCTTCATTTGTATGCAAAACGAATTATATAGGTTTTTGATGAAAATTAGACTGAAATGAAATACATTCAAATTTGATAATTTTCTTATGGCTATTATTTGTGCAAAACTATGATCAACGATTATATTTTTCCTTTTCTTTTCTTTTACAACGGGGAAACTATTTTATCTTAAATGTTAATATTATGACATTTATAGAAGTCCTTTTATTTGATCATATTATGTGCTTTATGGAAAGCGTTGTCGTTTAATTGCTGTGTTACGAATTCACATAAGTCCAAGTACATATTATCCTTCTTAATAATGATACCGAAATTAAGAAATGCAATGTAATGGATTTCAAAGGGATGTATATTTGTGTGGAACGCGTGCAGGTGCAGTTGAGTCAAATAGCAATCGTGTTGAATATTTGTTTCAACAAAAGAAACGTAAGAAACAATTTTCTTAACAATCTTAAAGGGCAGCTTTTGACTTCCTTTAAATAGGTATTCTTCGGTCCCTTAATAATGGCATAACCTAGACCAACAATAGACAAGATAGTCACAAAGGGAATCTTTTTGTGAAAAGTGGGCTACACACCCACGCGCAGCTGTGGAGGACACTCAGTTGGTGGCTTGGAGCCGGTTAACAAAGTCATCGCCTCTCTCTTGGTCGAGGGAAGAACAGAAGTGATGAGAGAAGATATTTTTCGGTTCATATATACGTGAAGAATGAATTAAGTTTTATCGAGTAATAAGCATTTCACATATAGTAACTCTAAACAGTGATATTGGTAACCCTTGGTCGGCAACTTAAAGTTTGATGTTCTAATAAAAAGAAGCAGTCATTAGACCAGTTTGAAACGAGCATTCCAGTGTCATTAAAACCAATCCTTGCTCTTACATATCCACGCATACTCTGAGAGAAATCGCATTGCTTTACCCTGCGCTAAACACTATTTGCTTCAAACTTTCCCGCCAACGTGGAACTGTGCGCCACCCACTTAATTCGCTACAATAATTTTACAGAAGAGAAAATTTCCTCTCTATAAATAACATTTCTCTGAACACACGAGATAATTTTCTCATTATATATGAAACTTTCTCCATTCAACTGATTTTTCTGATCTTCAAGAATCTTTCTTTAATACGTTCCTAGCTGTAGTGCTTTGTCCGTTCATGTCACACCAATATGAAACCGACGTTTTTTCCCTGAAGGGATACTAGAAATGTTTTTTTCTGATTATAATTGAATGATAATTTTATAAACCTTAGTTCCATTTCAAGTCAAGAGCTGCTACTCCAGTTATAGAACTAACTAATGTCTCCACTACCTTCTTAGGAATATTAAGACGATTCAGTGCCCAAATCGCTCAATTTTATAAGACTCATCCAATTGCTAAGTCAAATAGCGAGATTTAAAATCATATTATTTGGTTAAAATGAAGTGTTCTTCCACTTACATATTCTTCTCTAATTACAACAGAAAATTAATTCTCTTACATGAAAAATAAATTCAGAAATGACAACTGAGATATACACAAAATAATCCCAGTGGCTAAAATGAGCAGGATTGAAACATCTAAATAGTAGATATAATTTACAGAAGGTAGCTTATAGAATCAAGAACTACCTTATCACCATAACGTATTTTAATTAATAATAATATGTACAACAATTTTAAACTTCAAAATAAAAATAATGATTACCATCTTTGTAAACATTGAAAATTCACCAAACATTTGAAAGGAAAGTAACAAATTCTCCACCTTCAGAAGGGTTTTCAACTGATTTATTAGTAAATAAGAACATGAGATTTTAAAATGCCACATTCTCTTGTCCAAACTTACTCAAGGTCATTTGGATTCTGAATCGAATAACTTCGAAAGTTTTTAATTCTTGCTGAAAATTTAAGCACTTTTAACCTTTTATAAAGGTTATAAATGTTACTTCTTATACGGTATTGAAAGCATTAGTACTCTAATCCCTTAAAGTGTACTTCACTTGCTTAATTTTCAATTTCCGTAGGCTTTGGCTAATTAGTGTTTGGTACTCATTAACGAGGTCACTGAACTTCGTTAAGAATGCTCCATGGAATTTTCTTGTTCCTTTAGCAGTGTTAAATGATCCAAAAGTATTATAGTTTTCTTCTTCTTCCTTCTACTACATAAAAAGACTACATACATATTCCTTTATTATTAGTTACTCATTTCCTAGATTGAAATCTGAGTCAATCCTCATCAATACTTGATGACACTTCCAGATTTAGTATGTGCATATAGCTGCTATTGTACTGCGCCGTGGGGTAGCGGTCTGAGACAGCATGCCTTGGTTCCCGGCCGCGGAAATCGGCCCGAGTGCGATTCCACCCATGGGGTGCGGATTTTAATTCCCGGGCATAGGACCGGGCCCCACTAGGCATCGTGAAGTGAGGAGCTTACGCTAGGTAAGCGGCCCTGGTCACGAAAACCAACGTTCCAGCTGCCGGATGCCGGAATGCTGACCACATCTCCTCCCGGTATCGGTTGGATGATAGCCCACCGCTGCCATTCGTAAGTGGGCCTGAGGCCGGCAGTCGGGTTGATATATATATATATATATATATATATATATATATATATATATACAGGATGTATCAAAACGACAGGGAACGAAAGTATAGAAGTAGTTGCTCAGCTTCTATGTGACACATATCGATGGATTTTCCCGCCAATAGAGCCACATAAAAAAGCTCCAGAATTAGTGTGGATTAGGCAGTGAGAGGAGCAACGACGGGTGTCTAACACTTTCGGAGTTCGCAGGTATAGGTTACACGTCGTGTTGCCTGATGTAGCTATTTGTAAACATACCGACATACTGCACAGTAGCTTGCTTTAATTAAGAATTTCTGTGGGTTATGAAACAGCAATAAAGAAGCTATTGCTTAGTTATTGCTTAAGAGTGTCTAACGTGTCCCGAAATTCCGTTATAGCAGTCCATGACAATAAGCTGATGGACATATGCAACTTATACCTATTAGAGGGAAGCTAATGTTAGTGAGGTTGTGGATGGAAGCATTAATTGAAATAAGAGAAAACAACATCAAAGAATTGTAGATAAATTAACAAAAACGAATTGGTCTATACACTGAGACGAAAAATTTATTCCGCGTGTTTGATAATATTAAATAAAGCATTTGTAATTGAAAAGGAAGCTGTTGACCTGTACAGTAAGTGGTTGAAAGAATTGTACAACTAAAATCACAACAAAATGTTCTGAAGTTAAGCAAATAAATATTATCTTTGATGTCACTGTTTTTACAATTCCTATTTTTAATTAAATTAAATTAATCGTGTGTTCGTTGAACTCCCTTCAGCTCTTCCATTCATCAAAACCATATCCGTCATTTCGACGTTCGTATAGCGCTCCATATTGCTTGGATTTGCTATCTAAGTACGCGCAAAATCCTCCCTGTTAGGACGGAATATGTAGTTTTACATTGAAGAGCAACCTTGCAACTGTCCGAGTTATTAGTCGCCTTTTGCACACATAACAGTCCTTTGCCCCATTACCTGAAAGGTAGGTTACGATCACTGATAAAGAGCAACGAGTAATGCTTTTGTTTTCGTGGCACGTACGTCCCAATAACAACTTTTGAGGTTCGCACGCCTGTGGTTCCTGCGCCGCCTAATCACAAAATCGTGTAATATTTAATGCTGCAGCAAATTATACCTAACAGAATTTCGATACTGCGACACCCAAATTCGGACTAGTTAAGTTATAAACTGCGCAACGGCTATAATCCTCCGTGTTGTTTTGAAACAACCTGTATATATACATATGTTATGATCAACCATACAACGTATATGGTCCGGCATTACAATATAAAACATAAAATGCATCATATCAATAAAGCCAAAACTGTGAAATTCATCCTTGTATATGCTGGTATTTGCTACCTATCATATAGGTATCTCCCCAATTATTATCCTTCACACATCACAGGTAGCAAATACCAGCAAAAATGTTTTATTTAGGCCCAGAACGCTGACAGAGGAATCTAGAGGTTGTCCTCAGTGTGATAATTTTACAACCAGTGAAATAAACAAATAATTATTTTCAAAAGCTGAGTATATCCTTGTCTTACAAGCTGCTAAATTTAATCATACTTTTCACTTTCCAACCTCTCTGCCCATTTCTTTTATGCGTTTTATTATGACACTCGTTCCCTAAGCAAGGTAGAGGCTTTTAGACTTCTCACATCTCTCTTTCTAAGTTGTTTTGGTCTCCTTCTTTTGACTAGAGAGCGGCAGGATGCGTGACTAACACAGAAGTACATAGATCCTGCCCTTTGGAGTTCTCTCAAAATATTCCGGCAGAAGATAAATCTCTCCGGGTAAATCTCGTTAAGCAAATGTTGATTTGAATGCAAACTGCGGCTTCCTTGATTGCATATGCTAATGTTTTATTATTTTTCATGTTGCTATTCTCGATATAGTATCCGAATTTCCTGCGGTTATTTTGCATTTTTATTCTGTTCCTTCTTTCTCTCTCCTCTCTATTTGATTCTATATTTTCCTCAGCGTTTCAATTCGTATATTTTTATTCCTTTGGCTTTGATGAGATTTGGATAGTTCATTCCTACCAGCGAGTATCTGATCTCCCCGTGGATGAAGGAAATGAAACTTCTATGACATAAATGAACCCCGAATCCGTCAAGGCTTAAAGTGACATGGAAAGGAGAGACTCCAGAAAGCTGTTCCAGACAACCTGACATGAGCGGAATCGAACTCTCGCTCACTGGAATGTAATAAGCGTTGAAAATGCTGATTCACGTGATCCATTTCCAAGTTTTATATGCGAGTAATTAGGGGAAGTTCATAACAGAGCAAATAAAATAGTCTTGTGGACTTTATTACACACAGGTTTCGGCTCAGGCATACTCTAATAACGTCCCAAATTCATGCATAACTGGCTTTTGTCAATATTGCACCTAATTTACAATATTTTCGACTATATATAGTAATATATAGGTAAAATCTTAATATTAATGATTATGATGGTGATGATGAGTTAGTTACTAACACTCCCCACATGGCAACCTTGGTCTTCGGGGTAACCTCACCCCACCAAGTGATGACCGGACCCATTTCTCAGGTGGAGGCACCCAGAGGGCGGTGTCCATTACCTCCGATGATAGGGTGATAGTGAAGATGGCGGTGAGGTGAGAGGACCTACAGTTTTTACCGTGGACTCCGAACCACGTTGGGCATAGGGGATACTTCACGTGTGCTAGACAGAGGTGAAGGCGTGGATAGGGCCGACTTAAAATCGCCAACCCCAGAGCCCGGAATCGAACTCGGGACCCTTAGAACGGGAGCCGCGAACGAAACCACCGCGCTACCCCGGCGCCCTGATGATGATGATGATGATGATGATGATGATGATGATGATGATGATGATGATGATGATGATGATGATGGTGATGATGAGGATGATGATAAAAGCAACAGCAGCAGAAACAACAATGATAATAATAATCATAATAATCATAATCATCATAATCATAATAATAGAAAATAGATATCTTAGACCCAGGTATTAGAAATGACATAGAATACGTCTCACACGCTTCGTGTATTATATCCATATTTCAAAATTCTGAATTTATTTATTGCACATCTCCAGCTTTTTAGTATTTCTCTAAAAGGTTTAAACTTATCTGTATAATTTAAGAATTAGTTTTTATTAGAGATTGCTTAAGTATTTCATCACTAAAGCTCGGAGGTGTGTGCGTTTTTCCATAGGTATAGTGCACATGGACTGTACTGTTATCGGTTGTGCATGGCCTCACCACGAAAACTGCCTTACTGCAAGAGGAAACAAAATAGTCGCGTCATATTACACCTGGACCTTGCATACACTTGCATGGCAATGCTTCACTACTTAACAAATTGCTAGTTGCTTTTGACATTTGCGCATTTGATGGTCGTGCTGTACATCTGACGTCATTCATACTCTGTGTCCAGTTAACGTGTATCGCATGCTAGCGCACATCTATCCGGCCTTTATTCATCACTAAAATATATTTTTGTAAATGCATTTTCCTCCTACATAATTGGAATATATTGAAACTAATAACTTTTATTCGCTTTAGTCTTAAAGTTGTACGAATAAGCACTGTTTGACATCCTGTATCAGGTGAATATGACTGCTACCACATTATAAGCTGTGCACAAAACTATATAACACAATTTGTGGTTACAAAGAATTGAGTTTACCGGCAAAGAAGGCAGATGAGAGTTTAATTACCATATGTTTTAAAATGTAAAAAAATAATGCGCATCCAGGTGCTTCACTACTTAACAAATTGCTAGTTGCTTTTGACATTTGCGCATTTGATGGTCGTGCTGTACATCTGACGTCATTCATATTCTGTGTCCAGTTAACGTGTATCGCATGCTAGCGCACATCTATCCGGCCTTTATTCATCACTAAAATATATTTTTGTAAATGCATTTTCCTCCTACATAATTGGAATATATTGAAACTAATAACTTTTATTCGCTTTAGTCTTAAAGTTGTACGAATAAGCACTGTTTGACATCCTGTATCAGGTGAATATGACTGCTACCACATTATAAGCTGTGCACAAAACTATATAACACAATTTGTGGTTACAAAGAATTGAGTTTACCGGCAAAGAAGGCAGATGAGAGTTTAATTACCATATGTTTTAAAATGTAAAAAAATAATGCGCATCCAGGTCCTTTATATGGGGAAGTGCTGAAGATACGCACTTATTGCTATCAACGGGAAGTGACAGCCGCTGACTGACATGCTATTTTAAGCATTTTACAAACAGTTAATTTACCCAGAACATTCACCAGCTTTACAATAAGTGACATTGGGGTGCAGTTTTCTGTTGACCCTGGGTCTGAACTTCGAAGAGTATTCAGCGTGTCAACAAAGTTTGACAATACTGGTGCTGGATAAAAGTGAAGGGCGTAAAGTTTGAAAGAATGTTATCTCAGAGCATGGAACATGACTGCAAAAGAACATATTCACTGGTTGTACAGTATTTCTATTAAAACAGATTATTGCTCTATTTAAAGTGTGGAAACTCTCATTGCAAATTTCTAAGTGTCACTTTGAAAGTTTTACCAACATCTCCAAGTATTTTCATATTTCGGTCACAACAGATTAGTTAACTGTGCAGAGTTGTTACCAAAAATATGATTGCTATTTTATCAGAGTTATCTCCTGAAGGTTTTCTAGAACTGGTCTGAAGACATTGCAGCGTTTCCTTTGGTCGCTCGTTAATTTATTGCAACCTCAATGGTATTTGCAAGTTATGCCATGTGTTTTTGTTTTACATGGGTGATACTGTCACGTTTTAGTGCTGGGTGTTTCCTTCGTTGGTTGTTTCCTCGGCTAGTCAGCTGCTATCATTTGGGTAGAGCCTGATGCGGGTATGGAGATCACAAGGCAATTGACGAGAGACAATATAACAAGAAAATGGTTGATTATTTGCTGTTTAATTTTAGTGCTTAAACGATTAATTTCCTGTTCCCATCAACGAGGGCATTTACATTACACACGCACACAGACAAAATGCTTTAATTGTAATGCATACTGGTGCGAACTCGACTTTAGAAAATAGTGTTCACACACTTTAAATTTCGTTCTTAGGCGACGCTCTGTCCTTCTTTACCTGTCCCGGAATGGCTATTAGTCGAAGACCCCTCCTCCTCGGAGGAGGGTATACCTTCAACGGCACCTCTATGCTGCGTGAGTGTGTGTGTGTTTGTGTGTGTGTGTGTGTGTGTGTGTGTGTGTGTGTACCTGTATTTATTTTTGTAAGGGTGAATATGGCTGAGTGGTTATGTGTTTCAAATGAGTTCATATTTATGCTTGAGCGCTACCAGACGAGCAACCAATCGGAGTCCTGCGGTATTCTCGTATTGCATTCCCCCTAAGTGGTGTGTGACGAGAGCCAATTTAATCAATCTCTAATAAATACTATATGCGCTAAGAGAAAAATTCGATTTTGCAAAAATTGATCCATGAGGAACATAGAGAGTGCTGTATCTAACATAACCGCAAAAACAAATTATCTTTAGCTCAAATAATTTTCCAAATACAAATAAATAAAGCACTATTATATTATAACAGTGCATCGCGACGTCAACATTGTAATGGATTTCATTACTGGTTGGCATATATGCGTGTACGTATATTTGTAGTTAGAACTGAAATGTAAACGTTCGACATGGCGTGATAAAAGAAATACTTTGAAAAAGCCAAGGAGTTTGTTAAATTCGAGTGAGGACAAACAATATTCTTCCTGCTGGCTTGTGGGATGGTGCATCGGCAGAACGTGACTTGTCACAATATATGTTTGTGTATGACTCGTACGTAATCTCTATTTAATATAGAGAGTTAAAAACAGTATTATTCAGTTGTTCTTCCTTTTAAAATAACAGGGAAACTGTATCAGCTAGATCAGCTTGCAATTTAAATGAGACACGAGATATTATAAACCATATGCCCTTTTAACACTTCCAGAACAATCCATTTGAGTTAATGTGGGCTCAAATTATGTTGCAAACAGAAATAATGCTTTCAAACTGACTGACGCTGAACGAGTTATTGATCAAGAAATTGACAATGTTGCACAAGACTGGGAAAACTGCATGAGGCATGCAAATTAACTACAAGAACACTGATTTCGGAAAGAAGTAGCACATGACGAGATTTTGGAGCCCATCATCCTGAACTTGCAACACTCAGACGATGAAGACGGTGACAATGACGAATTATCTCGTAACGGAAGTGACATTGATAGCTCGAAAGGTGCGCCACTGGCAGTTTAATTGGCTAAGAAAATTAGGTTATTCATAAACTTTATTTATTTTTAAATTATATATTTAGAGAGGGAAATATAAAAAGATTGGTGGTAACGAGGTGGCTATGCTGAACGCCCTGACGCGTCTGATTTCCTACAAGCCAAAACTCTTTCCAACTGAAACACATAGTACACCACCTGGCCTTAACGAAGGTGGCCCGGGTTCGATCTCAGACGACCGCAAAGTGAGGTTTATAGTGGACAACATGGCGCTGGGGCGGGTTTCCCCCAGGACCTCCGGTTTTCCCCGCCAGAATTCCACCAATTGTTCCATCATCATCTTTCCTATCATTGATCTCGCCCTCTTATGTTATCCACTTCCTTCAGCTTCACATCAGGCATTGGGCTGATCAACCAACCATGTTCTCTACCAGATCCAAAGCTTCAGTTCCTCAGTCCCCACCTTAAAGAGATATAAGAACAAGAAACCCCTGACACCACGATAGTAGTACAAGTAGGCAAGCTGAAGAAGAAGCGAATGAACAAGAAGAAGAAGAAGAAGAACAGGTAGGGTGAATACGATGACCACCCTAAGCTTTTATGGAGTCATGTCCCTTTTTTTAAAAAAAATGTATTCTATGTATATAGATATATATTTTTCTTTTCCTTATTTAACCGTTTTGTATTAATTACCTATCTGTTTTCTGTAGTTTCCCACAGATACACTATACACATAAACACCCATGCCCAGGGCGGGGCTTGAACCCGCGACCCTTTACGCGCTGGAACGCTAGCGACGTACGTTCTAACGATCATGGCTACGAGGGCCGGCTTTTAGGGCCCTCTTTTTAAAAGAGATATGGCGCATTCTTTCAAAGCTTCATCGGTGGAAACTTTCTCAACTCATACATTGCAATATATTGCATTCACATTTATAGTGTATTCACATATACAAATCCTCACATCTGTATACAATTATTATTTACGTTACATTAATAAATTCTCTGAGGCACTTATAATTAATGCCTCAACATTTGTCTCAATCCAACTTGAAAAACACGTTGTTTCATCGCAAATCAGCAATATTTGTGGCGTTACCCGCAAACGTAAAGCAGTTTTGAAAGTAAAGGGTTGTATTCTGATATGCTTTATAACTGCTCTGGATCTCAGCGTCCTATTCTGTATTGGGCACCAAAGACTGCTTAATTTGTTCTAGAAGCCTCTTTATCAGGCTTGAGTTTCCTTTACGTGCGGTAGATCTACGTCAGAAGGACCATCGGCTTTACTTCCCTTCCATGGGACCATTGCCCTTTGTCGGGTTTGAAACCGCGAGCTCAGGAACTAAAGAATGGCATAGGAAGTTAGCGTGCCGCTCCGGCACTGTTACAGTTTTCTAAACAAAGTCTACATTGTCTGCGTGGTACGGTGCTCTCTTGAGCTGAGTTCTTTACGAGAACCTTAATTTTCTGTTGGTGGCACAGTCCCAGGTTATTAACAAAGAGCGGTGGCATGCGCTGCTAGAGCCGTTGAGCGACCGTGTTTGAAATGAAACTGGGTCATTACAATGCCCTGAGTCGAGAATTTGCCGAGTGCAGTTAAGATAGAAGGAAATGCTCATAAAATCCCAGTCACAAAGTACAATTTTATTTTCAGAGAGCAAAAAAGGCGTATCGCAGAGTTTTTCTTCTCTGGCATCGTCACTAAATCAAGAAATTCACAGGTTTTACGATGCACAATCTCTGTCATCAGAGTTTCAAATATTTATCGTAACACAGTTACTTGTTATTTCTGTTGGGGCAGGTGATCAAATATCCACATTCATTCTGTGTTATTTTCCAGAGTGAAACAGCAATATAAGAGAGCTGCAGTTGTGGGAATTGTGCTTTCAGAGTAATGAGCTAGGAAACCTATGAACAGACGCCGTGTCGATAACATACTGCAGCACAAATTTCAATGATTATTTAATTTATATGGGAGCCGTTCTCTATAGGGATGTTATCAGATATCAACCAATCATGACTCTCTATATTCATTCCTTACATATCTGTTACAAGTAAGAACTGCACTGTTGAAACCAACGCAAAATTAATATGAAATTGCATCTAGAAGGTTTGAGTCATTTTCTATGTGGGAAATGAATTGAGAGAAAAGTTATGAACTGCGAAAACAAACACCAAAACGGCAGAAGTTAAGTACCTTAATACATAGGGCAGATTATATATAGGGTTTTTCAAAGCGACACCGAACGAAAATATAGAAGTAGTTGCTCAACTTCTATGGGACGCATATACATAGTTTCTACCACCAATAGAGCCGTATAAAAATGCTCCAGAATGAGTGTGGATTAGGCAGTGACAGGAACCACGACGCGTGTCTCATGCTGTCGGAGTTCGCAGGTATAGGTCACACGCCGTGCCGCGTACTGTAGGTGTTTGTAAACATACCGATATACTCCACAGTAGCTTGCTACTATTTAGAGTATCTTTGGCTTATGAAACCGCAATAAAGGAGCTCTTGCTTAATTATTGCTTATGAGTTCTTAACGTGTTCCAAAATTCCCTGATAGCAGTCCATGATGGCAAATAAGCTTGTGGACATACGTAACCTGTACCTTTTAGAGGGAAGTTAATGTTAGTGAGGTAGAGGATGGAAGCAATAAATGATAAAATGAACAGAAAACGGCATCAAAAATTGTAGATACATTAACCAAAGCTAGATGGCTTATACAATGAGAAAAGCTTATTATTTCAGGTGCTTAATAATGCTACATAAAGCATTTGTAACTGAAAAGGAGGCTGTTGATATTTACAGTAAGTGATTGAAAGTATTGTACAACTAAGATCATAACAAAATGCTCTGAAGTTAAACAAATAAACATTGTAACTGATATAACTATTTTACAGTTCATATTTTTAATGAAACTAAATTAATCGTGCGTTCGTTGAACTCCCTTCAGCTCTTCCATCCATCAAAACCATATCCGTCATTTCGGCGTTCGTATAGCACTCCATATTGCTTGGATTTGCTATCTAAGTACACAAAAATCCTCCCTGTTAAGACGGAATGTGTAGTTTTACAGTGAAGAACAACCTTACAACGGTCCCAGTTATTAGTCGACCTTTGCACAAACTAGTGCCCTTTGACCCATTATCTGAAAGGTAGTCTAGGGTCACTGATAAAGTGCAAGGAGTAATATTTTTGTTTTCGTGGCCGGTGCGTCCCAACAACAACTTTTGAGGTTCACACACCAGTGGTTCCTGCGCTGCCTAATCACAAGGTCATGTAATATTTAATGCTGCATAAAATTATACCTAACAGAAGTTTGAAGCCGCGACACCGAAGTTCGGACTAGTTAAGTTATAAACTACGCAACGGAGATAATCGCTAGGTGTCGTTTTCAGACAACCGTTCTGCCGATGCACCATTCCACAAGCCAGCAGGAAGAATATTGTTTGTCCTCACTCGAATTTAACAAACTCCTTGGCTTTTTCAAAGTATTTCTTTTATCACGCCATGTCGAACGTTTACGTTTCAGTTCTAACTACAAATATACGTACACGCATATATGCCAACCAGTAATGAAATCCATTACAATGTTGACGTCGCGATGCACTGTTATAATATAATAGTGCTTTATTTATTTGTATTTGGAAAGTTATTTGAGCTAAAGATAATTTGTTTTTGCGGTTATGTTAGATACAGCACTCTCTATGTTCCTCATGGATCAATTTTTGCAAAATCGAATTTTTCTCTTAGCGCATATAGTATTTATTAGAGATTGATTAAATTGGCTCTCGTCACACACCACTTAGGGGGAATGCAATACGACAATACCGCAGGACTCCGATTGGTTGCTCGTCTGGTAGCGCTCAAGCATAAATATGAACTCATTTGAAACACATAACCACTCAGCCATATTCACCCTTACAAAAATAAATACAGGTACACACACACACACACACACACACACACAAACACACACACTCACGCAGCATAGAGGTGCCGTTGAAGGTATACCCTCCTCCGAGGAGGAGGGGTCTTAGACTAATAGCCATTCCGGGACAGGTAAAGAAGGACAGAGCGTCGCCTAAGAACGAAATTTAAAGTGTGTGAACACTATTTTCTAAAGTCGAGTTCGCACCAGTATGCATTACAATTAAAGCATTTTGTCTGTGTGCGTGTGTAATGTAAATGCCCTCGTTGATGGGAACAGGAAATTAATCGTTTAAGCACTAAAATTAAACAGCAAATAATCAACCATTTTCTTGTTATATTGTCTCTCGTCAATTGCCTTGTGATCTCCATACCCGCATCAGGCTCTACCCAAATGATAGCAGCTGACTAGCCGAGGAAGCAACCAACGAAGGAAACACCCAGCACTAAAACGTGACAGTATCACCCATGTAAAACAAAAACACATGGCATAACTTGCAAATACCATTGAGGTTGCAATAAATTAACGAGCGACCAAAGGAAACGCTGCAATGTCTTCAGACCAGTTCTAGAAAACCTTCAGGAGATAACTCTGATAAAATAGCAATCATATTTTTGGTAAAAACTCTGCACAGTTAACTAATCTGTTGTGACCGAAATATGAAAATACTTGGAGATGTTGGTAAAACTTTCAAAGTGACACTTAGAAATTTGCAATGAGAGTTTCCACACTTTAAATAGAGCAATAATCTGTTTTAATAGAAATACTGTACAACCAGTGAATATGTTCTTTTGCAGTCATGTTCCATGCTCTGAGATAACATTCTTTCAAACTTTACACCCTTCACTTTTATCCAGCACCAGTATTGTCAAACTTTGTTGACACGCTGAATACTCTTCGAAGTTCAGACCCAGGGTCAACAGAAAACTGCACCCCAATGTCACTCATTGTAAAGCTGGTGAATGTTCTGGGGAAATTAACTGTTTGTAAAATGCTTAAAATAGCATGTCAGTCAGCGGCTGTCACTTCCCGTTGATAGCAATAAGTGCGTATCTTCAGCACTTCCCCATATAAAGGACCTGGATGCGCATTATTTTTTTACATTTTAAAACATATGGTAATTAAACTCTCATCTGCCTTCTTTGCCGGTAAACTCAATTCTTTGTAACCACAAATTGTGTTATATAGTTTTGTGCACAGCTTATAATGTGGTAGCAGTCATATTCACCTGATACAGGATGTCAAACAGTGCTTATTCGTACAACTTTAAGACTAAAGCGAATAAAAGTTATTAGTTTCAATATATTCCAATTATGTAGGAGGAAAATGCATTTACAAAAATATATTTTAGTGATGAATAAAGGCCGGATAGATGTGCGCTAGCATGCGATACACGTTAACTGGACGCAGAGTATGAATGACGTCAGATGTACAGCACGACCATCAAATGCGCAAATGTCAAAAGCAACTAGCAATTTGTTAAGTAGTGAAGCATTGCCATGCAAGTGTATGCAAGGTCCAGGTGTAATATGACGCGACTATTTTGTTTCCTCTTGCAGTAAGGCAGTTTTCGTGGTGAGGCCATGCACAACCGATAACAGTACAGTCCATGTGCACTATACCTATGGAAAAACGCACACACCTCCGAGCTTTAGTGATGAAAAACTTAAGCAATCTCTAATAAAAACTAATTCTTAAATTATACAGATAAGTTTAAACCTTTTAGAGAAATACTAAAAAGCTGGAGATGTGCAATAAATAAATTCAGAATTTTGAAATATGGATATAATACACGAAGCGTGTGAGACGTATTCTATGTCATTTCTAATACCTGGGTCTAAGATATCTATTTTCTATTATTATGATTATGATGATTATGATTATTATGATTATTATTATCATTGTTGTTTCTGCTGCTGTTGCTTTTATCATCATCCTCATCATCACCATCATCATCATCATCATCATCATCATCATCAGGGCGCCGGGGTAGCGCGGTGGTTTCGTTCGCGGCTCCCGTTCTAAGGGTCCCGAGTTCGATTCCGGGCTCTGGGGTTGGCGATTTTAAGTCGGCCCTATCCACGCCTTCACCTCTGTCTAGCACACGTGAAGTATCCCCTATGCCCAACGTGGTTCGGAGTCCACGGTAAAAACTGTAGGTCCTCTCACCTCACCGCCATCTTCACTATCACCCTATCATCGGAGGTAATGGACACCGCCCTCTGGGTGCCTCCACCTGAGAAATGGGTCCGGTCATCACTTGGTGGGGTGAGGTTATCCCGAAGACCAAGGTTGCCATGTGGGGAGTGTTAGTAACTAACTCATCATCACCATCATAATCATTAATATTAAGATTTTACCTATATATTACTATATATAGTCGAAAATATTGTAAATTAGGTGCAATATTGACAAAAGCCAGTTATGCATGAATTTGGGACGTTATTAGAGTATGCCTGAGCCGAAACCTGTGTGTAATAAAGTCCACAAGACTATTTTATTTGCTCTGTTATGAACTTCCCCTAATTACTCGCATATAAAACTTGGAAATGGATCACGTGAATCAGCATTTTCAACGCTTATTACATTCCAGTGAGCGAGAGTTCGATTCCGCTCATGTCAGGTTGTCTGGAACAGCTCTCTGGAGTCTCTCCTTTCCATGTCACTTTAAGCCTTGACGGATTCGGGGTTCATTTATGTCACAGAAGTTTCATTTCCTTCATCCACGGGAAGATCAGATACTCGCTGGTAGGAATGAACTATCCAAATCTCATCAAAGCCAAAGGAATAAAAATATACGAATTGAAACGCTGAGGAAAATATAGAATCAAATAGAGAGGAGAGAGAAAGAAGGAACAGAATAAAAATGCAAAATAACCGCAGGAAATTCGGATACTATATCGAGAATAGCAACATGAAAAATAATAAAACATTAGCATATGCAATCAAGGAAGCCGCAGTTTGCATTCAAATCAACATTTGCTTAACGAGATTTACCCGGAGAGATTTATCTTCTGCCGGAATATTTTGAGAGTACTCCAAAGGGCAGGATCTATGTACTTCTGTGTTAGTCACGCATCCTGCCGCTCTCTAGTCAAAAGAAGGAGACCAAAACAACTTAGAAAGAGAGATGTGAGAAGTCTAAAAGCCTCTACCTTGCTTAGGGAACGAGTGTCATAATAAAACGCATAAAAGAAATGGGCAGAGAGGCTGGAAAGTGAAAAGTATGATTAAATTTAGCAGCTTGTAAGACAAGGATATACTCAGCTTTTAAAAATAATTATTTGTTTATTTCACTGGTTGTAAAATTATCACACTGAGGACAACCTCTAGATTCCTCTGTCAGCGTTCTGGGCCTAAATAAAACATTTTTGCTGGTATTTGCTACCTGTGATGTGTGAAGGATAATAATTGGGGAGATACCTATATGATAGGTAGCAAATACCAGCATATACAAGGATGAATTTCACAGTTTTGGCTTTATTGATATGATGCATTTTATGTTTTATATTGTAATGCCGGACCATATACGTTGTATGGTTGATCATAACATATGTATATATACAGGTTGTTTCAAAACAACACGGAGGATTATAGCCGTTGCGCAGTTTATAACTTAACTAGTCCGAATTTGGGTGTCGCAGTATCGAAATTCTGTTAGGTATAATTTGCTGCAGCATTAAATATTACACGATTTTGTGATTAGGCGGCGCAGGAACCACAGGCGTGCGAACCTCAAAAGTTGTTATTGGGACGTACGTGCCACGAAAACAAAAGCATTACTCGTTGCTCTTTATCAGTGATCGTAACCTACCTTTCAGGTAATGGGGCAAAGGACTGTTATGTGTGCAAAAGGCGACTAATAACTCGGACAGTTGCAAGGTTGCTCTTCAATGTAAAACTACATATTCCGTCCTAACAGGGAGGATTTTGCGCGTACTTAGATAGCAAATCCAAGCAATATGGAGCGCTATACGAACGTCGAAATGACGGATATGGTTTTTAAGAATGGAAGAGCTGAAGGGAGTTCAACGAACACACGATTAATTTAATTTAATTAAAAATAGGAATTGTAAAAACAGTGACATCAAAGATAATATTTATTTGCTTAACTTCAGAACATTTTGTTGTGATTTTAGTTGTACAATTCTTTCAACCACTTACTGTACAGGTCAACAGCTTCCTTTTCAATTACAAATGCTTTATTTAATATTATCAAACACGCGGAATAAATTTTTCGTCTCAGTGTATAGACCAATTCGTTTTTGTTAATTTATCTACAATTCTTTGATGTTGTTTTCTCTTATTTCAATTAATGCTTCCATCCACAACCTCACTAACATTAGCTTCCCTCTAATAGGTATAAGTTGCATATGTCCATCAGCTTATTGTCATGGACTGCTATAACGGAATTTCGGGACACGTTAGACACTCTTAAGCAATAACTAAGCAATAGCTTCTTTATTGCTGTTTCATAACCCACAGAAATTCTTAATTAAAGCAAGCTACTGTGCAGTATGTCGGTATGTTTACAAATAGCTACATCAGGCAACACGACGTGTAACCTATACCTGCGAACTCCGAAAGTGTTAGACACCCGTCGTTGCTCCTCTCACTGCCTAATCCACACTAATTCTGGAGCTTTTTTATGTGGCTCTATTGGCGGGAAAATCCATCGATATGTGTCACATAGAAGCTGAGCAACTACTTCTATACTTTCGTTCCCTGTCGTTTTGATACATCCTGAATGGCAGCGGTGGGCTATCATCCAACCGATACCGGGAGGAGATGTGGTCAGCATTCCGGCATCCGGTAGCTGGAACGTTGGTTTTCGTGACCAGGGCCGCTTACCTAGCGTAAGCTCCTCACTTCACGATGCCTAGTGGGGCCCGGTCCTATGCCCGGGAATTAAAATCCGCACCCCATGGGTGGAATCGCACTCGGGCCGATTTCCGCGGCCGGGAACCAAGGCATGCTGTCTCAGACCGCTACCCCACGGCGCAGTACAATAGCAGCTATATGCACATACTAAATCTGGAAGTGTCATCAAGTATTGATGAGGATTGACTCAGATTTCAATCTAGGAAATGAGTAACTAATAATAAAGGAATATGTATGTAGTCTTTTTATGTAGTAGAAGGAAGAAGAAGAAAACTATAATACTTTTGGATCATTTAACACTGCTAAAGGAACAAGAAAATTCCATGGAGCATTCTTAACGAAGTTCAGTGACCTCGTTAATGAGTACCAAACACTAATTAGCCAAAGCCTACGGAAATTGAAAATTAAGCAAGTGAAGTACACTTTAAGGGATTAGAGTACTAATGCTTTCAATACCGTATAAGAAGTAACATTTATAACCTTTATAAAAGGTTGGCCATGCCGTGGCTCAGTGGTTAGACCGCTTGGCTCTCACCAAGGCGGCCCGGGTTCGATCCCACGTGACCGCAAAGTGAGATTTGTGGTGGACAACACGGCGTTGGGGCGGGTTTTCTCCGCGACCTCCGGTTTCCCCCGCCATCTCATTCCACCGGTGCTCCATCTTCATCTCATGTATCATCAGTGTCACCGCCTGCGGTGCCGTATGTAGTAAAAGCGGGCGTTAAACACTACACACACATTTATAAAAGGTTAAAAGTGCTTAAATTTTCAGCAAGAATTAAAAACTTTCGAAGTTATTCGATTCAGAATCCAAATGACCTTGAGTAAGTTTGGACAAGAGAATGTGGCATTTTAAAATCTCATGTTCTTATTTACTAATAAATCAGTTGAAAACCCTTCTGAAGGTGGAGAATTTGTTACTTTCCTTTCAAATGTTTGGTGAATTTTCAATGTTTACAAAGATGGTAATCATTATTTTTATTTTGAAGTTTAAAATTGTTGTACATATTATTATTAATTAAAATACGTTATGGTGATAAGGTAGTTCTTGATTCTATAAGCTACCTTCTGTAAATTATATCTACTATTTAGATGTTTCAATCCTGCTCATTTTAGCCACTGGGATTATTTTGTGTATATCTCAGTTGTCATTTCTGAATTTATTTTTCATGTAAGAGAATTAATTTTCTGTTGTAATTAGAGAAGAATATGTAAGTGGAAGAACACTTCATTTTAACCAAATAATATGATTTTAAATCTCGCTATTTGACTTAGCAATTGGATGAGTCTTATAAAATTGAGCGATTTGGGCACTGAATCGTCTTAATATTCCTAAGAAGGTAGTGGAGACATTAGTTAGTTCTATAACTGGAGTAGCAGCTCTTGACTTGAAATGGAACTAAGGTTTATAAAATTATCATTCAATTATAATCAGAAAAAAACATTTCTAGTATCCCTTCAGGGAAAAAACGTCGGTTTCATATTGGTGTGACATGAACGGACAAAGCACTACAGCTAGGAACGTATTAAAGAAAGATTCTTGAAGATCAGAAAAATCAGTTGAATGGAGAAAGTTTCATATATAATGAGAAAATTATCTCGTGTGTTCAGAGAAATGTTATTTATAGAGAGGAAATTTTCTCTTCTGTAAAATTATTGTAGCGAATTAAGTGGGTGGCGCACAGTTCCACGTTGGCGGGAAAGTTTGAAGCAAATAGTGTTTAGCGCAGGGTAAAGCAATGCGATTTCTCTCAGAGTATGCGTGGATATGTAAGAGCAAGGATTGGTTTTAATGACACTGGAATGCTCGTTTCAAACTGGTCTAATGACTGCTTCTTTTTATTAGAACATCAAACTTTAAGTTGCCGACCAAGGGTTACCAATATCACTGTTTAGAGTTACTATATGTGAAATGCTTATTACTCGATAAAACTTAATTCATTCTTCACGTATATATGAACCGAAAAATATCTTCTCTCATCACTTCTGTTCTTCCCTCGACCAAGAGAGAGGCGATGACTTTGTTAACCGGCTCCAAGCCACCAACTGAGTGTCCTCCACAGCTGCGCGTGGGTGTGTAGCCCACTTTTCACAAAAAGATTCCCTTTGTGACTATCTTGTCTATTGTTGGTCTAGGTTATGCCATTATTAAGGGACCGAAGAATACCTATTTAAAGGAAGTCAAAAGCTGCCCTTTAAGATTGTTAAGAAAATTGTTTCTTACGTTTCTTTTGTTGAAACAAATATTCAACACGATTGCTATTTGACTCAACTGCACCTGCACGCGTTCCACACAAATATACATCCCTTTGAAATCCATTACATTGCATTTCTTAATTTCGGTATCATTATTAAGAAGGATAATATGTACTTGGACTTATGTGAATTCGTAACACAGCAATTAAACGACAACGCTTTCCATAAAGCACATAATATGATCAAATAAAAGGACTTCTATAAATGTCATAATATTAACATTTAAGATAAAATAGTTTCCCCGTTGTAAAAGAAAAGAAAAGGAAAAATATAATCGTTGATCATAGTTTTGCACAAATAATAGCCATAAGAAAATTATCAAATTTGAATGTATTTCATTTCAGTCTAATTTTCATCAAAAACCTATATAATTCGTTTTGCATACAAATGAAGAGATGCAATATGAGTTCATGAATATTAATGTGAAATACACATTATCTAGATAATTAAGAGCAAAATATTATTTAAAGTCATACAGGATGATTTAATGGAGCTATAATTAGATATTACAACGTACATCAATCCGACACATTCATGGATTTTTAAGGTGAAATCAAAATGACTGCCTTGAAATAAAAGTGCAATTCATTCCCGTGTATAAAGGAGATGTGCTAAACCCATGGCATGTTGAAGTAAACTGGCGAGAATATCACGGACTTGCAGCTTGCGTGTTATGAAAATCCACAGAGAACTGTTAGAAGTACATGATAACAAACGAAAGGATAAAGAAAAACGTTCAATAAGCAGAGGTCATCCTAAGAACCGCTTAAGAGCTTCGAATTTACTACTTAGAAGCCGCCACTGACTAAGTTGATTATGCGAGTTTCTCCCTGACAAACCCATGCTTCTTGTTTAGAAAACTGCCCAGAGCTCATATATTTATATCTATCTCAGAAGTGTATTCTGTTGCCCACTGTAGTTAAACAAAGCAATGAATAAAATGTCCATCTCAATAGACAAAAACGTCAGTGGCGGTTCGTAGACATATCTTCGCAGTAGTATGTGTCACCCAAACAAACTGCCTTTGCCAAGGCATTTGTGCTGTTCTTATGTGATATATTCAATCGTTTCAATGCGGTTATTGATGTTGATACATATGTAATACTATTTGTACTTAGTATGTTAGATCAAGAGCTCAAGGACTCATTTGAGTGCAACAGGAGTTTGTGCACAAATATTCACAATTACTTATCTAACCTTTGTCCCCCGCCCCAGGAAATACTGGTTATTGCAATGGTATAAGCTTTTCATGGTGGTGTACACTCCGTTTTCATCTAATGAACTCTCAATATTCTGTTTACTAAATACACCATTTATTTATCTTGCAAATATTGTATAATTAAAGAACTTAAACATCTGTTTCATACAGAAAACTAATATCCTTTGCTTTATACAAATGTAACTGTAAAACATATGTACACCACAATGGCTCAAAAAGGCATAGTTAAATAACCAGAGTCCTTTCACCCAATTATCGGAAGGCACGACCGACTGGCAGCTGGGTGGACGACAGGAGGCATTCAGACCACCCCTACCCATTTATCTTGTGGCGTTCACTGAGGGGATGTTTGGAAAAGCTTCACTAGCCACTGTGTCTTCTCTTTCCCCTCCCCCTGACGACTGGAACAATCGGGATGATGTTCCGCGCCGCAAAGATTCCAGAAACAGCGATATTTCTATATAAGGACTGCAGTGGACGTGTCAATTAGTTCTTGGCGAGCAGCCGTGAGGAGCGCAGTGCTAGCGAACGGACTGGAAGACTGCGTACGTGTATCAGAGGAGTTTTCAGTCAGCTCTAGAGAGAGTTGTACGTTACTGTGAGTTGTACGTAATCGGAGTGTTACGTAATTGTATGTGATACGTGGTCCTGCTGTGATTTGTAAGTGAACCAACTGTAGTTCGGTGGAAATAAAGAACATTTTGAGTTTGTGCAACGAACCCATAAAGTCACAATATTCATATCTAACGCAATGTTCTTTGCAAATTTGACAGCATATTTAGGCCAAGTGTGGTATTAACTAGAAAGCTGACAGATGATAAGGTTTAGACTTTATACAGTACATCCCCATGCATTTATGTATCGTCCATAGGTGACTCGCATTATGGGTAATCTCAAGAATTTTCAAGTTAACTTCCCTAAATTTTCACAAAATATTTGCTTAAGCGAGAGATACAGGGTCATTTTATAAGCCTTAAGGCAAAAGAAAAACTAGAACATTATATAGGAATGAGTATCATTTTTAAATTTTATAACTTATATGTTTATTAATTTTGTTTTATTGCCCGTGTAATTATATTGGGAGGTAGTTTAAAAAATAAATAAATAGACGTTTTACATTTTTCATTTTACAGTAAGCTAAATAGAAAAAAGTTATAAATATAAAACAATTACAGGATAGTCTATTTTGGAGACATGCCTTGTTACATATGACTTTTCCAACTCTTTTGTCATGCTTTGAGTGGTCTTCCTTCACTTGTTTACCATGGCAATCTAAGGCTGTGGAACTTCAAAGACAGCATTTAATGAGCCAGCAGTAAACATTTAAGTGTTATTTTGATGTTCTGTGTTCCTTCAATATCTACAGCGAATTATGTAAAAATAATTACTTCTGCAAATATTTATTTGAACAAAAGCAAAGTAGATACAAAAGCAAGCTTTTGGAAGAAGAGAATGCAGACACTACATATAAATAAAGCAAGTTGGGGAGAGAAGATCATGATCAGACATCAGACCGCGCACATCTTAGCAATCAATGTACGCACACAGGTACTATACAAGTCCAAGCGCGATATCAACAAACGTCTGTGTCAACAAGTATACCGAAGCGCTGTGTGTGTACAGTCCGGTACGGATACAAAATTTAACCTACATTACAATATGCCATTCTCCTCATTGCTGTCGATGCGGGAATTACAGTACATGTACATTACAACCATGTACATTCGCAAATTGTCGAATATGAATTTTCAGCGCCTCTCACTGAAACAATATAAAAATTTTGGGGGGGGGGCAGTTCTTCAACGTCATAAGACGTTAATGGTGCATATGTTTAGTACAAATCATTTTCATGTGTTTGTCTGAGACCTAGTTTGTTTATTATGTTATGCAGCACTGAAATTCCAGCATTTCTATGTAGAATACTGGACAATTTTTTTTCTCGTTTGACACGTGGTTCATTCTGTATACTGTTCATTTTTGCAGACACCTCCTCGACTGCTTTTAGACAGCTTGATATTATATTTAAGCTGTTTAATGGGTTTTGATAATACCCAAAACTTTTGATTTATAAAGTGGTGAGTGTCCTGAAAGGCAGATCTACCTACGTGGCTAACAGTAGTTGTAACGAATCTAGAGCTACGCGTTGCAAACCAGACTATCCCTGCGTGTTGTCCCTGGGACTGACGTCAGCAGCTATATACTGCGGGACTCCTAAACTTCATATCCCTTTAAAGGTGTATGGGATCCGATGCCTGGTCATGATAATGTAAGACAATATATATATATATATATATATATATATATATATATATATATATATATATATATATATATATCTTGTTTTCTTTCGACACTGGCTCAACAGCCATCAATTTGTCAGTGATTTTGGAAACTTTAGCAACAATTCTCATTTTATGTCTGTCCCTCGTAATTGAAAACCTGTGTTCTAAGTAAATGTAAATGCGCCTCTAGTTCCCATCACTAAAAGTGACAGATGACTTGAATCCGCCCAATCAACAATATAAGGAAAGTGAGGAGCTACGATATGAAGCCATGCACGTAAGGAAAGTCAATGTACCAGCTTTAATAATCCTGATGCTGGTCCAATTAACTTTTCGTATTCGGAGAATGCTCGTTCATCTGTGCTGTACCCTATACATCGATTTTCATAGCAGCACCTCTATTTTTAGCGTTGAACTTTATGCGATTTACCGAGCCATTTTATATGTACGTCAACGAAACCTAGGTGCTAGCCTCATTTTAAGTGATTCCCTGAGTGCACTTCAGAGCCTACGGCAGCTGCACAGTTACCATCTTATTGTGCAGCGTATCCAGGATGCCTTCCACGTTTTAAACGCCTCAGGAGTGGGCGTGGTGTATGCTTGGGTTCCTGGTCACGTGGGCCTGGCAGGTATTGAGAGCCAGATTCGGCAGCGAAGATGTCCACCACAAAGCCGCAGGTCAGCATACTATTTGTAAACGCAGAAGACCTTGACGGCCTGTTACGGAAAGCCATGCTGCGCTCGTGGCAAGACGAGCGGTGTGCTTTGAAGAGGAATAAGCTCCGTGACATAAAAGACCTTCCGGTCCCGTGGAGAACCTCCTGCCGTACATCCCGCCAGCAAGAGGTACAATTGTCTCGTTTGCGCGTTTGCCACTGCCTTTATACTTATGGATTTTTATTTAACGGGCCCCGCTCCAATTTTCCCACACTGTGGTGCAGCACTATCGGTCAGGCAGGTCCTGCTAGAGTGTTTTAGCCTATCACGTCTTCGCAGGTCTCTGCAGCTTCCGGCCAGCTTGGCAGAAATCCTTGCTGATGACGAGCAAGCAGTGGCCAGGGTTTTTATAATTCTTTTTAAATGTCCATTTTAGAATTTAGTTACCAGCCATTTAGGCATTTTATGGTTTTAAGCTTTATTTTACAATTTCACCTACAGTGGTCTGTTTTATCTTGTTTTTATTATAATGACTATGCTCTAGTCCGCTTTTAGTGCGTTTTAACATGACTTGCTTCTTAAGGGCGCTGATAACTTTGGCAGCCAAGCGCCCATCCATTCATCCATCTCTGCTGTGGCACGTGGGCGTGAGGCCGCCAGTCGGGATTATAGCTCTAGGTCTAGAGCAGCCCATTATTTTAATAGAATCGTGTCAGGTGGACCATAAGTTGGAATAAACACTTTCATTCACCTTTTGAACTGCCTTCCGTACCACACATTCTAGGTTATTGAAAATATTATTGTAAATAAACAATATTTGGAAAATATTAATTTTTTATCGCGAAGCATGAAGCTTTGAATTAAGTAAATATGTTATTCTATGTTCTGTCACTACAGCAAAGAGCGCATCGAGACCGAGACACAGAGAATGAGAAAACGTTTCTGCAAATAAAACAGTTGCGTTCATTTATGAATGTAACGACGTAATATATATCTGACACTGGGAGGAATATTCGCCATATAGGCTGAGAGTAAAATGAAAAAAGAGGCTGTAAATAAATGACAACTCTCCCTAAAACAGGAACTTCCATATTTGTGCGAAAGCAACAAGCCATAGTAGCATTTCTATTGTGTGATACTCCGCGAGCTAAAAGTCAGATTAAAGGCACCAACACTTTGCTGGCGGCACAGCTGACTTTTGTCTTTTGGAGCCGTAGGGCTAGCGGCGTTTACTACCTCTAAGCAACCTTTGAAACCCCTCCTTCTTAACATTACAAAGCCTTTTTTTCCCACACTGTTGTATGTGTTTTCAGGATTATAGAAAAGTACTGTAGCCATTTTAATGCTTAATTTCACAAAGGAGCTTTTGAGGTTCATTATGTAAACTAATGTTTTAGAAAACAATTCGTTTGTTATTTTTTTAGGAGGGGAAAGCATCTTAGCACACTTTCACTAACGAGTTAAGAATAAATCATCATCATCAGCATTTATATTATTAGTATTATGATTACTATTATTATGATTATGGTCATGATGATTATGATGATTTTGATGATGATCATCATGCCCGCCTTGGTAGCGTAGATGGTAGCATGTCTGCCGCACGTTCAAGAGGTCCCGAGTTCAAATCTCGGTCAGGGTGAATTATCTGGCTAAGCTTTTTCCCAAGGTTTTCCCTTATGCTGAAAGAGGAATGTCGGGTAACTCTAAGCTCCATGGACCCCGGGCTCATTGAGCATCATTTCACCCATTTCATTCACCTTCCGATATGATTAAATGTTCGAGGACGTAAATTGAAAAAAAATTAAAAAAAAACATTATAGTGTCTGTAACTTTCCTGGATCTGACAAAGCAATCCTTAAGCTCCTTGATATTTATTTAGCTTTAGTAATGTTACAGAGAAGGAACCTGAGTGGGCAATTTCCATTAATGGGTCATTTCACAATTCTTGTTTTCAGTACATTAGCTTCTTTTCCTTATCAGTTTTGTTCTATTAACAGTTTATGATTGCGTGATTGCGTGATAGATCATGATGCGGGTCTCATGAAATTCCATTTCATTAACAGTAATTCTGTTACCTCTAATGCCTTCTAATGCCTGTTTAATGCTACAGCTAAGCTTATGTTTCCTAATGTATTGTGCAAGCATACCCTAGTAACCCTACCGCAATAATAGCAATGATAATCAGAAAGGTACGCTCAAGGTCAGCATTAATATGTTAAATTTTATCTTACATTATTCTTTGCTGTATTCAGCAATAATGAAGGTGTCATTTTAGTTTTCAGTTTCCCTGTGGTTTTATCCCATTTGTATAAACCCCCCACCCCACACACACACACACACACACACACACACACACACACACACACACACTCACTCACACCTTTTCGCACTAAAATTCAATTTTGTTATATTCTGTTAGCTTAATGTGAAACAATCACGCCGTAGTAGTTTAATTGTTGGTACTACTGTTTCCACCTGTGAAAACCGGGCAAGTTCAGACATGTTCAGTATCACCTACTGATGCAACAGAGGTAACACGCGGCTTTGAAATTCTGCTTTCATCTCAACAAATCTTCAGTTGAGGCCTATACAATGTTACAGGAGGCCTATGGAGAGTCTGCTCTTCCCTAGAGCACAGCTCGAAGGTGGTTTAAAATGATTAAAGAGAGGATACAATCAATTTCAGAGAAAGGTGGACCTGGTGGTCGAGTTACTACTCTTACGGAAGAAAACATCAAACACTGCTGCTGCCATTGTGAGAGAGGACCGACAAATTACCTTAAGATAACCTTCTGAAATACTGAACATTTCATTGGGTACCATATTTCAGCTAAGCAGGCTGGATGCTGCACCACGATAATGCGCGGCCGCATGTTGCCAATGTTGTTCCGTGAAGTGCATCCCCCACCCTCCCTATAGTCCGGATTTAGCCCCATGTGACCTTTTCTATTCCCTAACTTGAAGAAACGCCTTCGTGGGAGGCATTATCCATCATCAGAAGCAGTGGTAAAGGCTGCGGATGCGATTTTGAAGGATCTCTCAAAAAATGGTTTCCAGCATGTCTTTGAAGGCTGGCAGAAACACTGGGAGAAGTTCATCTCATTCAGGGAAGACTGTTTTGAGAAGGACCATCAAAATTATGAGGATGAGTAAAGGTACGTTGTCAAAAATAATTTGATCATTCTTTATTGAACAGCCCTCGTGTATATATATACACGAATGAGTATAGCCGTTGCGTAGCTTATAACTGGACTAGTCCGAATTTGGGTGTAGCAGTTTAGAAATTCTCTCAGGTATAATTTCATGCAGCATTAAGTATTACATTATTTTGTGATTAGGCAGCGCAGGAGCCACTAGTGTGCAAGCCTGAAAAGTTTATTGGGACGCACCGGCCACGAAAACAAAAGCTTTGCTACTAGTCTCGCTTTCAGGTAATGGGGCAAATGACTTATAAAAAAATTCGGTAATGACTGACAGTTCCAACGTTGCTCATTTTGCTATGATGTTAATTACACAGTGCTTTCAACCAGTTACTGTAAAATCTACAGCTTCCTTTTCAGTTACAAGAGATTTATATAGTATTATTAAACACGATACAATAAAATTCTTGTCTCATTGCATAAGGCATAAAGTTTCGGTTAGATATATCTACAATTCTGTGATACTGTTTTCTGTTCTTTTTATTATGTAATGCTTCTAACCTCAATCTCACTAAAATTAACTTCCCTCCAAAGGCTTTAAGTTGCATGTGTCCACTAACTCAGTTGCCGTTATGGACTATTATAACGAAATGTTGGAGCACGTCAAACACCCATAAAGAAACATTTAAAGAATAGCTTTTATATTGCGGTTTAATAAGCCAAAGAAATGCTTAATAGTAGCAAGCTACCGTAGAGTATGTCGGTCTGCTTAAAAACAGCTACAGCAGGCGGTGCGGTGTGTCAGCTATCTGCGAACTTCGAAAATGTGTGGCACGCGGCGTTGTTCCTGTAACTGCCTAATCCACACTCATTCTGGAGCATATTTATGCGGCTATTTTGGTGGTGAACACTATCTGTATATATCACATAGAAGCTCAGCAACTACTTATATATATATATATATATATATATATATATATATATATATATTGTTCGGTGTCGTTCCGAAACACTCTGTATATTACCACAGTCCTGCTTGTCGGTTCTGCATAAATAAAATGAACAAAACGTAGGAAATGTTTCCAACAGTAGTTATATTCTAAAATGCAGTCGCACGTAGTTATCAAAATTTAACAAGATTGTGTTTCATTTCGTTTTCTTCTCATCTGTCAGGTTTATAGGCTTCATGGCTTGTGTTGGTAGTACCGGATATATGGCATGGATATTTATTCAAAGAAGAGGCTACTCATCGTGGACATTAGAGGGCTGCTTGGTCGACGGGTCCCTCCTTCTTCTCTCATGGCAGTTTTAGCAGTGCCACCAGTCTCAAATACTTGAACTGCTAAGGACTTCTGCGCGTCTTTGTGGCCTGTCTACCTTCGGTCTGTAGCTCAACTCAATATAATCTCTCCATTAAGAAATAACATTTGAATGTGGGGATAAATCTGCATTGGTAATATTCTCAAAAGCAGCTGTAATGATCTGAATTAAAATTCTAAACTTCAAGCATATCTGTATGATTAATAAAACATATAGCTTTAAGATCCTTTGTATACCTTGCTAAGTGATCATTATAATAATTAAATGTTGCATATCACAGCGTAAAGATCCTTAATACTTCTAATTTACTTACTAAGCTATTTTGCATATGTTCCTTCTACAAAGTATGTAACTTACACACTTGCATGTGTTTTTGGCATTTGATTTCTCTTTCTCTTTCCAGTAACCGTCCCATTAACACGACTAAGTTGTATAGACCTCATAAGTTAACGTCTAATTTGAAAAACGTTATGCACACATGTGCTATGAACAAGAATACAAGTTTTCGATTGAAAGCCATTGTATCATGCAATTCATTAGCAGTCGGGGCTTAGATCACTAAAATGATCTCAGAATTATCTGCAGCTCACTAGCGGTGAATCACGCCCTTATTTACTATACTTATCAGGTCTGTTATAGCGTGTAGGTTTCTTCCTTCAATTGTAAGGTAATAAGTTGAGTGTAATCATTGTACCGCTCTGAAGTTAAAGCTTATTCAAGACGTATGTGATGCAAGTGAATTACATTGGAATAATTTTATTAATCCACTGAAATGACTGCCAGATAATTATGCTTGAGTAAATTTTGTTTTATGTGCTGCGATAAATACATGCATAAACCCCGGATCATATAGGTAGGTGTGTAGAGAATTTCAAACGGAATTTCCTGGTCCTCCATTGGCATGCATTGAAACAGCTGGAAATTCAGTTAATAAATTTTAGACCACAAAATACCTAAAGTTAGGGTGCGAAATTGAAATGCAGGTGCCTCGTGATATTTGCACAGCAAGTGGGCAATTCCAAACCCTCTCTTCTTGGAGATGCTAAGTTTTTGAAATTCGAACTCTACAGACTAAACCTCAGTTCATTGATTATAACCGCCTGATGATGAGGAATCCCAGAAATGTAGAAATGCAGATGCACAGAATTTTCAGTAAAACATATAAGAGGGTTAATAGTCGTTAAACTGCATGTTACTATCGTTAATGTGTTATGTAGGAGATTTAGAACGGAAACACTTCAGTCTGCTGCCTCATTGTCGAATTACCAATTTGTTATGGAAAAAATAGCAATATCGGCGTTCAATTAAGATGGTTTTAGCTGATCTATAACATTCGTGTATATAATACTTAATTTCTTCATTCCCATAACTACACTATTCCTTAAAAAGTTCACATTTAATGGTTGTGTTCTTTTAATTTGAATTCCAGATATTTGTCACGTAAAGCTATAAGATTACCGTTTTATAAAACTTCAACTAAGAGCGCTATAGAATATTATTGTTACATATAAGTAATTTACGTAACGGATGAACTAATTTATGCTCAAATGGGCTAGGAGCTCCTCGTATTTATAACTTATTACAATTGATAATTTTATTGATAATACCTAAAACATTTTAAGGGGCATTTTCAAACTTAGATAATTGAAATGAGGTGCTTACTCTATTGTTAAAATCTGATAATTTTACAAATATATGAGGCTTTAAAACACAATGACATTGATTTTAACCCTTCGTTAGTCGCGCATGTATCTGTAAGATACACGGCCTAAGTTTGTTTTTGTTATTATGGCAATCAATACAGTTAAGTGCTTGCCGAGCCAGAACATGTACCATCATACCTTTGTTATTGTTTCCTGTCAGTTTCAACCATTTCTGCCTAATGCTAAGTTTGCAAACGAGGCAAACGTCATCACGTGTGTTCTGTTGTATCTGTCAGATACTTCGCGCCAACTCACATTACCCAATGTCGCCACTATCGGATCCAACCACGTCATTGTTAGAGAATGCTGATGTAAGTGGTTGTGTTGTTGCAAGGTAAATGAAAGTGCCTTTCTTTATTACTGTGAATCGTAGGGTTGAAAATGAGTCAAGTATATGATTTGGAAAATTCTGAGGATTTGGAGGAGGTACATCGCCTTGTTTTCGACGATAAAACGCAGCCGATTGAGGATAATTTTGTATAAACTGGTTCCGAATATGAAGACATAACTGAAACACGATCTTGCGGACACCGATGCAGATCATAATGTTGAGATAGAGGAAAGTAATAAAATGAAGTGCCAGAAAATTATGAAAATTACTATTCCTGTGAGTACACAAGACACAAGATGATAACGATGAACATATTGATGATAATGATGATGATGATGGTGGTGATGATGATGATAATGATGATGATGATGATAAATTGCCTGGAGTTGTGTGGAGTGCCAAAACTAGAAAACTGAATTTGAATGCTGGCAACTTTTTCTCAGCGATGATATTCTGCATCCAATTGTGCAATACACCAACAGATACATGGTTGATTTCAAAGTGAAACATGAACGTGAAAGTGGTTGCAGAGTCACAGACATAATATAAAATGAAAGCCTTTATTGGCTTATTATACCTTGCTTGTGTGTTCCGCGGAGGTCGGCAAAATATTCACGACTTCAGGACAACAGATGTCCTTGGTGTCAAAATTTTCAGGATGACAATGTCCGAGAAACGCTTTCGATTCATAATTAGGTGCATTCGTTTTAAAACAATTGAAAACAGATGCTAAAACACAATTAACGTCATATGTATCTTGCAGATACGTCGCGAATGACGGTGTCACTATATTTGACTCGCCCAACGGAAGGTTAACCCGTAACTGGTGAGGTTGGGTGTCAGCCACCTAGCTAGAACTTCAATACGTCACTGCTACCAGAAGGTTGTGATTAGGTATTTGTCCGTTCCTATAGCTTTAAGTCTGTTCGTTCCAAGCTGGCTGGAAGTGTAGTGGTCAACACAGCGGTGAGTTGTTTGATCCTATTCTTCATTGTTATAAATTCTGGATATTCCTAACCCAACCTCACAAGTTACGTAACCTTTTTGCGATATCCTCGCTTTCTACTTTTTAGGTAGTATGGCATCTAGCCGGTTATCTGTCTAATCTATAGCCCCGCATGTAGTTGTCACCAAAGCGGTGAGCCTTTTTACGTTATTCGTAATGGTTAGAAATTCTGCACATCGATTATTATACCAGTACGTACCAAAGAAAGCCAACGCTGTTCAACTTATATCCTCAATGCACCACACTCAGTCAACCGATCCAGAAACCCACAAACCAGAGATAATTGCTTTTTACAAGAGTACAAAAGCTGAGGTCGACGCATTAGATATTTGGGAAAAAAATAGGAGAAAGTCGAGAAGAGCATAGTAGCTATAAAAATGTTAACGGACAGGGAGGAAAAGAAAGTAACAGAAAAATGGGTCAAAAATGTTAAGAATATAAGAAAGGAAGATGGGGAAGAAGAAAGGGACTAATTAAGTAACAAGAAAGTATGGAGGTTAAGAGCTAGCTGGCAGAGCAGAAGACCAGGGTGTCACATAAGCCAAGGTAGGAGCAACGTAAAGAAAAATGTAGCTTAAAGTTGTAAATTGTAAAATTTTTGGATATGCACAATAAATTGTCTAATATAGAATCTAAATCTCCTATCAAGCTCTTCAAATTTGGCAGCACTGATTTTCAACTTTTGGAATGATTTGCTGTTATATAATGTAGCCTCAATAGTACCATTTCATATTACAGGATGAATTACTGTGGATCTTGAAGCATTGATGAATATGTTAAAAAGCACGACCGTTTATGGCCAAACTTGGTGCACCGTCAGGATGCTATAAGCGTCACTAGTTGTTTTTACAGTAACATATGCGTTACGTCATCCGCATCTACCAACAAAATGAGGGAAACCGTCAGCAAAAACAAAACGCCACTTCATGTGCAATGTGTAAAGTATGTCTCTGTGTGCAGAACGAGCAAAAAGCGGGGAGAAAGACAAGTCTAAAAAGAAAGGGGAAAAAATTGCTTTACCAGTTTGCTGTGCAACATTCTTGTGACGTTTCGTCCAGGCAGCTCTGAAAGGGAAAATGTACAACACATTTCGGAAATGAGTTCCAGACGTTTCTTTAATAGGACTCAACGAACCCATGAGAGAATTAAATTCTTTATAGTGGCTGTAAAACGGAAATGGCAAACGGCACTCTTACTGTGTATTTACATCTTCCTTCAGGTACGAAAAAAAGCTTGAAATACATTAAATCTTGATGACGTTAAGACTGCTGTCAATAGCAGCGAAATAAGATTCTAAAAGTGTCTATAAAGCAAGAGGTGATGTACGGAATATGTGCAACGAACTGTACACTACCTGCCCATAAAATAAACACATTATAAAGATAGACACAAATATAACAATTTGTAACTTAAAGCTTCAGTTATCTTATAAGAAAGATGATGATTTTCTTATAAATTGTCCGGAATCGCGATTTCATGTAAACTTTGACATATCGTCAGCCGTAAACAAAGCTGTCGTCATAGTTACGAACGCTAAATGTTACCATGTTCTTGTTAGTACTACCAAAATATGAAAAGGAAAGAAATTTAAAAACAGAATTGACTGCTGGTATTTCAAAACTCATCACTATTTTTTTTAAATAAATATATTTTGCCGAACCATTAAATCTATCGGACCATTTAATTGTTTTAATAATTTAACTTCTGGATATATTCCATGGTTAAATGACTAAAAATGATCCCCTACGGCGGATTTATCAGATTTTTTATACTCATTATTACAAAAATGTTCTTCCATTCTGAATTCCAAATTACGTTTTGTCCTTCCACTATAACCTTTTCACAATCGAAACAATTCTACTTATAAATACCAGATATTTATTATTTGGAATTTTATCTTTTTTTAGAGAAATGCATTATAAAGAAGTTTATGTGTTGTAAGGTTAGGTCTTTGTTTATTTGGCCTTAGTTTGTTAATGACTCAGGTCTTTGTAGATGACAAGTGATACAGGTTAAAGGTCTGTTAAAATCAGGGTATGGTTCCTAAAGCTAAAGAAACTACATACAAGCTTCGGCAGATCTTCAATAGGTACTGTATGTAAACAGTCATGTAGAGGACACACGGCTACCCTAAGCTCCCGTATACTGCTCCGTTCTGGCTTTTTTGTTGGTATTTACGTCTTCCAGCGTTAACTCATGTCGGACGATGAATGAAATGGGTGAAATGATGCTCAAATGAGTGTGAGATCCATGGAGATTAAGAGTTACGCAACATTCGTCTCTCAGGATAGGGCAAAACCCTTGAAAAATCCTTATCCAGGGAACTCACCCTGACCAAGATTCGAACTCGGGACCTCTTGAACGTGAGGTAGACACACTACCAGCTACGCTACCGAGGCGGGCGTATACTGCTTCGTTGTCTACAATCAAGAGTGCAGTTAGCCTTCAATGACGATCACTGAAATAGGAAAGTAACCACGTGTGACAAAGTTGTACAAAACTCCTTTTCGTTGGACCCTAAACTAGTGAAATTCAACGTAAAAATACTTGCAATCCGTATATGATGAGGCTGAGGCAGAAGGTAGGCAACTGTTTGAAACGTCCAAAGGCCGATGAGCAGATATCCGAATGACCAGGCAAAATTCTCCATTATGAGTTTTCTGGCGTTGACTAAAGTGGTTTAAATGACAAAGTTATACTGATTATAAAATATATGCACTCTGTTTGTACGAGAATGGTCCTAAATTACCAAGGAGATATCAGAGTTGCAAACTATATTGCAACTATATAAGAAGAAAAGTAATTCGTTAACGATGGCAAGAATAACATTCAACAGGTCACCAAGGTTGCTGTATTTTAATACGAATAACATTTTTAATGTAAATTTATATTGAGGAATTAATCCTCAAGGGTCAGAGCGACTGGACGGAAACCAGTAGATCCGTGGTTCAAATCCCGGCCGTGGCACTGAATTTTTCAGTTGGCTCTAATTAATTTAACGAATAACATTATTTAAGGATGACACATTTATAAGTTGCCACTCTGCTTAAACAAACTCTTTGGTTGTATGGCTTTAAGAATCACACATACGTACCATTATTTTTTTATTGATAAGCAAATCTGTTAAATCGCACACAGCGGTCATTCAGCATCTCAATAACCAAATTTCTCTGCAAGGACTCTTCATATTGATAGAGAAATTGTTAATGTGTCTGTGGTTATCGCCGAAGCTGTGGTTGTTTCCACTCTAAGCAGACCTGATTTTGCAAGATATATTCTTTGGGTCATTCAGTGTACTAGCGAATATTATATTTCTTTATCTTAAAGGGGAATGTTATGTCTTTCTTTTCTCCCACTTGGCTAGGTAGATGACTTTTTCGTAAATAATGTGGTTATTCAATAAGATCACGTAGTTTTATGTCAGTTTTCAGATTATTTATTTAATACTAAATCGAATCTAGATATTTACAGAGGAGATTTCTTCACAGAAATGACTGAAATTTATTTTCACTATTACTATGGGTCGAATTCTTCTCTTCTCTGAACCCAAAGTTAAATGAATGCGAAAAGTTTCACTCAAGTTGAATGGTATGTTGTATAAATCAAAAGCAAACAAACTTTAGTTATTAGAAGCCATTAGTAAGATACAAGCCACCGCCTAGGCTAAAATGAGCTGTGTGAATTCAAAAACTCCTGACAAAATAAGACAACAGTGGACAAGAGGGAACTGACTGTAGGAATGAATGAATTCCTGGTGTTCCTTTAGTGGAACATAGGGCCTTCTGAGCCGCGCAACTTCAAGGTCCGTAGGCAAATGGTTGAGGATTAGAGGTGTCCTGATCAGAGAGATTCCGAGATGAGTGAAAGTGAAAGTACGAGAGAGCCGAGGTTATAGGAAAGATGATGCTGGAGCAATCGGGGTAATGCTGGCGGGGAAAACCCGAGGACCCAGAGAAAACCCACCCCAGCGTCATGTTTTCAACCCCAAATCTCACTTTGCGGTCGCCTGGGACCAAAACCGGGCCACCTGGGTGAGAGGCAAGCGGTTTAACTACTGAGACAGGGCGCGGCCACAAGAGGAAATTACTTCAGAAAAATATGATTCAATTTAGAGGTGATGAAATAAGCAGAGTAAGGTATACCAAATTCGAAGCACAGACACTTTTATCGTAAATGTGGCATCATCATGCCACACATTTTTAACCAGTGGTATCAAGTCATAATACTGTTGGCGGTCGGTCCCGAGTCTAGTTAAGCGGGTAAGAACTTTTGTTTTACTCAACTTGGATATTTTTATGTTGAAGGAGATACGCAACTCGAATGTACGGGAACGTAGCTGCTATATGTAATTGTGTTTGGTCCACAACTAGTTTATACCGGCTAAAAATTGACCGAGGATTAGGAAATTTAAATGGACTCTAATGTGATAACACATTGCGGACAAGTCTAGACCTATTGCACCTACTAAGCTCTGGGATGAAGGGTTTTGGAGAAAGAGTACAAAGGGCGGCCAGAAATATTATCCCCAGATGCAGTGTAATGGAACATCCGCAGACGCCCTTTCAATGCCCCACTACTCGCATTGAACTTTCCATGCCAGGAATGATGCAATCCACTCTTCGAAATGAAATGAAATGTGTAGTGTTTAACGCCCGCTTTTACAACATACGGCACCGCAGGCGGTGACACTGATGATGCATGAGATGAAGATGGAGTACCGGTGGAATGAGATGGCGGAGGAAACCGGAGATCCCGGAGAAAACCCGCCCCAACGCCGTGTTGTCCACCACAAATCTCACTTTGCGGTCGCCTGGGATCGAACCCGGGCCGCCTTGGTGAGAGCCAAGCAGCCTAACCACTGAGCCACGGCGTGGCCCCACTCTTCGAAGCACATCCATATAACCGCAACCATGAAACATGTAACGAGAAATAGAATTCGAGAAAATGAGAGGCAAATAACTTCTTGGTACAATGCAATTCCAGCAGCATCTGAGAAACCAGCTATGGAACCTGGTGGCTAATGCAGTGGTAATCGAACTTAGGACCTAAAAAATGTAGCTTGAGTCATCTCACTAGAGGCATTAAGGGAAGCTTTCCATAATAAATATATTTCGCGCAAATTATTCCCAACTGAGCCTCAAAATAGTTCTCCAGATTGGATGACAGACGTATTGCCTCAATGTAGGTTACGTGTCATGATCACTTTGAGTCAAGCTCTAACTTTCCAGCCGTTAATAACAAACAGAATACCCCAATGTCTTTGTATAATGAATGAAACCTTGTGTGAATAATGTGCAGCATTTCAAACGACTATTCATCAAGAACTTTGCGACTCCATAATAAAGAGGTACATCCTTTGTGCTTTTATCGTGAACGATTGACATATAACATAGTATGCGTGTTATTCAGGGAAAAAAGTATAATCTGCATGCGGAAAACGGCTTTTAGCATGCCCGCTCTCAAAGAGTTTACATTTTGCGCTTGGGTGCTCTTAGGAGCACGTGTTAGTCAATGGGGATGAGCGCTGATGCCCAGAAAATGGACACCAGACAGATCAAAAGACCCATTAACCGGGTTATCTCTGTGATTCGCAATCACATGGTATAACACGTTTTCAAACCAATACAGTAGCCTTTCACTTCATTTATCTGCTTTTCGATTGATTGTGAAAGCTATGCCTATTTTCGATGTTTCTGTTTATCTGATTAAGATTCATTACTTCAGGTTCCCTTTGTGCACATGGAGGCCTGAGGAATCCAACGAGCTTGAGTTAATAACATTACATAAACTTTGCTACTATCTGTGTAAAGAAGCAGTTTAAAGTATCAACTCAATATACATTTTATTTATTTGGGTTAGTTTATCGAACGAGTTAGCTGTGTGCTAGCGTGTAAGACTCCCATTCAGAAAGTCCATGTTTAGATTCACGCCAAAGGCCAACTGTTATCTTAGGTACTTCTTTACTTTTTCTGATCAATGGGTGAATGCTGGTGGTGCATCTCATTTAGCACAACTTCCTTAATTAATTTTCCTATCATTCCGAATACTTCTCATCTTTCAGGTGTGCTTCAAGGTTTCGTGGCATTTGGTGGTGCAGATAAGATGGGTGGATGCTTTCCCGAAGCGGGGATTCTTCTAGCCACGACGGTCGAGTATATTTTCACCCAATTATTGGAAGGCACAACCAGCTGGCAGGTAGGGGCCAGACGGGAATCGTTCAGTGCACGCCTTCCCATTTATCTGTGTGGCACTCAATGAGGGGATGGTTAGGAAAACATCACAAGCCACTGTACCATCTCTTTCCCCTCCCTCTGACGTCTGGAACAATCGGGATGATTATTCCAAGCAGCCAAGCTTCGAGGTGCAGCGATCTGCCTATATGAGCGACGCATTGGAGGACTCAGGCAGTTCTGAACTCTGAGTTTTTAGTCAGCTCTAGAGAGAGTCGTGCGTTAAGGTGCGAGTAGCGAGTGTCACGTAATTGTGAGTGGTGCTTAATTGTGTGTGTTACGTAACTATGTGTGGTACGTGTACCATCTGTAATTCGGTGGAAATAAAGAACAGTTTAGTTTGTGCAACTGGACTTTTAATTTCACGAACCCACAAAGTCACAATATTCTAACATCAGTGCGGCATTTGCCACATAATGCCCCACAAACGTTTCCGTATTATACTTTGCTAACTATTGAGCTTCTAATTAGCACCTGAAACACAATCTTTACATTGTAACTTTCTCAATTTTAAGTACATCTTCTTCCTTCTAATTTTCCTAACTGGCGAACGTTTGTATTAGCAAGAAACTCTGACCTCAAATTGGACTGAGCTCTACGGAACCTTGAGTTAATACTGTGACTTTGTGGGTTCCTTAAATTAAAATTCCAGTTTACAAACACCAAAAATTGCTCTACGTTTCCGTAGAAACACACGTAAGCCAACCTGACAGTAGCAGAATTACGTCACATATAGAGTACAATTTGCAAGGTCATCGACCACAAAGTTCACACTGCTGTTCGCACACACGAGTTCAATTAACAACTGTCCCCTTGACGAGCTGCGTCCTTACTTGTAGCTTACTCACTATCCGAAATGTTCTCAAACATTCACGACGGTGCTAGAAGAAAGACGAACTCTCCAGACATCCAGTTCTTTCCCCCCACCGTTTCGACGAACTTTTATCTCCGCAATTCAAAGCCCGTTTCTTTGAACTAGTCGGCCGCGCTGCCTCACCTCAACAATGTGTTCGTGACAGTACGTTCTAATTGACTGAGTGCTACGGAAAGCGCAACTGTCATAGCTACATTCACTAGTTAGTATTAGTAATTGCATTTCCTCAACGCTTAATTTTTATTGAAAGTGACTTCTTCCCTGATAAAATGGCAACGCGTGTTTCTTACAATGTATATCAACACATGAAACTTGTTCGATGCTGCTATTTACCATATCTCGCTTTTATTTCTTCTCATCACTTTGAAACAACTTTCAGTAATTCCAATATCAAACACAATGACGTAGAATGTGCCGTGATCATTCCAATTCAGCTTAACTTCTTCAAATATACCATGATTATTTTGGTGACCACATGTTATACCTATGAATAATGCTCAATATATTTGGCTCTGTCACACCGGAGACTTAAATATCTTGGGTAGCTACCAAACAGCTTTTCCCTCGCCTTTAGAGTGGTATCGTAAATCAGGTTGTCCAGGCGGTCTCAGAGGAAAAAGTGGAGTTAAATCCGATTATGGTGGAGATACACCTGAGTTTATGCATATGTTCCCAAAGAGTAGGCCAAAGTAATGGTAACAAGCGTAATTTGGCAACACAGATGTATTCCATTCGCTCATCCTACAGAAGTGGAAAATGGGTTGATATGACAGCACGCAAACTGAACGTTCTGGGGCGAACATTCATGTCTATAAGTTTAGCTACACTGTTCTCCAAACAAAGACTTGAAGTTTGTAATTATGATTTCCAAAAATTGAATGATTTTCAAGTAACTGCTTTATTACTGCCTTCAGAGAAAATTAAAAAAATTGGAGGACTACACCAGAGCATTTTATTACGTCCATCGAGGGAAGTTCTCCTGCTCGAAAAGTTGCATCACAGCTAGCTATAAACCATAGTTACTTGTAACGGGATTATATTTTCGTTCATCTTCAACTAATAAGAAGCAAGCCAACTTTTTATAAGATCCAAGTCGAGTTTTAATCTACTGAGAGTCGTGAGATCTTTTCTCAGGTGTGGATGCGGATTTTTGGTGAAAATAAAATTTAGATGAGTCCAATTTTGTAATATATTATTTAATTATATAATATGAACTATGATTCACTCTTATCTATTATAAATATTGAATAACACTTTTTTGAATCATATTAATTTTCCTTTACAATTACAATCATCGTAACATCTTTCCTCGTTCTCCAGCAAGACACAAGATTCTCACTTTTTCTTTCTAGATTATTGATTTTCTTGTCCACCTAGTAATTCCCGCTTTATTTTGTGATTGGCCGATTCACTGACACGTCATCACACCACGTCATACCACTACTACTTCGGCCAATCACACAACTATACACATTTTTATATATTTATTATTCCTTAGAACATTACTAAACAAAAATACTGTTACAAATGCCCCTCTTCGAAATATATGGAAAATAACCAAATAAAGGAATTAACAATCTCTTTCCATATATTTCGAAGAACAGCCCCAGTTAACAATTTCGTTTACACCAATATTACACAACACCAATACAACATACATAAAATATAATAATATACATACATTAGATGAAATATAATAAATGAACATTTAACAACAATAAATTAACATTAATTAAAATACAACAATATATTGATGTTTAACAATGTTTTATTTTTATTATTATTTAACACACACATAGTATATATTCAATATTGTTTCAATTAATGTCAAGGCTTTTATGTGTATAGGGATCAGTATCATTCACTTTAAATGTGTGTGTGTATTTGTTACACAGTCCAGGTTTTGAACTAAAGGCTTTTCTATTCTTTAATATACAAAATTTCAACTGTTCTTTTCTCGCTTGGTCTAAATTGTATGTGTTTTCTAACTTTACTTGTAATATTCTCTGGAATTCTATTTCTTCCTCCACTTGGCTTCCGCCGTTCTTATCTTGTATTGTATATAATTGGCAACAATGCTTTTCAAGGTCAGTTACATTATTTTACAATCCATCAATAATTAAATTCTTCCCACAATTTTCATTTTCATCGTATTCAATATTACCATTTTCTTGCAAAAGTATATCTTCCACAAAAAAAACTTTCATTATTTATATTATCCATATTCTCTTCTTTTCTTCCATCTTCTTCCAATAATTTTATTACTAATAAATCATTTTCTGTCTTAACCTTCATTTCATGCATTTCGAAATTCAATACACTTTGCCATTCATATAATAAATCATTACCCACAATTACATCTCTTGCCAAATGTGGAATTACCAACGCAATGAAATTGAAATTCCATTCACCTATTCGGCCCTTAATTAATACTTTCATTGTTGGTTAGGTTGGTGCTATCGTTTATATTCGCATCATTCTCCGTGCTTTGTGTATTTTCGACTCTTTCATTTTGATTACTTCTTTCAAATCTCACACCCCTAAAATCTCTTTGATTTGCACTAAATAAACTAGTACCTCTACCCCTATTAAAATTACTTATTCGCTGATTATTCCCTCGATAAAATCTTACATGGTTTATTTGATCATTTCTTCCAATTCTCGTCGACTGATTGTTATGATAATTCCTTTGCACATTATTTTGAACTCCACTTCCTGTTCCGGGAATTACAGATTCATAAGTTCGTCTAGGATCATAACCTCTTCCTTCAAATCTTTGATTCCTCACGGGTGCCCCGCCCCAATTTAAACTCGTCCTATTATTCCTATTATTTGTAGGTTGTGAAATCCTGTCGATTTCTTCCTCGCTCAATATGGACGTTATTATAGTTACCATCACAGGATGTAGTATCATTAATGAGGTTATGTGCTTCAAATTCGGATAATAATTCAATCATATCAGAGAAATCGATAGGCTTAGCCACAATTAAATGATTTCTGATATGTGGTGGATAATGACATATTAGCATGTTGACAATTTCTGTCTCAGTAATTTCGGGATTGATCAACTTACTTTTGTTTGCTAATTTTAAGAAATATTCAGTCATAGAAATCCCTTTTTTAAACTCAAACCTACCCGTTGCTAACTCAACTTTTATTTTTCTTTGTCTCTCAGGTCCCCAAAATCTATTTATAAACAGATTTCTGAAAGTACTGTATGTTTCATGTGAAGCCAAAGTTAACCTTAACCACTCAAGAGCATTTTTCTTCAAACAGCGTTTTACTATTACCATCCGAAATTCATTGGGAATTCTCTTAATACGGAAATATTCTTCCAATTCCCTAAGAAATACTTTCGGATTATCACCTGATTCCTCATCAAAACTTGGTGGACTAATATCATTTAGTGAATAATGTACACATTCATTTTGACCTAGACTGTGGAGTTGTGTGTGTGAGGACATGTTCTGTGTGTTTCTGTGATAATTAATATCATTATCTGGACTCACAAAATCACTACATTCACTTACTACATCACTAGACTTCTGATGATTGCTTAATTCACCTGGTAAGTCACAATCGTTTATATTTGTAATTCTAGACATTTCTTTCCCGTTATTTACTTTTCTAGCCTGTAATGCAATTACAACTGGTGTCAATTTTCCTAAGTTATCCTTTTCTTTTTCAAAATGTTCTTTTACCTCTTTAATTTGCAAAATTACTTCTTCTTTTGCTTTACTTATCTCATCAATTTGTAACTTTATTTCCTCTTGGTGTATCTTACTTTCATCATATTGTAATTGCATTTCAGAACAAATTACATTGATTCTTTGTTCTACTTTATCTCCTAATTCTTCTCTTTGTTTTTGTGTTATTTCTGCCTGTTGTATCCTAAATGTTTCTAACTCTTTGTTTAATTCCATTCTTATTTCTTGTTTCACAATGTCCTGACCTAACCTAGTTTCCTGAATTATCTCTCTCAACTCATTGACTTCCTTTCTATTCTCATCCTTATTAATCTCTATGATCTGCATGAGCCTTTCCATATTATCCCTACACTCTTTTCTCCCTTCTCTAATCTCCTGTGAAATTTCAGATTTTAATTCCTGTTTTAGCTTCTGTAATAAATTAATTTCTAAGTTACTCACATTTTGTGCTAGTTCCTGTCTTACTCCTACATCTAAATCATTCATTTTCTTAGTTAAATCGTTTACATTTTGTTCTATTTTAGAATCTAAATTACTCATTTCTGATTTTACATCTTTCATTCTAGAATCTAAATTACTTATTTCTGATTTTACATCTTTCATTCTAGAATCTAAATTACTCATTTCAGATTTTACATCTTTCATTCTAGAATCTAAATTACTCATTTCAGATTTAACATCTCCTATTTCTGATTTTACATCTCTCATTCTAAAATCTAAATTCTTTGCATTTTGTTCTATTTTAGAATCTAAATTACTTAACATTCTTGTTATTCTTTCCAACATTGACTCATTATCTATGCTTAATCTTGCATCCTCCCTATTCATTCCTACACTATCAGTAACTTCTCCTTCCACTATTATTTCTTTTCTACTCGCCATCTTTTTAACTATTTTCTGATTTCTTAACAACATAAATCTACTACTACTACTATTATTTTTTTTTTTAATTTCACTCACGAACCAGTTCTCGTTTTCTTCTTTCTTCTCTCTTCTTTCTTCTTTCCTTTTAAATTCCCACGGAGCTGCACGATGTTTTAATCTCCTCTTCTTTATCCTATTCGAGCCCCACACGTTGCTGCGCCATTTGTAACGGGATTATATTTTCGTTCATCTTCAACTAATAAGAAGCAAGCCAACTTTTTATAAGATCCAAGTCGAGTTTTAATCTACTGAGAGTCGTGAGATCTTTTCTCAGGTGTGGATGCGGATTTTTGGTGAAAATAAAATTTAGATGAGTCCAATTTTGTAATATATTATTTAATTATATAATATGAACTATGATTCACTCTTATCTATTATAAATATTGAATAACACTTTTTTGAATCTTATTAATTTTCCTTTACAATTACAATCATCGTAACATCTTTCCTCGTTCTCCAGCAAGACACAAGATTCTCACTTTTTCTTTCTAGATTATTGATTTTCTTGTCCCCCTAGTAATTCCCGCTTTATTTTGTGATTGGCCGATTCACTGACACGTCATCATACCACGTCATACCACTACTACTTCGGCCAATCACACAACTATATACATTTTTATATATTTATTATTCCTTCGAACATTACTAAACAAAAATACTGTTACATACTGTATTGGAAACTGTCTTTCGTGTTACAGCCATTATATGCTTCCAAACTAACTAGAGCTGTAAGTGTAGTTTATAAAACAACTAAGTGGCCACTTTGACCAAAATACATTGTTGATCATGGACTAAGCACAGCATAATGCATCTCACCAAGTCACTATAACCATTATAGATTTACATCAGCATAACGTGCAATAGACTTGCTGTTCATGTGATGATGGTGATAATAATGATGATTATGATTATGATGATGATTATGGTTTAGGTTACTCAACAGCGTGGTAATTAGCGCCCCCAAGATAACTAATCATGCTAAAGCTACATAAAAAGGGAACTAAATTACATCCATCCAAAATAAAGCAAACACACCTCGTGCATCAAAACTAAAAGAAGTTTAAAAACCTAAAACAGTTAAAACGGATAAAAAGTTAAAAACTAAATTCTAAAATCGAGAGTTAAGAAGAACTTAAAGATTTTGGCCACCGCTTTTTGTTCGTCCGCCAGTACCTCTTCCAAGCTGGCCGGCAGCTGGAGAGACCGGCAAAGACGAGCCAGGATAAAACAGTTTATCAAAACATGCCGGACCGAGAGGGCATCCCCACTAAGCGGACAAACTGGAGCAGGGTCCTTCTTAAAACGATAGCTATGCGTTAAAAAGCAGTGGCCCTGCGCAACCGAGCTAACTGCACTTCTTCTCGACAGGATGGACGGCAGGAAGTTACCCAACAACCTGGATCGTTCTTCACCGAGCGGAGCTTATTTCCGCGCAGAGCGGACCACTCTGCGTGCCAGAGGGACACCACAGCTCTCCGCATCACAAGACGCATCACGTCCTTCGAAGAGACGAACGGTATAGTGAACTTGGGCTCAATGGTTGCCGACTTAACCGCAGAATCCGCCAGTTCATTCCCTGGTAAGCAAACGTGTCCAGGAACCTTTGCACACACCACGCTAACACCAGAACTGTTTATGTGAGTTGAAAGTATTCTCAAATACTGACCGATAGAAAACAACACCTTCATTTTATAAATATTTGCTTCATCTGTTGTAGGAGTTGATGCCGGTGTTAAAGCAAATTGCCCTGGAAGGAATTCAGAAATGATTGCAGCCAGTAACTTAAAACCCCCACCTTAAATTCTACTTTTAAAACTTATATGTTCGCGATAAAGTGTAATGCGCATGATGCTCAGTAAATATATTAAAGTTAATTTCCAGCAAATTTCAAAATATTGAAGTATATTTACCCAAGCGGAATGGCTCAAGTTGTTTCTTCTGTGACTCGCATTCGGGAGGTCGAGTTTGGTTCCCATGACTGACCTACCTGACTTGTGGGCTTTTCGGGAGTTTCCCGAGTCGCCAGGTGAATGTTTGGTGGGTTAAATGCATCCCTTGAATTTACTGTCCCTCCATTTCCTCTCCATTATCCTTTCACATCATCTCGCATCTGGTAGCCTCTTTCAGGGTAGAAGTGTCTGCAGGTGTCTCGGCGTTGCATTGCAGGATGATATTTGTAATAGTTTCAAATAGACATTTAGAAGATGTATTGCAACTATTCAATCTGTAGAAAAAGCTATCACATTCACAATAGATAAGGAAGTCAATAAATAGTGTTTAACCTGGTAAACACTTCAGTAGGACGGTCTCTGGAAAGGTAGCGTCAGACTGAAAAACTCAATGCCATAGCCGGGATTTCAACCACGGATCTTCTGGTCTCCGTCCAGCCACTCTAACCATTGAAATACTATGGCCAACGTACCGACAAGACATTAAATACACAACTGAGTCGTGTTTTTCCCGGTAAATTACTAGGAGTTCTCATAAACACAAGAGACAACTACCTTAATGACGTCTTACAACGTGTAAGTACTTTAAGGCCCGGGCTTTATAGTTAACCACTATTAGCTAAATTAATACGAAGTAATTGTTCTTTCACACTCTTTAATATCATGTCGGCACGTTGGCCATAGCAGCTCGATTAGTTAGAGTGGCCGGACGAAGACCAGACAATCCGTGGTTGAAATCATGGCAATGGCGTTGAAGTTTTCAGTCTGACTCTAACTTTCCATACTTTAGCCTGCACACAGTCAGTGTGAAGGAACAATTAATTTCCAGGACGGCTTCTGTATCCGAGCCGCTCTGGTGGGCCTTTGAGGAACACGGAGGTGGGGTACCGGTTGTTCTGGCTTGCCGGGAAGTTCCCAACTGTTCAAATATAGGGACCCTGCCCTCTTCACTGTCGTGGTTCCTTGTGACGGAAGCCCTCTGTCTCGTCGCACCTCGTGCTTACTTCCGAGGTTGGACCAATTGGGTTCACAGGTACAGTCCAAGTTTGGACCTCCGTGCTGAATCCCCTCTTTAGCATAGTCCAGTGCAGTCTATATTTAAACCCTTTTTACCAGAAACACCATACCAATTCCAAGGAATACTGTTTACTTGGTTAAAGTAACCTTTAGGTAATTCTATTTTCCCTACAACTTTTTTTCCTTCTTTGTAATCATTTTAGAGTTAAGTCGTGGGGCGCTTCCAAAATCATTTTTCAGTTCAGTCATAGAACGGGCTCTTACTTAAGAAATAATCTTAAGATGACGCATACATTTAATTATTGCTGTAGAGATGATTTCCCTTGCCCAAATTTATAGACTTTCAAAGCATTTCAGACTTTTTCAGAACGCTGCGCTCACAGAGCCCTCCAAGCCCTTGACAACAGTCAAGGCGGTCTGGGAGCCCGAGAGCCTCCCACCTGTGTCCTACAGGCACAGTGACAGCGGGCGACTCCATATGGAGTAGGAAACTCCAACGACATAGCCAGGGTAAGAAACACGACGATGACGAACGGCCACACCGAAACAGAGGACGATCAAACACATTGTTTGCAGAAGGATACTACATATTGTAACTTTGTGGGTTCGTAGAATTAAAAGGCCGAGTTGCAGAAATTAAAAATATCCTTTATTTCCGTAGAAATGTTCTTATAGATTACAGCAGCATTACGTTACGTGCAACATCCATCTACCAAGGTCAATCACAATAACAGTGACAGCAGATTACATCATTAGCTCTCGTTATAATAACACTTCCAGGTGTCTCGTTTCACAACAACTGTTTCACAACTTACTGTTTTACAACTAACTGTTTGCGAGCCGTCACGTATTTAAATACCTATTTCGTAGATTCGAGATGTTTCTGGATCAAACAGGAATCGAATGTTCTATCATCGTCCAGAAGCGTAACCCTATCGGTCTTTTATCTCGCGCTATCATTATTTCATCCGGCATTCTCCTTATCTCCAGGCTTTTTGTGTACACAAGCCGCGCTATCGCGATGGCGTTCGCGACAATATTGACAATCGAGAAGCCTAGGGGACTAGGACATATTAGTACAATAAATAGTAACCTTAGCATTTCTAATACATGACTATCAGGTCAACCAGGCCTGAGCTACAGATTTACTATATATTTACGCATAATTAACACTTGGTGGTGCCCAGGTTTCATAGTCACAACCAAGAAGCAACTAATGCATGCCAGCTTAGTAGCTTCCACGTACTAACCGGAGTGCTATGCAGGACCGGACTTAGAATCATGATCATAAATGCACGTACACAAACATAAGATGCACGAAACTAACACGTGGAGGGGTCTTTTAGTGAGTATACCTGGCCCCTCTAAGCCACAGTGACCTTCACACTGTTAGCCATTGTATGTGGGCCATCGCCTCTAACTGGGTTTTCGCCCCTCCTCGGTAAAAGAAGCATTACAGCTTTAAATGTTATACTTTGTATGTGTCTCTTGAGAGAGAGGGGGGGGGGAGGGAGGAGTGGGCTTGAGAATAATCAGTACGTCTCTAAGTCGAAGCCTATAAGTGGCATACTATAAAATCCACCACTACATATTCATGATTTCAACATTGCATCTTTGTATGTTTCCCTACCAAATGGATGGAAATCATTTACCTTTTTGGGAAAAGGTCACTGTGATTTTATCACTAAAAGATATGTTCCGGTACGAAATGCTATGCTCTCCTCGAAACGACAGAGATGTCAAATTCAGGGGTCAGTGCAGGAAAGGTACATGTTCGACATTTTTCAAATAGGGTTAATGACATTCATACATCATATGTCAGACCGTCCATAACTACTCAGAAAGGTTATATTATCGTACATACAGTCATCTAAAAACGGGGTAATTGGAAGTGATTATAAAAATAAAATCTATTTATGATTATATTTTTAGCTACTGCTGAATAATTGTACCGGTACATTTACTGCACTAAGTTTTCATAAATCTCCTTTATGAATAATGGTAGGTGGTTTTTAAAATATGTATTTTAGGATTATAAAATGTGCCTAATACTTCTTACTAATGATACGGCATTTTTTGACCCTGTGAAGAAATTTCCAACCAATGCAGCGTGAATTTGGAAATACCACACCTTAATATTTAAATAAATATTTTATATTCCCCTTTTTACAACTAATCCGTATGTTTACTATGAGAATTATTTAAAATATACTAATTACAATCTCTAGTATCTATGTGTTAAAATCAGTGGCGAGGCGTAACTTTCAAAGGGATGGAAACTCCAAATATTAATTTTCATTACAATAAGAGAGAATAATGGCCCAAAGAACTGATGCTACTCTTCAGTACTTCTTGTATTGTACAGGCACACCTAGGCTCTTCTTGCATTGCAAGATAGTCACACTACCAGCAGACATATTCCTGTTTCCCCTCTCCACTCAAACGTTTCAGTTTCTCCTAGAGCTTACCCACATTGCATGAACTGTTAGCCTGAAGTATGCAGCTCACATACTTTTGCTAATAACTTAAAACTTCACATGAATTTCCTATTTTTCACCACTGCATACCAATCAACGTGGAATACTATTTATAATAATTTTGAAATATATGGACAAATTTATTTAAAGACGCCATAAAAACAATGATAAACTGAAAATTAACTGTTCTTTCACACTGGCCAAAGCATGGAAAGGTAAGGTCAGACTAAAAAGATCAATGCCCTAGCCGGAATTTGAACCAAGGAGCCGCTCTAACCATTGAGCTACTATGGCCAACGTGCCCATATTACATTAAATTCTCCAAATGACTCGTATTTTTCCCGGTAAACCATTTAGGAGTTCCCATAAACACATGAGACAACTACCTTAATGGCGACTTACGTCGTGTAAGTACTTTAAGGGCCCGGGCTTTATAGTTCTAATCACTATTAGGACAATTAATGGAAATTAATTGTTCTTTCACACTGGCCGTGTGTAGGCTAAAGTATGGAAAGATTGAGTCAGATTAAAAAATTCAATGCCATAGCCGGAATTTCAACCCCGGAGCCGCTCTAACCATTGAGCTACTATGGCCAACGTGCCCATATTACATTAAATTCTCCAAATGACTCGTATTTTTCCCGGTAAACCATTTAGGAGTTCCCATAAACACATGAGACAACTACCTTAATGGCGACTTACGTCGTGTAAGTACTTTAAGGGCCCGGGCTTTATAGTTCTAATCACTATTAGGACAATTAATGGAAATTAATTGTTCTTTCACACTGGCCGTGTGTAGGCTAAAGTATGGAAAGATTGAGTCAGATTAAAAAATTCAATGCCATAGCCGGAATTTCAACCACGGAGCCGCTCTAACCACGGAGCTACTATGGCCAACGTGCCGACATGACATAAAATTCTCCAACTGACTCGTGTTTTTCCCGGTAAACCACTTAGGAGTTCTCATAAACGCATGAGACAACTACCTTAATGGCGACTTACAACATGTAAGTACTTTAAGGCTCGGGCTTTATAGATAGCCACTATTTGGTCAATTATGGGAATTTAATGAAATGAATTGACACGAGTCAGTTGGAGTATTTAATGTCATGTCGGCATGTTGTCCATAGTAGCACAAGGTTTGGAGCGGCCGGATGCCAAACAGAAGATCCGTGGTTCAAATCCCGGCTATGGCATTGAATTTTTCAGTCTATCTCCCATACTAAATAGTAATGTAGTATAAGACATTGCTGCACATTTATTTGAAAGTAATAGAAACTTTCTGGCATACACACAAAATATGAAAAAAAGACTTCTGTTTGTCCTATATTATTGATTTCAGCTTATCTCAAGCATAAGGTATATAAAATCGGGGGTTTCCTCTCTTATATATTAAAATTCAGTCAGTCTCTGAATCCTTAAATCCCTTATCCTTTAAAGCGGATTGAATAGATTACGCTTCGTTTGGAAATTATAATGAAGCAGCTTTTCCAGATTGACTGTCATAAATTGTGCTTATGTAGGGTAAAAAAGTGATAGCAGTGTCAAACGAAAGCAAGGTTATGGACAGAGAGGGTCGGCATATTTCGAATTAAGGGAACACTCTAATATTCCAGCAAACCAGCTCGCTCAATTTAGTCAAGCGGTGCCACATATTGGTTATATTAACGGTTTGGTACTCAAATACATGTCAGTGATTTTACATTGCCTTTTTTAATATTTGGGTGTGCTTATTGCTTAGGGCCCTAATCCTGGCTTTCCATGTTTATTGCTTTATGAAGTAAACATGTACATATTATACGGATATTGACACAAATTCGTGATGTTTACAATGACCCGTCATCATCACTGTAAGTTTGCAACTTTACCCACCCGCAGGGTGAGCAAATATGTTCTAAGTTTTTAAACCACTCAGCCACGTATAACGCGTGTCCTGACACTCACACATTTAAATTAGATAATCAGTTATATTTTACAACATTTTAGATACAAACTAAGTTGCATAAGTAGCACCAGAAGTGCACTAGCATGCTGTTAGATAAGACTCATATTCCTCTAAATTTACAAATACTTTTGTTACAATTGAAAGACTTGCACAAAACGCATATTTATACTTTATTTTATTTGTAATGTTCATTCCCGATTATCGCCCGCCTCTGTAGCCTAGACGGTAGCGTTTGTGCCTCACGTTCAAGAGGTCCAGACTTCGAATCTCGGTTAGGGAGAGTTACCTGGATAAGGCTTTTCCGGAGTTTTTCCTTATTCTGAAAGACGAATGTCTGTTAGCTCTAAGCTCCATGGACTCTGGGCTCATTTGAGTATCATTTCACCCATTTAATTCATCGTCCGATATGACTTTACGTTGGAGGCCGTAAATTAAAGAAAAACCTCCCAAATATCATCTTTCTTATACACAAGACATAGTTACTCTGTTCCACATAGTGAAACTCCATTCTATAAATATTTTTGAATTCAGAAACAAAGCTATAAAACTGTTAACACAGAGTACGAAGTTGTTTCTCTCATTTCAGATGGGAATTTTCTACGGAAAAGAAATCTGAAATTCTACTTGACATGAAACTGAAAACAAGCATCGCAAATTTCTACAGTTCACAAAAAAATAATTTGATGCTTGATAATATTCATTTATTAAAAACAATAAGAAATAACTGCTTAAAGGAGAAAGCCCGCTTGCTGTCATTTATTTTACCTGATTTTGAAAGCGCAATTCCCTATAGATTCCTGTTGGTCACTTGAAAGGTATGCAAGCCTTTGAAAAAGAGCTCAAAGTTCAAATAGCGAGGTTCTCTTTCCAAGCTCCTTTGTAAATTACAAATATGTCAATCTTCTTATATGTACAGATTCTGTGTTTCTTTGGAAGCAGTTTTCGTTATAAAGAAATAACAAGAAATGCAAAGTTTATTGCCATCACAAAGGCATGGCAGAGGATTGAAGGTACCATGCAACATATGAGCTGTATAAAACTCCGTCAACCTTTCTGAAATCATATTTATTCAATGAAAGATAACCATATACATTCCCTGAGAACGTTCTGCCCTGCCTTTCTAAATGAGAAATATGACAACATTTGAATTCTTCCTCAAACAAACCTTTAAAGCTCTTTCTGCTTCTAAATACGTGCTTTTACATGTAAATTTTAAATCACTGACCTAGTAAAACTTAAAATCGAGAATCTGGAAATTAAGTTTAACCAGTACAGCAATTGATTTGGGGGATTTACCGTAGCTCCGTAAGGTAAATCCTGCAATCAGAAAAGTAAGGAGACATAGTAGACCTAGTTCAAATGCATTCCTTAATCAGCGGTTAACCTTTTTCTATATAAAACCTGTTCTAACATTTGCAGCGAACGTTCTATAGAAGCAATTAGTGTAGATGAGCTGTACGAGAATATAAAATATTCAGTACACTGCGCAGAGGTAAATGAAGCTAAAAGAATAAATTCAGTGAATATTTTGGGTCATATTGCACGTCAAGGACAGAAAACAAACATGCCAGTCTGGTATTGTGTTTCTATTACACTACAGGATCATTGAAATAGATATATGGAAGATCATAAAAGCTGCAAATTCTGTCATAGGGTTGAAATTGACAAAAGATGTTCTCGGTTAAGACGTTATATAAAGCATTTGAGGCAATAACTGACGAGAACTTTGAAGGGAAATCAATGAAATTTGATATACAAAACACTTAAAGCCTTTATTATTAGTGCAATAAGTTGGGGTGGGTGGTTCACTTAGAGAGGGGCCAACTGTTACCAAGTGTGCATAAAAGCGATCACATGTTAGAAGATATACAGAACTGAAAAGAGCGCTAAGCTGCTAGGGAAAAGATTTATTTTTCGACATACTTGTTTCTAATACATAACTTAGTTCATTTCGCACCATGTTTCTTATATTTCTTACATGTTTGCAGATCATAATGATGTCACTTCTGATGTCCCTACATTACAAAATACATCGAAATAATACAATAAAGTTTTTCCGTTGCTGTTGCTTACCCCCTGCGACGTCTTGGCATCAAGTCTTGAGGGCTGATCCGCTATAAAGTAAAGACCAGGAGATTATGACATAGCCAGGTAAGGGAGCATCTGCAGTCTAAAGATGCATTTACTGTTGATTATACATGCCTACCATCACCTTCGCTCTCACTCCCCTCTAATCTCAAACAACAGTCCAGATTGTCAATAAAAGAGCGGCACCCTCCTCCAAGTGCACTCATTTCTTGTGGTTATATAGTATGTCTCCCTTCATATATTGCACAGCATAGATCTTCTAAAATACTGTTAATGTAAAATCGTCTGCCTTCCCAAAACCAGGTAGTGATTTTGCTGTCTGTTAAGAGTACCCATTATATTTAAAGTACTAAGTCTTATAACTCCTAAATATATTCCAAATTTACCCACACTCTCCTCTACATTATAACAGACTTTTAAATCCTCCTAAGTTTTTCTTTTACTTGTATATTTCTTTCATTCCTTCCCTTCTCTCCCACTCTCCATTCATCCCTTCCACCCTTGTTCCCTGCCTTCCTCCCTCCTTTCCTTCCTTTCTGTCCTTCCTTCTTCCTTTCGTTTTTGTTTATTTCTTTCCATTTTTCTTCCGTTCTTTTCCTCCTTTTTAAAAAAGAAAGACACACATTTTGCATTAATTAATAAGATATTAATTAATAACCGATATTAAGAAGAGATGACTCTCACGCTGCAGAATTCGTCATTTGGAAGAAAATAAGTATACCACATTACTGAAACGCTAACTGACAACAATGCCTTAATTCTTAAATGCATGGTGTAGCAGATAGACAGCATTAAACTATATTCAGCTTTAGAAATGTTTTAGTCTAATTTTTAATTAACATAATATTGTACTGGCCTTTTTACTATAAACTGACAAAATCCAAACAACTGCAGTCATATGATATCCCGTCAACTTGCAACCGTGCCATCACACCGATTATTTTGCTTGGGCTCTCCCCGTCATTTACCACAAGCACACCTGAGTGCAGTAGCCGAGATTGTAACTCATGACGTTTAGCTTTAAAGGGATTACCAGTCCATTATTTATCGCTTTAACGACCATGGCTATTCGAATAGATTGCGTTGAGGTACCGCAGAAAGCAGTATGAAAGCCAGTTTATGAACTACAGCAAGAACGTAATAAGTAGCAGAATAATTTATGTATTAAGGGTTAACAATTCGCTTTATTCTTATGGCTGTTAATGAAATTATTTTTAAATATTGAAATATTTAAGATGTGATTGAAGAGAAATATTCAACGTATATTTTGGATACGGAATAAATTTGAGATGTTTACAAAAAAAATATTCACCAAGATGTAGCAACGAGTACCCTTAAGAACTTACATCTAATTACTGTAATTAATACACATCATTTAAAAGTATTATCTTCTCTTCCGTAATACTGTCCCTGTGATTCCCTTTTGAAAGCATAGAGATCATGCCTTCTAAGTTGTGTGCATTCAAAAGAGTTATCGAATTTCATTCACAAATATTACCATCATGTATTGAAATTAATAAAATATAGAGGCACTTCTCAGAGCTGGAGTCCTTTACTTTTTAAACGTATGTAATACAATTTTCCAATAATAGAGATCATGTTACTAAATTCATGGATAGTTGATGGAGAATTTAGACATACATGTATTAAATTTTGGTTGTCTGTGTATCACGGCAAGGGTTCTGGCACTGCAGCCAATGGCTTATTGTGCTCAGGCCCCAGCAGGAAGGATGAAAGGAGAGTATCCTACAGGCGGCATCACAGCCACAATGGGTGTTTAACTTCACTCCGTTGGAATTTCAGGTCACCATAGAGAGCCAACCAGGTACGTTTGATCAAACACACCCCCGTTCTAGAAGGGTGGTCCACCGATTATAGGGCCAACTCTTTGCTGAACATTTCCATAGCGCAAAGCCCTGGAAAGACCAGAGAACGTCTGCTACAGTGGTTGAAATACGGAATTACTTTTCCTAGGATGTACATATGTGGATGTGAGAATCAACAGCACTACTTATGTCGGCTGATAAATTTACTGGAGAATAGCAAATGAGCCATTAGCTACGAGTTACTTTTTGTTTGAAGATGTAGAGTAAAACTCTTCCTGTATCAAGGAGATGAATGAAATGTGTAAGACTCAAACTAGTCAAGAACTATATGCTAACTTCTAAATAATTATAAAATTTTAAAATAACTTTCCGTAGTGACGATGAAAATTGTATAAAATTGCCAGTAATTTTTCACAATAAACCGTTTCGGTAATACAAAAACAATAAGAATATAAAACTATAAGGCAAAAAGACAATTAATTTATTTAACCATAAGTTCTCTTATCAACAAAAGCCTCCCTGCTTTACATCTATGTACTCTAACAGGGTCACATTTTCAGATTCTTTACGAATTTTAAATAAATTTTACTATGTGATTCGCTAAATTCTAAGAAAGTTCACCCCTTTCTTCTTTTGGGAGCCTGTATGCCTGCGTTTATGCAATTCTCAGATTTCTGAACGTACTCTGTTCTAGTTAGCAGAATCTTGTCCTAAAGGAACCCAACTGAACGCAGAACTGACTTAGCTATTCTGATTTATAACTAATTTATTTGCATTAATCCATATCCTATCCAATGATTTCCTATTAATTGGCAGACTTGTAGCTCTCGCTCTTCACACCATGCATAGATTTTAACACACGGAGCTTGTTCTTGTGCTTGTTTATCAATCTTCGTCTCATTTATTTGTAAAATTGTTTATTAAACTTAGCTACAAATAATTCCGCTGTCAGGTATGAAGTAATCATTAGGTAATTATTTGACCATATATATGCAGGACTGCACGCGTAAGGATTTTATATTTCTGATTCCGCAAGTTCTACACACAAGGCCTTTGTCGTTTCAAAATTAAAAATACTTGTTCTAACCTCAGAAACCGTATAAATGTAATAGTTTTATGGGATTACTATAATATTGTTCAATCATATATAAAGGAAGGACCAATACAATACGAGTTTTGGAAGCAGAATACTTTCACGATTTTGTGGGAACATGATCCTGATGCATACTACCAAACTCTGCTCTTTTGCATGTTCGTCTCTTTGTAAATTAAATTTATGTTGTTTTTATTTTACACAAATTAGAGGTAGGATTTGCATTAAGTATGCTTTTTGTAATTTTACGTCCTGCAACGTTAAGTTATATCGAACGTTGAATAACAGGTGAAATGATGCTCAAATGTGTCCAGGGTCAATGGAGCTTAGAGGTGCCCGAAATTGGTCTTTAAGTATAAGGGTAAACACCGAAAAAATCTTACTCAGGTAGCTCACTCTGACCGAGATTCGAACTCGGGACCTCTTGAACGTGAGTTAGGCACGCTACCATCTAAGCTACTGAGGCGGACGCAATAAGTATGTATTTTTTCCGTGTTACACTATATTTGAATTAACTTTTTTTATAAAAGTGATTTGCTAGCCTAGTTTACGTTGTTTTTCTTACCGAAATTATTGCCTGCATGTTTATAATGAAGTTACTCAAAACTTGCCGAATTCGGGAGGCCTGGGTTCGATTCCCGTGGTTCTTTCGGGGGCTTTCCCCGTTGCCAAGTGAGTGCTGGGTAGGTTAATTACGTCCCCCGAATTTCCTGTCTCTCCATTTCATTTCCATTATCATTTCATATCATCTCCCATCAGGTGGTCTTAGAAGTGTCGATGGATGTCTCGGCGGTGCATGGCGGGATGACATGGTCTGAGGTGAACTACGTCCTCCTCCGGTAGTTCGGTTGCTGGTCTCCGCTCCTAAGCTGGAACCATTTCGGAACCGCCAGCCAGGGACCTTTGGGGCTCGGGTGCTGGATTTGCTGCCATCCCGCAGTAGAGGAGCGTGTCCGTTGTCCTGGTTTGTCGGGGGAGGTCTCTAACCAAGTAAAATTTAGAGACCCTGCCCTCTGTACTGTTGTGGATACTTTGGACAGCCGCCTTCTGTCTCCTGTCGCCTAATCCTTCCTCCCGGGGATGCCCCCACTTGAGGGCATAGGAACAATGGGCCCAGCGTTGTGGCCTACGTTCCGGAATCCCCACCCTAGTGAAATCCTAATCCTACCCAAATCTAGGACTTTACTTTTTGCAAACAAGAATCACAAAAGCGGTATGTAGTATTTACATTACATATCAGGCCTATAGAAACACTAAATAAACAAAATTATAATAATGATATTAGAGTAATAATTTAATTGTTCCAGATGCAGGAACCGTGATTGTGGCTACTTGGTGACAGCCGTGTCACAGTTTCAGTATTTCTGCCCTATACGAAATTGTATCAGAGAGGACTTCGTGGGGTATGAGTACATATTTCTTATTATGAAACATTTCCTTGTACAGCTCACCATTTCTGAGGGAAGGATGAGAAATACTTTCACAGAAACAGTCAATTCGCATACATATGTGAAAGTTAAAAACACAGAAAATCTCTCTCGCTTGCCTGCCCACAGTTGTTCAACAAGCTACCGCAGACGAGAAGAGAGAGAACTGGAAAGCTAACAGCTTTAAATGTCGGGATTTCTGGTTAAATGAATCTACGTTTGTGTGTTTTTATTTTTATTGCACCACCAGCGGTTCTCTAACAAATTCCTAGATTGTGAATGAATCCGTTAGGCAAAGAGAGCGAGTATTCCGTGCTCATGCTGCCTGCAGCGATGCAATATAAGCAGCAACTCAACATTTCTTTACAATTGTTAGCAATAGATTTCAGAGCTTCATAATAATATTCTCAATGACTGTGGATTTTCACGAAACAAAGTTGGAAAGCTCATTCATTCAGAGGATGATTATGCTTGAAAGCCTTGCTTTACATACACAGGTACGATTTCATTCGAATCTTCTTTCATGAATTTGCTTCCTTTGTGGCCTGTATCCAGGTACAAACTGAAAAGCAAAACCAGTTTGAGGTTTTACTGTGTGTACTTCCTTTTGGTATTTCATTGGTTCCACACTGACATGTCATTTAAATAACGACATGGTTTAGTAGTTGATTCCATATAAACTAATAACTACTGGACGTAATTGAAATCCTTTTCGACTTATTTCAGTTGTTATTTTTTTCTTACCTTGACATATATGAGTACAGCAATGTGCTGTAATCATCCGCAAGCAGTGGCATTAAAATAGTCATAATACACAGAATTCAAATAATACAAACTTTAGAACAGTTCATTTTCTATATAAACTCCAGCATATGCTTTTTAGCCTCCTTTTCCCACTAAAACATGTCACCAAAGATGAAGAAGTGACCAGAGTGTATGTGGAAGGACCTTTTAATAGTAATTCAGAACAGGATGTTCTCCTGCTTCCGTGGTTCCCAAGGTCATTTCTGCAATTACATTTTAAGCAAGAGGAGCCTTTTACAAAGTACTTTCTGGATAGGAAAACTCCTGAATCAATTCCAAAGGAGAATGTCTGCCAGAAGACTGCACGTTGCAGCTTCTCCCCGGTCGCTTGTTAATTTAGCGGCAACCTTAAGGAATATGCAAATTCTATTGATATTTTTTTGTTTTGTTTTTGTGGTTGATTCATTAGTGCTGGGATTCTTCTTAGGTCCTGTTTACGTGTGCTCATCTGCTACAGCTTAAGTAGAGCATGTTGGGTATGGATAGTGTCCCCGATAAAATGTTTTCCCTACTGATGCACCATGAATTTCGTTTTAAGTTCGCACACCTTGTATTTCGCATTGATACTGACCACCGCGTTGTTTCCCAATTCCCTTTTAACTGCTTACACCTCTTTGTAAAGGGTTATATATATTTCCCTCTCGTCTTTCTAAATTATTATTTATATTACGCTTATCTTAATGAGGTACTTATAAATTAATGCCTCAACGTAACCCCAATACTAAGTATTGGCTTGTTAATAAATATTGTGAACGCATTGTTGAGGCGAGGCGACGCGAGGGACGAGTTCAAAGAGACGGGCAGTGTAGTGCGGAGATAAAAGCTCGTCGAAATGGTGGGGGGAAGGAGACGGATTTATGGAGAGTTCGTCTTTGTTTAGCACCGTCTTGATTGTTTGAAAACATTCCGGATAGTAAGTAAGCTATAAAAAAGGAGCCGCCGCCCACCACTGGGAGTCAGTTGGTAATAACTGGACGCGTGTGCGTGAACAGCTGTAAAAGTGAACTCTTTTGTGGTCGATGACCTTGCAAGATGCATATATATGACGTAATTCTGCTACTGCAAAGGTTGACCAAAGCGTGAGATGAAAGAAATAAATAGCAGTTTTAGGTGTTTGTAACCTGCACTTTTAGTTTCACAAACACACAAACTTACAACATTTAAAAGACACAGATTTTGAAATAACAGATAATGAAGAAGAAGCTGATATATTGTGGTATACAGAACTTTCAGAAATTTCTGGAAACTAAGTGAAAACAGTTCTTCAAAGTATGTCAACCAGTTACCTTATGAGTATGTGCTTATAAAGGATTTAATAAATATAATTTGTTGGCGAGTTACTAAAGGAAAAAGAAAGAGAAAAATATGAAATTAAGTATAAGACAGCTAAAAGATCAGAGAACTCAAATAGTTGGTGGGCAGAGATAGGAGAAATTGTGAAGAAAATATGAATGAGAGATATATGGAGATTACGGGAAAGGAATACAAGCAATGTGGGTAAATTGGTAAAATGCAGAATAGAAGATATAGAAAGAAAAGGAGTATGGGGAAGTCTAGAAAATATGAAGTAATTACAATTTTACAAACAAATAAAAAGAAATTGGGGACAAGAAGCATATGTAGATTGCTGCAATAGGCAAGAGAGAGAAGGGTTAGCTTGGATGAGAGCAGGAATAATATTTCTAAGAGGGATAAGAGGTAGGGAAAAGGGAATTTGTGAATTGTGTGGGGGAAAAGAAAGTATAGAACACTATGTAACAGAATGTGAGGAGGTTGCAATAAGGGGAAAAAGGGTTTGGGAGGGAAAATGGCATAAAGTAGAGAAGAGGATAATAGCTATAAAAGTGTTAATGGGCAGGGAGGAAAAGAAGTTTTGGTGAGCTCTTGCAAAAAGTAAAAGAAAAAGGGGCCATAAATTTAATTAATATAAGAAAGGAAGGTGAGGGGGAAGAATGGGACTAATTAAGTAACAAGCATGCATGGAGGTTAAGAGCTACCTGGCTGAGCAGAAGACCAGGGTGTCATGTAAGCCAAGGTAGCAACAAGGTAAAGACAAATAAATGCCGACAAAAGTTGTCAATTGAAAAATTTTGGAATATGCACAATAAATAATCTAAATTGTTCTAATTATACTGAAGGAAAAACAGCTTATGCTCCTGGGTCATTAGAAACTTATCCGTTGTGGCTACCAACAAAATTCAATTTAAAGTCAGAAGTCTTTTAGTTATTATCAACACCATGAGAAGAAAATTATGGATAATCACTGGATATGCAAGCCATGGAACGTAGGAAGAGGAGAAGATACGCATATCACCAACAACTTAGATTACCTTCTAAAACTTCCATTTCCTGGTCCTACGATTGTACAGAAGTGCATGGATTCATTTTAATGTTAATGATGTCTTTAGGTCAGAAGAATATTCTACACAAAATTTCGGGGAACTATAAAGTAAATAATGATTCACAACCGATGGCTACTGGATACCTTATGGTCTATAACACATAAATGGAGTTCTACAGATGCGTTCTGCGGTTAAAAAATACATTTTTTCAATAAGTACACAGCTGAAATAGCTGACAGCAGCCCTTAGTCAGCAAATATGATTGTGACGTCCTCACAAAGTAGTTGGCAAGACCATTGTTTTCACATAACCAATATAATAATGGAACACAAATAGCCACCATTAAACGTAGATAACGGAAGTTTGTAGTTATGGCGAAAAAAATAACAAATAAATCGGAGTGAGACATATGGCGGAACATATGTAAACTAGAGATACATCACATTTGTATTTGTTTTGCAGGTCACTGACCACTGCAAAATGCCACAACCGAGACTGTAATTATCGGAATGCTCCCAGCTCCCAATTTGAGGCCGTAAGCGAGCAGTCCTCACCAAAGTGCTGTTATTGTATTACGTGCTGTATTTAGCAAAGCGTGTTGGTATATAGGTGATTTCATAATATCAGATAATCTGAGAAGTTAACATGCGCCAGAAATCAGTGGTTAAAATGACGCGCTTCATTCCAGTCACTAGTACACAATAAGAAAGTAAAGATTCTGAAGTCGCAATAATAGAATTTAAGGAGATGGAGGTAGATGATGCTTTGCTTTAAATGTTCTAGATGTTTACTGATGTGATTTTGCAAGTTCCTATTGTATTACAGCCAATCCATACCACGAGTTTGGAGAGATGGACAGTTGAGTACTTCCTCTGCAACAAAAATAACGTGTTTGTGAATTACTTCTGAATTTCTTTAATTATTATTGTTACTAATGCTGTAAAAGTTTAACACTGTGAATTTTGGGTTTGTAAGATTAAAAGTCCAGTTTGTAGAAATTCAAAATGCTCTTTATTTGCGTAGGAGGGCGCTTGTAGAATTCTGATCTCAGCACAACGGCGTAATACACACCAATACAATCTCTCCTGGCTTGTGCACAGGTAAAAGAACAAAAGAATTCGCTTTCAAATCACTGCACCTTTAGCAGTTCTCAACTCGCAACTGGATACAGTTTAAACGTCCACACACACGATAAACAGCCTGCTGACTCTAACTGCCGTCTGCACTGCATTATTGCCGAACTGACTGCTTCTCTGCACTCTCTAGAGGCTCCCTGTCCAACCGGCTTCACTCGCTCACTCGCTCGTCGTGCTGGCTGGCTGTATTTAGCCAGAAGGTTTTTGCTGCGTGCCCACCCGTTAAGGGTTTTACCGCAGGTAAGGTATATTTGGGATGCTGTAGGGTGACATGTAGGTTTTTAGATTGGTATTTTGTGTAAGGTTACAGTGATTGTACCTTGGGATTAAAAGGACAGTATGTAATACCTAGCACCCTGGTATTTATTGTTTCTGATTAACATTGGAAAACTTTTGATGTCAAACAGCTTAGGAGAATTATGTGGAGCTCAGCTTTAGCTGCTGGTAGGATTAGCTCCTGGGTTATCTCGGGTTCCTGCATGCCATGCGGGGTACCCGGTGCAGTCTAGAACGGCGTCTAATGGGATCATAAGCTCCCAATTATCTAACAAGAGTGCTTCTATGTGTAGGTCAAGCTGCGTATAATTTTGATGCCCGACGCCTAATTTCATCCTCCACGCATGGAAGACCCGAGGTTTTGTGAAGCAACCTGGTTGGAAAGTGACGAACCACAGAATATATAGACCGTAGTGCTCTATTCTGTGCGCGTTGGAGCCATGCCAACCAGCTATCTGCGGACATGTCCCAGATCTCGCAGCCATATAGCATCACAGTAATTACCAGCGCTCGGAGGAGGTATAACTTCAGGCCAACCGGCATCGAGCTCGACCACAGCATTGGGTATAGGGAAGCAATTGCTCCCTGTACCCTTGCCGCTAGGTCCCTGATGTGCTGGCGAAAAGTTAGACCTCTATCCAATGTCACTCCAAGGTACCTGACTGACTTCACTCGGTCGTCCGTAGTATTATTTATATATGGTCTGCGGTTTCGCGAAGTTTGGCGAAGGCACCCGAAGCTTCACGCCCTTTCGAGGCGGCAGTTGAAGGAGAGAAACGCCTAGACACTTCTTTGGCTCTTTCGCCACCCACCCGTCTCTGCTAGGCGTGGCTTGGCGCTATCTGTTTCCTTCACTCCCCGCTTCTCTCTCTCTTTCTCTCACGGCGTTTGCTTACGTGAATTGTCTCGTGACAATATTTTAAATATTTGAACTCCTTCTCAAGGATTCAAAGCTAAATAAACAATCCTAACTAAATTAAATAATTTTGATTATCCAATGTGTACAATAATCAACATTTTGAAGCTGCTTCTTGCCCACAAACATCCCAGGATAAGGACGTTGGCGAGAGTAACTACATTTTAAAGAACTAACACATATATCAAATTAGGTACAGCGCTGTTTTAGACATCATAAAATATATAAAAACTGATTAACTCATGAAATCCGTTCAAAATTAACACCTAAACTGCGGTGCATTTACTGAGGATACCTAAAACAAGAATTTCACATCAAATACTGAATCGTCATCCACAAGAGAAAATATCTTTCAGCGGTACGATGAAGAGATGGCATAAGGTCTTAAAAAGCCACTAGGCCTAATACACGTTAGGAACAAGATGGCGATGGTAATGAATAACTGCGTCAACTAATTCTCCATATGAAGAAGAACAACATTGGTTGCGTAAGCAACAGTCATTTCAATCAACAGAAGCAAACAAAAAGGATAAACATGCTTTTCCAAATAACCTGAGCTAACCCTACTGACGCCAACATAAGAATATGCTTTGAAATCAAGAATATTACAATCATTAAAGATATTGAAATTAGAGAATATACGTCTATTTAAAAAGCAAACAGGCAGCTGAAATTCTAACCTGAAAACATTACTTACTAGTTAATCGTGGGTAACTCCAACTGAGACTTCCCTTGTCTAAATCAGAAGATAAATATTTTTAAATGTCGGTCCCTCATGCGCAAAGGTAGACTACAAGTAATGTTTAGGAGGTAAAGCGACATCATCTATACTCTACAGCAAGCCCCAGAGTTTTACACGTTCTTAGACAGGGGAAGACAGGCAGTGGCGGTGTGACGTCACTTGCGTCAGCTCTAACCGCCAAATATGCTCCCGAATAAAATGCAGGTTAGCGTGTGACGTCAACGTCTGCTGCCCAATGAAAAGGAAATACTTTAATGTTGGGACAGCGCAGGAAAGACAGCAAACGTATTCTGTATTAATAATATGAACAACTTACATCTTGGGTTTTGTAATATGAATACTGACTTCTTCAATTACACAATCGGTCTCAGTTTATAAACGATTAAATTTTGCCTCTGTGCTATGAGAAAATATATAAAACTTCAACTCGTAGTTTATCTGAAGTTCAGGCATGTTATAAAGTAAATAAAATAAAATAAAACAAAGCAATTTTCTCTGCAAATTAAAGGAGACCCACTCAGAACCCAATTGCGTGGACATTTTCACACACTTTCTGTTTCGTTTTTCTTTAACTATTTTATCAATGTCAGGTCGTAATGTCTGGGAAATTTGTAATCAAAGGCTGCATGTTAGATTGTGAAGCGACAAAGTGTTTCAGGGTTTGGACTTGGCTAATTTCATAACAGAAAAAAAATTGTTCGCACACATATGTCGAGTTAAGCATACACAATGTCCATGCGGCAAGTGAATGCAACCTCGGAAATCTGGCTTGTAGGACATTTTTGTGAAAATAAGCCAAGTCTTTCTTCTGTGTATATTTGTCCTTCAGTAAATCGTCACATTGTAAATTCAACAGGTCCTTGAGATAAGTGGCAGCTACATCGTTGTCATCCAGTGTGCTACATCTCAGTGAACTCCTAGATTCTATACCCACAGCGCCATTTATATAGGCAACTTGGTACTACACAGCTCTTGTCTGACGTGACACGCACTGCAGGCCTCGCTCCCGGCTGAAATGCGTCACAAGTCTCGAAGCTGTCTTCCTCTGTTCTTAGCTATGGGCTCAAGTCCATTCCCAGGAACTTCTTTCGCATCTAAACAAGAAGGCGTCCTCGCTAGAGAATGCACAAAAATGAAGAAAGTACCTATGCAGACAGTCAAGTTCAAGTTTTATTGAAAATAAGCATGACATTATTTCAGTTACTTTACACGTTTTCATTCAAATCATACTGATTAACAAATCCAGCTCCAAAGTGATGAATTCGAACCACCAATAAGCTGTAGAAATGTTTCACACATAGAGAAATCCATTAGTTTCTGTGAATATGAGAAGTAGCAATTAAAGAAATTGGGGTTAATGTTGGTGTAAATACGAGTGCTGTTCAATAAAGAATGACCACAATTTTATTGACAACGTACCTTTACTCATCCTCATAATCTGATGGTCCTTCTCGAAATAGTCTCCCCTGAATGCGATGCACATATCACATTGTTTCTGCCAGTCTTCAAAGACAGGCTGCATAGCATTTTTTGAGAGATGCTTCAAAATCGCCTCCGCAGCCTTCACCACTGCTTCTGATGATGGATAATGACTTCCACAAAGGCGTTTCTTTAAGTTAGGGAATAGAAAAAGTCACACGGGGTTAAATCCGGACTATAAGGAGGGTGAGGGATCCACTTCACGTTGATTTTTGCAAGATACTTAGCAACAACATTGATATATGCGGCCGCCCATTATCGTGGTGCAGCACCCAGCCTGATTCACGGAAATGTAATCTTTTGCGCCTGATATGGACTTGCAATATTTTCAGGACATCCCTGTAGTATTGTCCAGTTACTGATGTGTGTGAAAGTACAACATGCTGATAAACCATTCACTGATTATCAAAGAATGTGATGACCATAACCTTGCCAGCAGAAGCAACCACTTTTGCTTTTTTGGGGGTTGGTGATGAAGGAGATTTCCACACTGAGCTTTGCTGTTTGCTCTCAGGATCAAAATGATGTAGCCAAGTTTCATCAGCAGTTATTACTTTTGGAAGAAACTCTGGATCTTCCTCTAACATCAACTTTAACTGCATGTTACCTCCATTGCAGCGGTAGGCGTTACTGAACATGTCTGAACTTGCTGGTTCTCATAGGCGGGAACCAGGATTACCAACAAGGAAACTACTACGGCGTGTTCGTTTCACATTAAGCTGACAGAATATCATAAGATTAAATTACGGTGTGAGAAATTATGATCGTAAAAAATGATGATCCTTCTTTATAGAACAGTCCTCCTATATCACTGTATTGAAATCAATTAACTAATTCTAGTTTGGTACTGAATAATATATCATTTCATTTATTCACTAGTTTTATACAAATAAAATATGATTCCAACTCTTTTTCCTTTCATGGTAGATGTACATGTTAGCGTTAGATTTATTTAGCATGAAATAATATACCGAATACATTTAATAAAAAGAAGGAAAATAGAAATAAGTTAACTCTGACAAAGCAGTTGTTTACAAATTTTCTTTGGAGCACGGAATAATTGTTTTCCTTGTTTACAGCTGAAAAAATGCTCCGTTATTATTTTTTCCTGGAAGAGTGGCACTCTCATAGATACTCTCCTTTCAACACAGAAAACTCATCTATCTCCTTCCTTGCTCAATATGTATTAAGCAGCCGGTACAAATTAGCTACCTGATAGATATATAGGTATTACTTTAAATAGATAAGTTACACACTAAGCTCAAAATTTACAGATTTAAATGCTTTAAATGCAATTGTATTACCCAACCCTGTCCAGTTGTACTTGATAATTTATGTAACTGAAAACAGCAGCAAGAAAGAGAAGTAGCAAACGGCTAAGACGGAAAGAACATAACATTTTCGGAAGGAAAAAGAAAATAAGGGAGGAAAAGTATGACAGCTTTAATGTATATCATAAGATGAAAACTAAAAGAGAAATTCAATCCGTTTTAAAAATAAGATAAAATATGCATACAAAGGCACTACGGGCTTTAACACTACGCTGTGTTAAGCACCAACAGAGTTTAAAAATAAAGCTACTTTACATGAGTATAGCGGGGGATGTAACTTAAGAGTAGGGAAGAAAAGTTGCAAATGGAAAAATAACAGGCCTGCTGCGTTTATGGAGGCATTAAAACAAGAAGCTCGGAGCCATTTTTGAAAGCAGATATTATTATAAAGTGCAGAAGAATGGGCACACAATGAACGAATCTTATTGTTGAAATGGAAGCAGGAAAATAATGCTCAAAACAGAGTATTTGGAGCCAAGATTGACGTCAGGGTCTATTGTCTAACATTTCAACGAGAGCCATTTCAATGGCTGAAGAGAATATTTGTTTCTTATCTAAATATATGTGATGCTGCATTAGCATTATTTGAAACAAGGATGGTTCACTGTCTCTTCAGCAAGTTTAAAATCAAGTTAAAAAAGTTCAAGTTAATAGCTAAGGGGATCCAAGTTTATGCAGAAGGAAGAAGAAAGGTTTTGTATGTTATAGGGAAAGAAGTTCCACAGCATATTTAGCGCACTTTTTAAGAGATTTGCCTCACTTTGATTATTTCAAAATTCACGAAACGTGCTTAAAGACATAGCCTGTCCACGTTTAGGATATGATGCTCCTGCTCCTGTACATCAAGGATTGATCACGAGCCCCGTCTCTTAAAGGCAAAAGATAGTAGTTTAGGTGCAATAACTAATTTTAAGCGAAAGTTAAGTACTAACTTCAATGACGTCAAAATACGAGCTGCGTTTACCTTTTTTGCTCACAAAGTAATCACAAGAAAAATGTGAAACTAATGTCACTTCTAGACGTAATCTCTCGCTAGCCGCACACATTTTTCACAACGTCGATGCCAAGATTCCATGGCCGCTAGGAACACTTCATTAGGAGTGTGTTTTGACCACTGGAAAATCGCTGAGGAAATAGCGGCACAAGTAAATCTGCGACCACGGAGAGTGTGTTTCATCGTGCGAAACGGCCAAAGTCGCTACGAGCCAGGTCAGGTGTGACCTGGCAGTGACTTTCAAGTTGTCACGAAGAAACTCCTGCGTCGCGTGCACCCGATGCGCTGGTGCGTTGTCTTGATGAAAGATCACACGTCCAAATATTTCCGCCCGGTTTTCACGCAATGCTGGGAAGAGTTTATTCTTCAAACATTTTGGTAGGATGTAGCTGTCACCTTAGTGCTTTTTGGAGTGCAATGAGTAAGGATTACACCACTGCTGTCCCAAGAGATGGCCACCATCATTTTGTCAGCACTGGCGCTTACCCGATTTTCTTTTCTGTTTTTTCTTCATTTTTTGGTGGCGGTGAATCTGTGTGCTTCCATTTAGCTCACTAATCCTCCAAACCAACGTTCTCTACTTACTGGATCATGTCGTCAGACCGGCTGGTGCGAGACCGCGACTCTCTTAGTTTGTTGTCACACGATGTTCTGCCTTCATTGAACTGTCGCAGCCAGAAACGCACATTAGATGCATCCATGGTACCATCTACACATGCCTCACTCAACTGGTGATGAATTTCAATAGATGTCACACCACGAAAATGGAGAAAAATAAATGATTACACGATCTTTTTGCAATGAAAACGTTGCCATTTGAAGTATCAAAAACAGTCCTAACTCTCGTCGCTGCCACTAGAGTACTATGCACTGTACAGTGCTGCCATCTGTCACGCATTCACAAAGACTCCACATGCATTAAAAAAAAACAGAAGTTCCTAACTGGTCCCAGTCCTAAAAAATTTAAGAGGTATTAAACTTGAACGCACCGCGTATTTAATTTACAAAATCAGATATGACAGAGGAGTTGCAAATTAACGAACCTTTTACGTGACAAAATATCAGCAGAATGCGCTATATTTCCGCTAGGTTACTATAAGATAATTTTTTTCTTTTCTTTCTTTCAGAGGGTGAGGTATGCTCTCAGAGCTATCCTCCAGCTTTTTTGTTCATACGAGTATGTCCATGATTTAGGAATTTCTTTGCGGGCTTCTGTTAAATATATCCTTACGTAATGTAAATAAATGTTCCCTAAAAAGTTACTCAAGCTGCCATTAATCTAAATGAATGCGTGATTCTTGCGTACTGTTGAAAGTTATGCTAAAAGAAATACTTGGAGTCTACCGAATATTTCTGTGACCTCATAGAAGCCTGGCAATTTTCGGGCAGTAAGTCACAGTTAAGTAACTCTCAAACACGTTGAAATAATAGCAATGACAGTAAATGTGAAGGAAACTTTTTGGTATTCTACAGGATGTATCTTGACATTTTTCAACAATTTAGCAGTCACCCATCCAGTCATAAAAAATAAAGAAAACTTCAGAAACTATTCTCAGAAAATTCAAGTTACGCATTTTAATTAAATGAAAATACGATATATTTTATATATGATATTTTATGGATCATAATTGATGCAGCCATTTTTGGAGAGACTCGACGTTTCCGAAAATATTTCCTGTAAACGTACATACTGGGGTTGGAGATTTTCTTAGTCTTCGTGTGACTGAGCGGGATGGCTCATGTGGTTTCGTCTGTGGCCCGCATTCGGGAGCCCCGGGTTTGATTCCTGTGGCCAACCTACCTAACCCATTGGTTTATTCGGGGGTTTCCCAGATCGCCAGGCGAATGCTGGGTAGGTTAATTGCATCCCCAAAACTTTCTGTCCCTCCATTTCATCTCCATTATCATTGCACATCATCTTTCAGGTCTCTTTTAGGGTTGAAGAGTCGGCGGGTGTCTCGGCGGTGCATGGCAGGATGATATGCTCTGAGGGAAAATACTTTCTCCTCCGTTAGGTTGGTTGCCGGTCTCCGCTCCTCTACTGGGGCAATTTCGGAACAGCCAGCGAGGGACCTTTGGAGCTCGGACCTACTGCCTTGGTACCATTAGGGCTCGGCTGCTGGGCTCGTGCCGTCCCGCTGTAGGGGAGCGAGTTCGTTGTACTGGCCTGACGGGGAAGTCTCTCTCTAAGTAAGCTATAGGAACCCTGCCCTCCGCACAGTCATGGCTCCTTGGCCCGGCTGCCCTCTGTCTCCTCTCTCCTCATCGTTCCTCCCGGGGTTGCCCCCATTTGCGGGCACAGACACAATGAGCCCAGCATGGTGGCCCTCGTATCCAATCCCCTCCGTATTGAAATCCTAAAACTAATCCTAGTCTTCGTGTGAGATCCCTGATCCCTTTATAATATTTATCATTTTGTCAATCACAAAATGAGTTAGATAACTTTCAAAGAGAAATTAAAGTCTTATAACTTGCCTAAGGGAAATGTTTGTTGCTGTACATTCAGTACACATGTCCTTAATGCTTCCACTCAGCACTGCGGTGTATCCAAAATTGAGTGGTTCCTGCAATATAGTCAGTGGCTAAAGGGCAATCTCGCTCAAGATGCTTTGTGCTTAAATCGGTAATTCATTTGGTTCCCGGTGTACATAGCACGCAACGTTAACACGATTATTCTCTGTTGAAAGAGCTAGAGTTCTCGTTGTCAGACGATGTTAACCGTAAAATCTAATAGGTTAGTAGTGACACTCTGCCAAACTGTCATTATTCATTAACAAGATTGAATAAAGCTTTTGCTCCCTCCGGAGTTTTGTGCAGTATTTACCATCAAGAGAGCTTGTGGGGACAGATGGAACTATAGCTATTCCTTTGTTTAACACATGAAGGGTTTCCCTGCTATAAAAGCTCATGCTATAAATTTGCAGGGGAAAGTAAAAGCTCAGCATATACTGTGTATTTAGTATCGAAATACACTGAATTTAAATTTCCACTACACTCAGTAATGTTTCGATGCTCTGGTAAGTCCTATATCACATCGTACCTCTCCACACTACGAGAAAGAGGTCTGGGATCGATGCTTTTGCTCCCTCCACTGTTCACTTTGCCACATATATATGTACCTGCTTTGAATTCTCTTCATTTGTCTTAAATAGAGACGTTGGAAGAGTTTTAGGAAAACTTGCAAGAGCGAGAAGGCATTTTTACCAAACTAAAAATTAAACATCCAAATCCATATTCTGGATCTCGTGGAGACTCGGTTCAGTTAGAGTTATAGTTACTCATGTGTCTTCTGCGGCTGTGAATATAAATTATGTAAATTTTAGCTTACACCCGATAAATGTCGTCCAGTGATCATAACATGAGCATTTGTTGGCGTGTTTGAGAATTTTTAGGACAAAAAATGTAAGGAAAAAAGTAAAAAAGAAATCAGGTCGTCTTCTTCTTCTTCACATTTCTTTATTACCGATAGTGATTTACGGAAGTCTTTAGAGCTTTGGATTCTATATTTGTTGAATCCAAAAACTTTTTCTTATTTCACAATGGCGCATTTTAGAATGCGGCTCAATCTGGAATTTTGACGAGTAGATGGGGTACTAGAATTTTTAACTTAATTGATGGAAATTAATAATTTCGTCACACTAGCCATATATAGGCTAAGGCTTTTGATAGAGTCAAAATGAAACATTCTATGCAATGACTGGGATTTGAACCACGGATCTCCTGGTTTTCTTCCAGTCACTCTTAACCATCGTGCTGCCGTGGCCAACGTGCCATTCTGGCGTTAAATTCTCCAAGTGACTCATATATAGTGTCGCGAGGCATTGTTGCGACGGGCACGGCTGACGCGCGCAAAGAGACAGATAGTGCAACGCGGAGATAGAAGCTTGCCAAAACAGAGAAAGAAGGAGACAGATAGATGAATAGAAGGTTTGCTTTCTTTATTGTTACAGAACGTTCCACTATTTTCTAGAGCAATGTGTGGAGCAATAAAAGAAGCCACGGGTCGTCAGTTGGGACGGTCGTAATTGAACTTGATAATCGTGTGCGTGCAGCTGTGTTTTGAATGTGAACTCCTCTGTTTGTGTTTTTTCTTTGTGTAGTTTTACGTCCTCCAACGTTGTCATATCGTTGACATTCGTCTTTCAGGATAAGGGGAAACCCCGGAAATACCTTATCCAGGTAGTTCACCCTGACCGAGATTCGAACTCGGGACCTCTTGAACGTGAGGCAGACACGCTATCATCAACGCTACCGAGGCGTGCGTTTGTGGTGTGTAGCAGACGACCTTGAATGTTGTATTTGTGTATGTTACATAATTCTGTCTCTGCACAGGGGTTTGCAAACGTGTTTCTACGGAAATAAGGAGCAGTTTGAATTTCTGCAAACCAGAGTTTTAATTTTACGAACCAGCAAATTCACAATATTTTCCCAGTAAAGTACTAGGGGCTCTCGTGTCCTAGATACACCGTTTGTGGCGACTTACTATCGTAAGTATTTAAATCTTAGGCTTCATTATTTAAACAGGATAGTATCAGGGGTAAACTAAAGGATATGTATATAGATAAATTACACATAAACATGACACATATAATGACATGGCAACTTGTGCCAAAACAATTTATTTCAATATTCAAAGTTTTCTCGGGCTTCAAGCCAAGTGTAGAAGTGGTGATGTACCGACGTTTCGGGAGCATGCATTTTTCCCGTCTTCAGGATATGCTGAATAGCATATCATTCGGCATATCCTGAAGACGGGAAAAATGTATGCTCCCGAAACGTCGGTACATCACCAGTTCTACAGCTGGCTTGAAGCCCAAGAAAAATTTGAATATTCACGCCGCCAGGAAAGCTTCAGCTCCTATTAAAATTTATTTCAATTTCTGACAGGGAATATTGTATTCCAACAATTAATCCGTAAATGACAAGGCTCTCCTAGAGGCCATATGGCACACATGTAATCTAATTTAGCTGTAAATCCAACTACTTGACACCAGACTCAGTGCCGCTTTAGCCTGAGACTAAATAATTATAACATATAAGTACCCATGAAAACGTCCTTCTGTTTCAGGACAACACTAGGAGGAACTTAGAACATAATACGTCGCTCCATTCGGAGGCTCAGCAAGAATCCCTTATCCCATTCTCACACCCGAATATCCACAGTCGCAAGTAGGTCCTCGGTCATACTAGCGCCCTGGCGCACACCCCTCACCTGGCCCGGGCTCTTAGTCTGGGCATCATCTCCTCACCCAGAATCCGCAGATGCAATAGCGGTACTGACACGATTCACTCTCAGCTTCTCACCGGTGGAGCATTTTTTGTGGGTGGGGCTGGCGGTTCAACCCCCCGGAGGAGTCCCACACTCCAATCCCAGGGTTACTACGCAAAGGCATTTTTTCTCCACTCGAAAAAATTAACTGTTATTATTTAAGTTAATTGATAGAAATTAATCATTTTTTCACACTAGCCTATATGGGTTAAGGATTTTGATAGAGTCAACATGAAAAATTCAATGCCATGGCCGGGATTTGAACCATGGATCTCCTGGTTTATACGATTTTATTTATATAAACTGTAAAAATCGCACCAAATAAAAACTGTATTGATGAAAATAAACATATAATGTTATATTTACTTACAGGACTACTGTTGGGCTTAAATAATTGAACAGAAGGGAACCTACCGTTTAAGAACCTGAATTATATAAAAAAAAAATACTGCACTTCTCACAGATGAGCCTTTGGTTACGTTATATTGGTTTATGCTATGATTGTAAACAAAAGGAATGTATGCATATTTACAGTGGGTAGAAAAAGTTAATTGCACGTTGCGCATTACATTTTTTTGTACTTTCCCTTCCCCCTAACTGGAATATGATGCGTTGAACACAACATTTTTATAACCACATTTAACAATTAAAACAATTTCTGTGGATTTTGGGATGAAATGAAAATATTCAGAGTAACCTGGGGATGAATTCAAATATTGCTTTATTTTTACACACGTTCTATTATCCTTTATTACACTCAAGTCTATATATCGATGCAACTTACAGTTATTGAGGAGTCAAGAGGAGCATAGCATTGAGTTACCTGACACATATGTTCAAGATAAGGGACTATCAGGATAATAGATTTAACTGAGATTATATTTAGACCCTTTATTACCTTGAATATGTATTACCATCATTCCTCAGAGTTAATTTATATTTAGTATATATATATAGTTTGTTTCAAAACGACACCGAACGATTATAGCCGTTGCATAGTTTATAACATAACTAGTCCGAATTTTGGTGTTGCAGCTTCGAAGTTCTGTTAGGTATAATTTTATGCAGAATTAAATATTAGATGATTTTGTGATTAGGTAGCGCAGGAACCACTGGTGTGCGAGCCTCAAAATTGTTATTGGGACGCTCGTGCCACGAAAACAAAAGCATTGCTGTTTATCAGTGACCCTAGCCTCGATTTAAGGTAAGGGGGCAAAGGGCAGTTATTTCAGAAAGGGTCTAATAATGACTCGGACATTTCGAAGGTTGCTCATTTTGCTATGTTCTTAATTGTACAGGGTTTTCAACCAGTTGCTGTAAAATCAACAACTTCCTTTTCAGTTACAAATGGTTTATTTAGTATTGTCACCCAATTACCGGAAAGCACGACCAACTGGCAGCTGGGTGGGCGACAGGAGGCATTCAGACCACCCCTACCCATTTATTTCGTGGCGTTCACATAGGGGATGGTTAGGAAAGTGTCACTAGCCACCGTACGGTCTCTTTCCCCTCGCCCTGACGTCTGGAACAATAGGGATGATGTTCCGAGCCGCGAAGCTTCGAGATGCGGCGATCTGGCTACATAAGCGGCGCATTAGACGACTCAGGCAGTTGTCAGTTCTCTGTCCGCAGTCCCGAGTTCTAAGTCGGATCGAGAGAGCGAGTTGTCGCTGAGTAGCGAGTGTAGTGTTACGTAATATTGAGTGTGGAGTGGACCTGTGAGAGTTGAACTGGTGGATTATAATTGTGTACGCTACGTAATTCTATGTAATCGGCAAGTATACCAACTGTAATTCGGTGGAAATAAAGAACATTTTGAGTTGTGCTATTGCACTTTTAATTCTACGAACCCACAAAGTCACAATATTATTAAATACAGTGACATAAAATGCTTGTCTCATTCCACACGGCACTTAGTTATTTTGGTTAACTTTAGAATTCTTTGAATTGTTCTCTGTTCTGTTTATCATTTAATGCTTCCATCCTCAATTTCACTAACATTAGCTTCCCTCTAAAAGGTTTAACTTGCAAATGTCCATCAGCTTATTTGCCATCATGGACTGCTATAACGGAATTTTGGAACACGTTAAAAACTCATTAGGAATAATTAAGCAATAGATTCGTTATTGCGGTTTCATAAGTCAAAGAAATCCTTAATAGTAGCAAACCACCGTGGAGTATGACGGTATGCTTACAAACAGCTACAGCACCTGCACGGCGTGTCACCTATACCTTCGAAATCTGACAGTGTGAGGCACGCGTCGTTGTTCCTGTCACTGCCTAATCCACACTCATTCTGCAGCATTTTTATGCAGCTCTATTGGCGGTAAAAACTATATGTGTTACGTAGAAGCTGAACAACTACTTCTATATGCTCGTTCGGTGTCGTTTTGAAACACCCTGTATACTTATCAATGCGCTTAGCAGAAAGTGCTTGACCTTCTGTAACACTTACTTAGAGGGTAGTGAAGGTAAGTTGCATTCTACCAAAATGTTCGCTACCAAAATATGGCAGGAAGTACACATAATTAGGTCTCTGAATTCCTCCCTAAAAATATGTCAGATAAAGCTCAGTATAAGTATGCTGTGTGCGTGAGTGATGTTCTGTTGCCTGTGAACAGCTCAAGTTAAGAAGGAGAATTTGGTTAAATAAGAAGCTTTCTAGATGCTATTAGTTCCCTCGAGAGATGCGATTAAAATATACCAGAAAATTCCCTATGACAGAATACATTTATATGTAAAAATATTTGTACATTTTGATTTTCTCAAGTATGACAGGTTTCAGAAATTTTGATGATAAATAAAAGCTTGAATTTTCTGGGAATTACTTCGAAAATCCTTTTTTGTTGGATGATTCCCGCTTATCTGTTCTAACAATAATCTGTAAACTGACGTGCAGCTACATCATCCCATTGAAAAGCCAATATTATCAGCATGAATCTCGGAATGGAAAATTATATTTGGCGGTTTGTATATCTGCTGAGGTACCTTACCATTCAAGAGCTTGTTATGTTAATCTTAACAAAGTAAGGACATCGTCAGGTCCGGAGTTTTGAGAAGCATTCCGTTCAAGGGTAGTTCCTGATACTTTAGCTACAAATATACGTTTCAAGTCTTTTTACAGCATAACTATCAAAGAATTCCAGTAGTTTTTCAGTGGAAAGGAAAATTGTGGTCATCTATCGCCACGTAATTGTTTCCTTTTCTAACTAAACATCGTTCAAGGCCCACACCTCGCTCCAAAGGAACAAACCAACGGCATGTTTACGGTTCACCGTTCGTCCTAAACTAGTTGCTTATTACAGCGTCTGTAGTGGATCCATCGGCAACTAGTATACACTTTCGTGTTAAAACTAAGGCGAGAAGTCTTATTTCTAAAATAAGAATTTATGGGCATAGTCATAAGTTAGAGTTAATTCTGTCTGACTGTGTTAAAGTTGCGGCTGAAATACTGACTGGTGAAGTGAAACATTCGAATACTTTTAAAGCTCAGGTCCAATAACAAGCAAAAGTAACAATACATTTGGGGTAATTAAGATGTAAACCTTATGTAACACCAGAGATATAATTAACAAACATAGAAAGTCAACTGTTGGCACACGTTATCAACACTCAAACCATTTTGACCAGAAAGAACACGAACAACGGTGGCTAAGGATCACTGATAATTACATAATTAGCGGTTCGTTTGGTATATACAAAATCCAATTCATTCCTAGAGGAATGGAGGGTGGTTAGTTACTTAGTAACCTAACGAACTTCCTGTTGTCCTGATTCTATTGATTAGACATTCCTATTACTGCTAAAACCCTGGTGCGACAGCCCTACGAGGGCCAAGGCCTACCAACCCGACTGCCGGTCGCACGCCCACATACGCACGACAGAGGTGGGCGACCATCTAAACAATACATCTCTACATCCTCCAGCCGGAACGTTGGTTTTTGTGACCAGGGCCGCCTACCTAGATTAAACTCTTCACTTTCCTCACGATGCTGAATGTACAACGGTCCTATACCCGGGACTGAAAATCAGCACCACATGGGTGAGATCGAATCCGGGCCGCTTTCCATGGCCAGTGACCAAGGCATGCTGACTTAGCCCGCTACGCCACGGCACAAAACTCCTATTACTGATGACTCCAGTAATTCTAAATCTACCGTATCTCTGCCTTCCCCTCTCTGACCCTAATCTGTGTCAGAGAAAGTGAATGCCTGCCTCGGTAGCATGCTGGTAGCCTGTCTGCCTCACGTTCAAGAGGTTGCGAGTTCGAATCTCGGTCTGGGTGAGTCAGCCGGATAAGATTTTTCCGGGGTTTTCCCTTATCCTGTTAGACGAATGTCGGGCAGCTCTAAGCTCCATGGACCCCGGACACATTTGAGCATCTTCTCATCTATTCCATTCATCGTCCGATATGAATTAACGTTGGAGGACGTAAATTACACAAAAAAAAACAGAGATAGTGAATAGGATCCTATTGGTTTAGGATTTACCTACGAGTCTTTATTCAGGTGCTCTCCAGAAAGGATGGCATGACTAATACTGGATTCGCATTTTCCACGACCGATATTATCTGATCTAGGTATACAGAACGCAATTTACAAAACAGGAATTAAAATTGTCAGAAATACATCACGGATTATTCCTCCTCTCAGCCAGTGCACCATTCAGATAACTAACGTCAAGCCTTTTAAACAAATTAGAAGTCTTTTTGTGCCTTCAGAAACTACTGGTAAGGTGATTTGTATATACTTTTGAGATAATATAACTTTTTCTGCACTTTGTGAGCTTACAGTTTTCTCACAGATACTTATTTTAAGTGCATGCCACTTAGAAATAATATTGTAACGCTGAGGCTCTGTCTACACAGAATCAGCGTAGACACGATTAATTATCGTCAGATAGCTAAACGTTCTGGATGTTTCACCTTCTCGAACGTCCTGGAAATGCAGAAGTTTTCAGAAGCTATAAAAGCGAGTGCTCTCGCAAGTTAGTGTCTAGGAGATTGTGGGTTAACAAGCGCATCCCTGCAGTGGCGAAAAACGCTGTTATCTAAGCTAGTTGACAACTGTGATGACTTCCAGTGAGCGTTGTTACTCTAAGGGATTCGAGATAACTTGAGAACGACTTCGTAATTTAGTGATCCGTCATGAAGAAGAAGACGGTATGTCGCGGATGTTTCACTTCGTAGCTACGTCGTGCAGCAAGGGGAATGAATATAGAAGAAAGTGAAGTGAAAGTAAAAACAAAGCGAAGTGATGGGTGAAAATTGAAAGTAGTTCACATTATTGAACTGAAGGCTTGAGCTCACAAAGTCTCAGAATTTGGAACTGGATTATCATGCGATAGGCATGTCTGTGAGGTGACAGTTTAAAATTTGAATGGAGTCACAATATTTTTACGGAAAACGAAATGTTAAATGCAGTGTTCATTCTGTAGAATTAATGAAGCGTAAACTTGATATAACATGCGTTTTATTCAATTTAAGGTAATTGATTTGATTTATTGTTAATATAGCTCTGGAATACTCAGCTTTGTGTTACAGATAATCCGGGTGGGTGGTGTTGGGAAGCACGATTGCTGTTGGATTGCACAAATTCGCTTTAAATCTGTAAAACAAATATATAGCATATCTTAGAATTACTGACATTTAAGGGCCAATTACCGAAAATAGTTTTGGCGGATTTCAGCTGCGTATACACCTGGTTTAAATGAATTGTGTTTGAACGCACGCGTTAAATAATCCTGTAGTTGTCTCCTCTCTTTAGGAATTTAGGTTAGATTCTTAATTCCCGTTTTCTGCCTGCTTTTGTTTCTGCTTTCTACGATTTCCAATCAAGTCAAATACATCCAAAATGCCATAGAAACATAAAATAAAGGCGTATAAATGTTTTATTAAAAAGGATACATGCCAGATTAAGTTTTGATTTATTTATGAGTTTGTTCCATATACGGTAAAATGATATCAGTTGTCAACAGAAACACATTAACCAGTAAACCCTAAAGAGTTAACCCAAATTTAGATAACATGCCAGCGTATGCTTCCCGAGGTCACAGGTTCAAGGCAGTGGCGGGCGATGAATGCTTTTAGACTTAAGAATCCCTAGTATGGCTTTCTTTGGAAGTGCAGTGCAGCTGTGATATAGTGTGGCATATTTACGATACGTAAAACACCTCAGCTCTGTTCAAGGGTCCTCTAAATATAATTAAGCAGTTTTTCAAGCCCAATATGTAAGGAACAACGAGAAAAATAGCAGTTCAACGGTGGAAGTAAAGCTCAATTTAAATTTTGGTTTAAAAGATAAACGCGATATTACATTTTTCATACATTTTCAATTATTTTAAGAATTAAAAGACCTTTACTGTTAGTTTATAGTGAGATATAATGGCATTACAACTGATAAACATCAAAACGGAGATTCCTTCATTCATATATTAGCTATGAATGTGGAGTTATACAATACATAATATCAGTTTTTGAAGCAATTGATGACAGACTGTTAAAGTTTTCCGATACATCTTGCTGAAGGTGTAAGAAGCTCGGTGGAAATCCATTTTAACTGGTATAAAAGCTATGTTTTTCTGTTAGAACATTAAAAAAGGGGCGAAAAACAGTCCACACTAAAGTGAACCGTTATAAAGGTAATAGATCCTAAAACCCAACATTTGTATATGTTTTGTTATGAGCTTAAGTACGAGGCGTGTCAGTAAAATAAGACCTCCAATTCTATTTAGTACAGAAAACATGTTTATTGCCAATGTATGACAACATTTTTCAACATAATTACCATTGCGATCGATGCAACTTTGCATGCGCTGTGGCAGTTTTTGTATATCCTTGTCAGAGCATTCTTCTGCCAAGTTGCGCAGAAAGTGCTCGACCTCGTTTTTCAAATCATCTTCGGTCGGGAAATGTGTTCCACCCAGGCGTGACTTCAACTCAGGAAACAGATGATAATCCCTATGTGCTAAGTCTGCACTGTAGGAGGCATAGGTGAGGATGTCCCATCCGAACTGGGCCAGGAGATCAGCCGTTGCATGGGCAGTGTGGGGACGAGCGTTTTCGTGATGGAAAATCACTCTCTTCGTCAGCATTCCCCTCCTTCGATTTTGAATGGCACGTCGCAATGTTTTTAAAGTCTCACAGTAGATAGCGGCATTTACTGTTGTGCCCGTAGGCATAAACTCGCACAACAATACACCTTTTCTCTCCCAGAACACCGTGGCCATCACTTTGCCGGCAGAAAATATCTGTTTGAACTTCTGCGGCTTCGGCGAATTCGAATGCCGCCACCGACGATAAAGTTCTTTAGTGTCTGGTGTTGTGTGGTGCACCCAGGTTTCATCGCCAGTGACATTGAATCCAACAATTCCTGGCCCTGTTCTGCATAGTGCTCCAGGAATCGGTGGGCCGCTTCAACACGTTGCTGTTTAAGATTTTAGGTGAGCACTTTAGGGACCCACCTCGCACACACCTTGCGATAAATGCAAATGTTCGGTCAAAATCTTGTCAATCGAAGTCTTACTGACTTCAGGGATAAGTTCTCACAGCTCGCGAACTGTCACACGCCAATCTTTAATCATATCTTGCTGCACTTTTGCAACTGTTTCAGCTGAAACCGAAGGCCGACCGGAACGCTGTTCATCATGGACGTCTTTACGTCCGTCTTTGAACTCTCTGACCCACTTTCGCACGTTTTTGACGTCCATACACTGTGACCCATAGACTTCGCATAAGCGACGATGAATTTCAGCGGGGGTAGTGCCCTTGGCACTCAAAAAGCAGATAACTGCACACAACTCACACTTGGCGGCGTAAGTGACAGGAAGCTCCATCGCAAACGGCTGCTCTGCCAAGACTAGAGGTTGAAACGGGGTCGCTGTGATGGGGTTCTGAAGGTGTAAAACCATGCTCCACGCCAGTTTTGCCGGATCTTACGCACTAGTGTTCCTCAGGCTCCAGCTCCTTGGAGACCTTATTTTACGGACACACCTCATAATTACTGTAATGGATAATTAGGAGAGGATGTAGCGGTGCAAAGAAATAGGTGCAAAGCAACTTTTTTCTTCCTAATGTGTAGTCACCTGCAATAGCAGCATTAATTGTATACCACAACAGCCTTTAGAGTCTTCCTAGTGGAAGATCACTAATACTCGTAATAACAACATACCAACACTCTCTCTTACCTAACAAGCTCACCCGCAGAACGCTTGCTTGTACTACCACTAGAATTTTCCGCAGAATTCTAGAATTTTCGACAAGCGGTGAGAAGAGGGTTTTCCATACGATGTTGCTTAATTCCCGACAGCATTCATGTGAGTATGCTTAGCCAGAGCGCCGATTACGTCACTTATGTATTAAACTGGCAGTCCGTTCGGCACAGACCTCTGTGTCACATTATGATTTCAATAAGCTTTCGTGTATAATTAGCAAAAACACGACCGCCAAGCTAGTATTCATTTTCATGTGATGAAGCTTTGAATCAAAATTCACACAACTTTTGGAACAACCGATCTTGGTAAAAGTATTTCCCTTTTATAGTGTAAGGATATTTTATGGAATTTTTAAGGTTTCAAATGTTAGTGCTGATAGTAAAAATCACATCTGGATGCAAGTAAATCTATGGTTCAGAAAAAGACCCTTTTAATGCCTATTAATTTTGCTTCTCTATTATCTCTAGGACCTAACATCTTACCTTGCTGCTTTCAAAGTTCGGAGTGTTTCAGCGCCTTTCCATTATAAGCCGATTTCCCTAATTGGCTTTCGTGCGCGCTCAATGAGCTCTGAAATTCTTGCTTAATGGAAAGTGTATTCTATGATGCGAAATAAATGTTCACATGAAGGCTCCTTGATGCACGCCTTAGAGAAAGAATTTCGTGAGTGATATTCTCCCCACCTTTTGAATTTTAAACCAATTTCATGGTTTCTTGTAGTCAAAGATGTAGTCCGATATATTACCTATAGATTCGATATTCCTATTGCGGAAGCTCCATTCTTTCCAATGAAACGTATTGCTTACCGCTGGAGGTTATATGTGAGCACATAAGAATTAATTCTATTAAGACTACATGTTGTAATAAAACCATTATGCTCCTGATAAAAGATACAAATTAAGCTTTTATTCAAGATGGTAAGAAATGTAAGCACTTTTGCTATACCAGCCAAAATGGTCAATGATCTATGCTTTTTCCCAAGCGATTATTTACGATTATGTAATACGTAGTCCCGATTAACTTTTGAGAAGAAAACTGCGAGATACGTCTTCTAAAATTTGGAATCTGTATGAAGAAAATGATAATCTAGAAGAATCGCCCGCTCCAGTGTCTCCAATATAACGATGCTGCAAAAACTCCAAAGAGTGTTGAATTGTCTCAGAGTAGGGTGGTGTACAGTGACGGCTCTTCCTGTAGAACAATACAGAAAAGCTGTCTCACAATGTATTACACTATTGTTCTACATCGTCTGTATGACTGTACGGGAGGAATTCCAACGCCTACAACTCCTGTGGTGCAAGCTTTCGGGTTCGCTAGCACTGTGGCAGCTCTAACATTGGTAGAAGCACACAGTGCCCCTCCCGAAGGATTATTGTTCGGATTGAGTTGGACCATTCAGAAACACATGAAGTTTTATTACATCTGATCGATGGTGCCGAGGCGAGGAATTCTAGACACCTCCATGCCCTCCAGTAAACTCTTGTGGGGCTGGGAGATTGTATGCTAGTTCGCTGTCCGTCTTAGAGATTTTCCAGCAGTCTCCCCATTCTGTGGTTGACATGTCGAATACACAGTAATGTGCTAGCGGAACCGGAAGGGGGCTTTTGGGCTCTAGGTGCCACTCTAATTGAAAGTCCCACGGTGAATCTACCACCACTCCCCCATATTGGTATAAGACAGCGCGTAGAATTCTTTATAGATTTAGATTTATTTATTTGTATAGTTTCAGTTACAGTATCACAGCAATAAATATAATATCATAGCTGTACTTATTATACCACCTGCTGACCTAAGATTTACTCGCCGACTCAGGTTCCCTGACCATAAGCCTTTGGTTTCCTGAGTAGCTTGGCGTTACTTCTTCTTGACCTTCGGTTCTTCTATCCTACTCCACTTTTCTCTCAACCTATATCAGAATTCTCCTATACACCCGTTTTTCTTTTCAACCGTCCCCTTTGCCCGCCTCGGTAGCTTGGTGGCAGCTTGTTTGCCTCACGTTCAAGAGGTCCCGACTTCGAATCTCGGTCAGGGTGAGTTACCTGGATAAGATTTTTGCGAGGTTTTCCTTATCCTAAAAGACGAATGTAGGGTGACTCTAAGCTCGATGGACCCTGGGCTCATGTGAGCATCTTTTTACCCATTCCATTCATCGTCCGATATGACATAATGTTGGAGGACGTAAATTGCAAAAAAAAAAAAAAAAAAAAAAAAAAAAAAAAAAAAAAACATGCGTAACGCCACCACCTCTTTACTTACACTGTCCCACTTCTTATCCCATATTTTTCTCCTCCAATTTGTTAACTCCTTACATTCTACCAGGTAATAAACAGTACTCTCTTCATCTCCACAAAATTCACATATCCCTACCTCATTACTTCAACCCTTTTAGATATATTATTCCTACTATCATCCATGCTATGCCTTCTCTTGCAGTATTTTCACATAGATCTATATATTTTTCCCTACCCCATTCCGCCATTGCTTATAAAATTTCAAAGTTTTCTTTTCTTCTATACTTTCCCATATCTTGTGTCTGTCTATGTCTTCTACTCTGTTTCTCACTTCCTCCCAGAAACCACTATGATTTAACTTCTCTGCTCTCCATAAATCGCCCACGCCTATCTTCGAAGCTGTTCTTTCCAATTCCGACCACCAACTACTTGTATTCTTAATGATTTTATATTGCTTCATGCACAGATTCAATAATTCCACTTCCTGCTTTATAATACACTTATACCAGAATTTCAGTATTCTGTCTATTATTATTCCCTTCCTTTTTGTATGCCACTTCTCTTGGTGCCGATTTTGGCAGCCCTAATAGTTCTTTACAAAACAATCCATACATCTGGTCTAATTGTGTTCCTATCTCTGATGTACCCCATACATTGTTCTGGCTTCCACGATCCTTCATACATTCTTTCTAACCATCTAACTGACATCTCCAGCTTATGTTTACATATTCTTACCCCTGTCATTGCCGCCCTGCCATTAGCTATCGCTTTTCTGGCTTGTGCAGCCCATCCTCCACTGCTACACATCCTTACACCTAAATAGTCATACTCCTTTTTCACTTCTACCTTTTGATCTCTTATAGACCACTCCTCTCCCTTCCTCAGTATCGATCCTTTTTAAATGCCATCACTTTTTATTTTTTCTGTTTATCCTTAATCCTCATTCAACGCAAAGACTATGGACTGCCTTAATTGATTTTTGTAGACCTATTACAGAAATTTCTCCTACCGTTAAATCATCCACATTCAGTAATCCAGGAATCCCTATGTTCATTATTATTGGGCAATGGGCATTGCTTTCCTTAACTCTCCCTGTTATGTCATCTATAAATAAATTGAATTGGATAGGACTCAATTTGCACCCCTGTCTCAAGCCTAACTTCTGTTCAGCCTCTACTGAGAGTACATTCAGCCCACATCTTATTCTGAATTTGACCCCACTATAAATGTTATCAATTTCATTGCTAAACTTCTCGCTCACCCCTTTTCTTTTTAGTTTCCATTTTAGATGCCCCCTGTTTATCAAGTCAAAATCTTTCTCAAAGTCCATAAAAACCTACACAATCTTGCCCCTTTCCTGCGATATCTTTATAGCTCGTATGTTAAGACTCGACCAGCATATATTAATATTCGTCGCATCAAAGTATTTTTATTTCCTTAGTTATAATTCATTTGCATGAAGCATCACTGTTTATGTCGTCAGTTTACTTCATACACAACCGCTGTCAAAAGAGGGATAATTGGTACCCCACGGCTTCATAACGTACACCTGAATGGTTTGGATACGCACTCGCACACAGAAAGGTAGCGTCATATTACAAGCATTGCACGTTTAGTATATTGATTTATGTTTTTAATAATATCAATTTCTGTTATTTTTATTTATGTTTCATATATTTGCTCATACTTTATCTGTATTATTTTATCATTTATAAACATATCAGTAGTTATTATCAATTTTTGATAAATTTATGCAATGAGTGCATCAGCTAGGAGACAGGATAACGTAAAAGAAAATTGTGGACACGGAACGAACGATATTTTATCTTTTATCTCTTAACTGTCTAGACATTATGGTTTGTCCTTGGCAGCTACCTCAACGGATGTTGCGGAAGTCTTTTTACCAAAAATGTTCAACAAACTCTAAGGCTGTGGAAGCAACATCCCAAATAGAAGATAAGCTCAACCTTAAAGGGAAAGAAAAGGAATTGCTCTGAGTGGCATATCGTAGTAACAGGTTTCTTTTTCCTTGTTCCATTTATACCCCGCCTTTAACTGCTATGGTCATATCGGCGGTCGTTCTCCTTTGGAACATACCGAAGGTGTTAACTCGTCATCTTTTTTTTTATCATTAGGTTACGCACACATTCACACTCTCATTCATACTTCCATACCCTGGGGAAGATGGGGAATTATCTTCGTCGGAGAAAAATTTCTAACCCCACCACCGGGAATCGAACCCGGGACCCATAGCATGGTAGGCAGGTGCTCTACCGACTGAGCTACGCGGCCAGCCAGTAACAGAGTTTTTTAAAGGGATAAACGATTTAATCAATAGTATGTATATATTAGACTATAGCTGAGAATTACTAATTTGAATATTATCAAAAGTTCTATTATTTCAGAACAAACAGATATATCTTACTGTTCCAGTGCATCAAATGCGTCTCTGATATTTTTCGACATATATTCTGAAATTTAAATTAATTTTTCTTTCACACTAGCCATGTGTAGCCCATAGTAGTTCAATGGTTTAGAGCGGCTGGACGGAGGAGAGAAGATCAGTGGTTCAAATCCCGGAAATGGCATTAAATTCTTCAGCCTGGTTCTACCTTTTCATATATTCTGAAATGTTTAATTATAAAGTAGTATTAGCTGACGTCAGACTTTTACAGTACAAAGTATAAAATTATCTTAAATTCACAGCACAAAATAGTTGCGTATTAAGAGATTATTTCAATATTAAATAACTATATACTACATTTTGATTGACAAAATGTAATTGTTTATAGTTTCAACCACCTCATTATTTGTGCACCAGATGTTTAAAAAAGTCTCGGAAGGAGTTAAAGAAATAAAAGTTCACCTAAGTATACACACATATGATTGAAAGTGCGACCCATTTATGAATATTAACTACTTATTTAGATATTCAATTCGTTTAGGGTTGGGATACCTGCTAATGATTTTAATTCACGCGTTCTATGGCATTCCTCATATTTTGTGTGTCACGAAACATACAACTTAATACTGTCGAGAAAAATATAGTGCCAGACGTTTTTTTTTTTTTTCACACGATACTGTTGATGAGAATAATTTATGCACCCTTTCGCGATTTGCTACTTCGATCACCTATAGAGGAACTAAGAATATATACTATAAGTAAAATACAGGAAAAATGTACTTAATTATATATTAGTAATATTTTTGGGTCGATGATAGTAACGTTTTCTTACTTAGGCATACAAATCTTAGCAATTATCTTTCATATGCTATAGGTTTGACAGAATAGTGCAAATTTGCACAAGTGCCATTACTTGCATCATGTCCAGTGAACTACATAAACACAACAAGGGAATTATTAGGAGCCTAGTCTGCTTGTTACTGGAAATTATTTTGTGAGATAGGGGGAAATTAGAAGCACAAAGCCATAAGCATTTCACAGACGTCCATGTATTTCGTGTAAGTGCTGAGAATAACATAAACAGACGGAAACAATTATGTCTTTTGCACAAAGGTAGTAAATCTGCGAAATATGGAATATCTATAGAGTATAGTTTTATGCTGGTTACTATCTACTTAAGCAAAATTAATGTGTATTCATTTCAGTCTCCCATATTTTATTGCTAGAGTCATTTAAATATATAAAATATAGAAAGCTTATTTATTCATTCGTTCGTTCATTCGTTCCTTCATTCATTTATTTATTCTTATATTTATTCACTTATGTTTTAAGTTGTAAGATGCAGCTGTTTAAAATTTTAGCTCGCACATTAGCTATATGAAAGAAAATGACAAAAATCATGTTTATAGCTCAAAGATATCCAAAACTTAGTACTTATTTAACTTTTTAGAGAGAAAATAAGGTATATGAAGCCTACCGAGAAGTGGGCAAAGAGATGACAACTATTCGGTTTTAGAATAGACGCGTGAAGTATAAAACTGGTGTTACACACATTTTTTCTTCATGGATGATATCAAAAGAATAGGTCTTATCCAGATACCCTACTGCAACTGAGATTCCAACCCGAGTTCTCAGGATTACAGAGCATACACACCAACCACGAAGACAAGGTTCTTAATGCAGAAGCACCCTGTTAATCGCTACAAAACAATGAGTTTATAGCAATGACAGCAAGATATTTGTAAGACAATAGTCGATTTGTTTGTGTTGTAGACCAAACAAGCAGCCAGAACTCTGTTGGCAATTTACCACCGGTAGGAGGGAAGGAAGAAAGGAAGACGCTCTCTTCCCGGTCAGCATTGCTCTCACGTCGTTGCTCCCTACCATCCCAAGCTCCAACATCAACCAAAAGCTGACGTCATAAATCTAGAGCAACAGAAAGGAAAAGGATAAAAGAAGAGGCGAGAAGAAAGGGGAGTGGGAGAGAGCTTCGCTGCCCTCTTACCTATCCTGGAGAATTTGCTCCCAGTTCTCATTCCTGGGATCCCGCAACCAGTTCCGGTTGCTTCTATTCTTTCTCCTTTCCCCAGGCGTGGCGACATCGATCCTAAACAGGATCATGAATGCGATTCACGGAACACACCTGCTGAATACCAGAGTATGCGTATGGCAACTATGTACAGATTGGAGAGGACTTCGGACGTGGCCGAATATATAAGACGAAAGGAAGGCAAGGATCTCGGAAACATCACTATACCGACTAGATTTATATCTTACCCTGCAGGAGCCAAGCTGTGGACCTCGTGAGAAATTCTAATGACACGTCACGGCGCTGTAACCTGAAGACAAACTGTGCTCAAGTGTTTGAGAACCACTGGCTGTCTAATGTAAGCTATACAGGATGACACTTACAAAGTACATATTGATTAAACTATCCAGATGAAATAAACCTCCTATTTGCTGTTACGTAGCGTAACATACATAAGATAGTTTAGCGCAAATTTCATGTAAAAGTACCAAATCCAAGGGTACATATAGCGGGCATCGAATCCAATGCTTTTACAATTCATCGTTCACCGTAGCATTAAAAAACTTTTGGAAAGTGAAAGACATAAGGTACCACTGGGACCTAATACTGTCATAAAAGTAAAATTAAGGCTTAGATATCCCCAATCCTTATCGACTGACATATTGCAATGTTAATTACCTCGTAGGGTTCATTTAGTTTTACTAATCGTATTCTTATGAGCTAGCGGGTAATACTTCACATTTAAGTATTACATTATTTAATGTAAATGTTCTAACTATATGGATATTGTGACTTTGTGGGTTCCTAGAATTAAAAGTCCAATTGCACAAACTCAAAATGTTCTTTATTCCCACCGAATTACAGTTTAACACTTGCCGATTACATAGAATTATGTAGCGCACACAATTACAATTCGCCAGTTCGTCTGTCACAGGTCCACTCTACACTCGCAATTACGTACAACCCCTCTGAGTCACGTACGCAGTCTTCCAGTCGGAACTGAACCGACTCGTCCATTGCAGCCCTTATATACGCAGATAGTGTGTCTGGAAGTTTCGCGGCTCAGAACATCATCCCGATTGTTCGAGACGTCAGGGGAAGGGGAAAGAGACGGACAGTGCCTAGTGAAACTTTCCTAACCCTTCCCTATGTTAGCGCTACAAGATAAATGGGTGGGCGTGACCTAAATGCCTCCTGTCCCCTACCCAGCTCCAGTTGGTCGTGCCTTCCGATAATTGGGTGACAATATTCCGCTTAAGGTTACTTTGATGCCGATTATATTTGTTTTCTAATTTTGATACTTTTGTTACAGTTCTGTATACATATAACAACGCTCACCCGGATCATCTGGGATCACGGCTGATCCAAGTTACGAAAATCCGGGTTATCCGGGAATGACGAAAAGAAAAGAAAAAACGTACACAACCGAAATACTTTTAATGTAGTTTGGAAATTATTATTGGCACACTTTCACCTAAAAGACTATATATTGATGTACTGTAACAGCCTATATATGAACTGTACACAGTATAGATACAAGCTAGCAGTGAACAAAGGCAGTGAACAATATAGCAAAATAAAAAAAATGTCAGTGAGCTCCGGCTGTCATAACACAGCTGGTTCAACGAAACTGTCTGGATCCGAATATTCTTCATTTTCAGTTTCAGTAACTCTGTATGATGCAATAAAGCCTTCCTCTCTAACGGGTTTTTAACCTCGGTCATTGTCGATTTGCAGCCAATTCTCAATATCTTCTTCGTTAACATCGGAACAGAGATCGACATTTCTAAAATTGTCTATAACATTTTCTACCACACTGATTTATTTTCTTCTTCTTCAATCTTGTTTTCTGGTAAGTCAGACACACCGTGGTTCAGAAACAGTCCACCAGTCCAGCTCGGAGACCGGAGGCGGCCATGCCAGAGCTCGGAAAACTTCCGGCAGGCTTGCACAACCTTCATTCCTCCTACCGAGTTCCTGAAACGACCCATTAAGCCGCCTTGGAGACTGGAGACCGTCCTACCTACGGAGGAAGTGTTTACTAGGAACTTATCATCCTGCCTTGCACCGCCGAGACTCCCGCTGGCACTTCTACCCTGAAAGAGACTAACAGATAAGAGATGATGTGAAATGATAATGGAGATAAAATGGAGGGACAAGAAATTCGGGGGATGTAATTAACATACCTAGCACCCGCCTAGCGACCCGGGAAAACCCCGGAAAACCCCTTGGTAAAGTAGGTCGCCTACGGGAATTTGGAAACTCCCGAATTTGGACCACCTGAGCCATCCCTCTGGGTATTATCTACATAAAAATATATGTGTCTTAAACTATGTGATATAGCGCTTTTTCAGTGTAGCAAAATTTTATCATTTACGGTTTACCAGATATGTAAAAGTCATTCTGCGGCTCTTCTAAGAATGTTAAAATTATACATTTTGTTTCTCATGAACGTCTTACATTCTATGTGCTATTTTAAATAAATATTACAGCTATTTTGAAGAAAATTAAAATAGTGCAAAGCTTGTGTCTTCAGACGTACAGTTTGAGTTTGAAAGATTCTAAAAATCTTCGGAAGATGCAGAATTTAAACATATTGGTACATAATTGATTATTCTTTTGGGAATTATGGTGCCACACATATACAGAGGTGGCTATTTTTCTAAAAATGCTATCTTTTGTTTAAAACTTTTTTCTTTATTTTGTATCCTTTTTTACCAAGTGAATTACTAAATGTTTATTTTCGATATTGAATTTTTAGTAAGAATATATTATCTGCCATACAAGTGGTAGAGAAGGTAGTTTTACGAATATAAAAGTGCACATGCATTCCTAAAGCATTTAACATTTGAAAATTCGAAGACAGTAATCACAGAACTCTGTTAATGATCCAAAAATATTGATCAAAGCTGTAGCAAATATACAAAGCTGCGAATCAAAATAGCAGCTATGAAATTCCCCAAGCCGCGTACCAGTGATATGGCTGAATGAACACCAGTGTTTATTAAACACCCAAAGCGACATCAGGAATGGCATAAATATATGCATATATTATTAAAATTCCGTTATTGCTAGGAGCTCATAATTAATATTTATTTACATAATTGTTTGACATTACCGTGTGGGTTTATTTTTCCAAGCTAACTTTATTGTGCACATTGCCGTCACATAACAGTAAATATAATCATTAAAATGTCCATGGCGTTTTCACCTGCTATCCAGAAATTAAAAACTGCTATATTAAATATTGGGTTTTTATGTTTACACGAAATAACTTTCACTGATAGCTTCAAATGTTTACCATGCAATGACAGAAGAAAGATAATAAAATTACACTGCAATAATTCCCACGAAGACTTTAAAGGAATCGTGCTACACAGAAACTTTCTATTTAATACTGAACCAGGTTAAGGTTAGAATGAAGAAGTAAGAGTACTGAAGTTTAAACACTTCTTTAACACTGGAGTGTTTTCAGTACACTTGATGCTATTATTCTTAATTGAGGCGCCTAAAGGGAAGGTATTTGTCCTTGAGCACTACTAGGTAGGCAACAAATCGGAGTCCTGCTGTGTTGTTGTATTGCATTCCCACTAAGTGGTGCGTGACGAGCGCCAAACTAATCAATCTCTAATAAATACTATTCCCACTAACACAAAAATTCAGATTATAATCTGATTCCCGTGGAAGGAGCGAGTAATGTATCTAACATAACCATGAAAACCCCATATTTCTAGCTGAAATAGTTTTCCCAATACAAATAAATAATGTAGATACCATTAAACGATGAATTGTGGGTAAGCACTGCATTATTGGTTGACATGTATGCGTGAATGTATAATTGAAATTACTCAGCACTGAAACGTAAACATTTGACATGACGTGATAAAAGAAATATGCACTTTGAATAAGCCGAGCCGGTTATTAAATTCGACGAGAGGAAACAATACACTTCTTGCTAGTCTGGCAGAACGTATCTTCACATTACATCTTTGTTTATGAACGGTTCGTAATCTCTATTTACTCTAGAGAGTTCAAAGCAGTACTATTCAGTCACTCTGCAATGGAGAATTGTATCAGCTAAATGAATGAGATACGATCCACTTTCCCCCTTACTACTGCTAGAACAATCCAATTGACTCAAATTATGTTGCAAATAGAAATAATATTTTTAAGCTGAAGGACTTATTCACGAAGAAATTAACAAGGAACACAACAAGACTGGGAACACTGCATGACAAACTACAAGAAGATGACTTTTGGAAAGAAACAGCACGTAACGAGATTTTGGAACCTATCATCGTAAATTTGCGGTACTCAGACGATGAAGACAATGACAATGACGAATTATCTCTCGTGTAAGTAACATTCACAGCTATACAGATGCACCGCTGGTATTTTCGTTGGATTAGAAAACTAAGTAATTCATAAACTATAATTTTAAACTAAATATTTAAACCATTTGTGAATATACGAATATCCACTCTGCAATTGTTATTTCAACAACTGCATTATTATACATTCAGTTTGCGTTAGCGCCACGAACACACGCAAGTGTGCGAGAGAGAGGGAAATATAAAAAGAGTGGGGATAACGAGGTGGCAACGCTGACGGCTCTAGCGCATCTGCGCTCCAATGCATCACTTTTTTAATTTTTGACATGTGTAAGCGATTAAGAGGTCTTAATTTATAGATTGATAGAAACTAGCAAAACCCACTATTTTCACTTTAAAATCCAACGTTAAAGTTTGTCGTTAAAAGCAAAGATCACCAAATGCACCATTCGACGGCATTCAGAAACCGCCAAATCCACAGGAGCCAATCATAACTCTTCGTGTTTTCACGTGACTTTTCGCGCCATATTCCTCATACTTGTCACAGCTGTGAGTATTAGTGACAGGTGTAACATTAACTGTTGGTGACTTCGCTGTAAAAGGTTAACTGGACATTCAAAACATGGATGAGTGTTCATTCAACTTAAGTCCATGCAAACCAGGGCAAAGAAGGAAGCAAAGAGAATAAGGGTTGTTCAGTTTACGTTTTCCTATTACTTTGGAACTTCAATCTCTAATGCTACACATTAACAAGTATTGTTTACTTACTAATGTTCATTATATTACAGATATTCTGCTAAGTCTCTACTAGTATATCCGAGTTGTAGCCATGCCGGGAGGTTGTGTCTGACTTAAGGGTTTAAATAAGTATCTAAATGAAGCTGAAAATACTGTTTCTTCGCTGGCCCCGTAACTCAATCGGTAGAGCACCTGCCTGCCGTGCGGGGTGTCCCGGGTTCGATTTCCGGCTGGGGGTGCAGATTTTTCTCCAACCAAGATGATTCATGTTCCCCAGATTCTGGAAGTATGAATGAGAGTGTAAATGTGTGCGTTACCTAATGATTAAAAGCCCAACGAATACGAGTTAAAACCGTCGATATGTTCCAAAGGAGAACGGCCCCCAATGTGACCATTGCAGTTAAAGGCGGGGTATAAATGGAACAAGTAAAAAAATTTACCTTTTCTTATACATTTTGTTATACTAATGACTAATGTTATAAAGGAAGTTTACAGGAGCAATAGAAATACCAAGGCAAAGCACGATGTAGTGACGAATGGAAGAAAAGGAAATCCTGCAGATCAAGTTACATAGCGGCCGCAGAAAACCACAAAAAACGTTTGACCAGGTTGGTTAAAGCCTGGGGTTTGAATCCGGAAACCAGCAACTGCGTGTCACGCACTAACTTACTCGCTACGAGGTAACCAAGACAAAACTGTTAAACAATTATCAACAATATGGAAAGACGAACATTATAACATCCGGGAGTGCCCTTAAAGCTTCAATACGCCTAGTTTCTGTCAGATATAATATTCGACATTTCACAACAAGCTTTCCCTTTGTCAACTACATTTCCAAACTTTAATGTATGCATTGAAAATAAGTTAAAACAATGAAGGGCAAGAGAGCGGAAAATTCGGAAGCAGAACGAAAGAATAGAGTTATTTTTAAACAGAGAAATAAAATGTGGATAAATGTCGTCGCAATGGACGTACGTAGTCTCGGAATTACGCGGGTATAAACGTTTTTTGCCACGTAACGAGCCCGTATCTTGTTCTGAAATAGTATTACGGCACCAAAAGAGCCTCACAGTCCAAAGGGAAATTCCGGTTCCCTGTGTTGGAGCTTTTACCTGTCCAGGGTACTGATTCGTTTCGTTTCGTGCGTTCTGTCTTCCTTTGGTGCCCATAACAGTGCCATACAAAAGGAAAACCTTGCGGTTTTTTTCTCGCTCTTTTTCCCTCCTCTCCGGCATTCAGAGTTAGATGTAATATGTTTCGCGAAGCGGTCCAAAACGTTATAGGTATGGCTTTCAGTGCAAAATGTCGCTGCGTTTTTATACCAAAACATAACACGTGCTACTTCAGTTTGTATGTTAATGTATTCTATGCACTAAGGGCTGTTAGGATACATTTCTAAAATATTACTTCACCATTAGGAGAACTGATTGTGTGTCATGTACTTCAGAATGTAATAGTCTTCCACAGAACAGGGAATATTTTGAATCTGACGGAAGTAAAGGTGATTAGAATATGTCATAACTAGGGGGCGGATTTTGACATATTTGCCTATCTTATTTCTTTGTTCAGAAACGTAGCCTTTTAAGTTATACAATTATTAGCCTAATTTCTTAGTTTCAAAGTGACCTAGAGATGCCTATTTCATACGCTTGTGCCTATTCTGCGTATTAGTGACAGGTGAATTCAACTCTGATAGGATACCGTGCATAGCTCTTGTCACGCTAATGCCACTTTTATCTTTCAATGCTCGTGCATAAGCCATTTTAGAATAGAAATTAATAGCAATAAGAATATACTTATAATTTCTATTTTCTTTTGCATAAGGTATCATTTCAATAAGATCTATTTGTAGTAGATCATTAAGACCTTTACTTATTATTTTACGGCGTAAGAAGCGCCTTCTTGCCGGCGAGTGTAATTCGCTTGCTATGACACGTTTAATCATGCTATGATTTTCGAGTTTTTTAATTCTGTGATTATTTCCTGAATCTCTGCTGAATGGTTAAAGTTACCCGCATCCCTCGATGCAATGAGTAATCTCAATCTGTCTATTAGAACGTTGGGATCGGTCCAATAGATGTAATCCAGTTTTCTGCCGGGTACGTGCTCCTTCCAGTAGAGAGCCGAGCCCGTGCGACTGGAAACAAGATCTCGAATAATATTGCGATACTTGTAACCGCGGCTTGCTCTTATACGCCCGCTCCTAGCGTATCCCTGCCTGTAAACCTGAGTATTCTGCAATATCTGCGAATAGGCGTCCAGATCCTCTTCGGTATATGATGAATTGAGCGGCGATCGCTTGAAGAGCAATTCGTACAATCCAGGACTTGCATCGTAGCTCTCTTGCCTTATCTGAATACCGTCATCGGTGAAATCGATAGTTTTATTCCCTAGTTTATATTCTCCATCTTCATACCGCACGCCGTAGGTGGCATCCATGTCGCTGGAGCTAGCGGTTCGAACCTTCTTCAGGTACTCTGCAAGTAGATCATCCTCCTCCTCATCCCCATCCTCTTCTGCATCGTTAACGACTGGTTTTGACTTGTCACGATCCCTGTCGGCTATAACCTTCAAGGGCTCGGTTAAAGGCTGGAGAACCTCGGACATGACACGCTGAGGTTCGAACTTGAGACCTTTCAGGGAGCGTAACTTTTCTCGTATTGCCCTACTGTGACGAGCGATTGATTGTTTGAGACTTATACCTTCGGCATCCATATTGTACTGAATGTATAATTAACCTACTGCAGATATTTTATATGAAATTATAATTTCTATACTTAACATGTGACCATCCTTAGCACGTTCCACTGGTGCTGTGAAAGTGAGTAAATCACCAGTTCGAATAGGGACAGGATACCTTTCAACTAATTTATCGTTTATTGCAAACATTGTGTCATGCGCCGTATGAGGGTGTATTGATGAAAGCATAGAACAAGAAATTACATTCCCATTTCCTGGAGACTTGTAGAATTCGAGACCCGAGGATAACGTATACCTTAACGAGGGACCTCTAAAGGGTCGTGTATGCAGTGAAATGATGAGCTGACCTTTCAGTTGTTGTAACATGCCGTTTACGATATGTCTCGTCTGTATTTTCATGTTGTCAATATCGTTCACTGCACTGGTTAGATTCTTATCCAGTTCCGTCTGTCGCTCGGTTATATCTTTCACGGCCTTTTCCACCGCTGTAGATATAGTTTCGGCAACGGTTGTTATCGTTCTAGTTAAACCGGTTTGCAGTTCATTCTGTTTCTGTATATAGAACCGATTAACATATTTCATGGTTGCAGCATCGTTATCCTGTGCAGGATCGGCTATATCCTTTAATCGTTTCATTCGAAATGATAGATTAGCATCAGACTCTAGAATTGGCATTCTGGCATCTATATACTTTTTATTGATAACATCGTGATCGTCAATGGGATCCAATAGAACTTTCATCCTTATAGCATCCAGAATGACATTGTTATCCGAATCACGTTTAAATGCATATTTTGTTAAGTATTCCATTAGATGTTCATATTGGAGGTCGAGGGATTTTTGTATGTGATTCCTAAGCATAGCTTCAAACTGGCCCATGCGTTGATATGAAGCCTGTTCGCTGAAGATCTGCATTGGACTCTCGACATCACTCGTACACGCGTCCACATAGCTCTTAGTTGACGCGTCATCACTTTCCTCAGGATCGTGAACGTTGCGCAATCGCTTTCCCTTGAATTGATAGTTTCCCGATCCATCTCTACTTATGGTATACCGGTTAATCACGCCCCGGGAGGGTATGACTCTCCGAGATCCGAACCTATCGATACTCATGACTACAATGAAGGATGCGCGTTATTTATTCACTCTGATAAAGATGTCGAAACCGTGACGGTAGCGTCCTTCGTTCAAAGGGAACTCGGGTACTATGACAACGAAAGGTCGCGAGTTCGATCCGTCATTACTCTCCCAAACTTGTTTACACATGTCCTTAAATTCCGCATACGTCATATCTGTGTTTACGTAATCATCATATATATGCTTTAAGTTGAGGTTATCCTGTCTGAAGAGCACGATCATATTTGCATTATCTCTAATTAAATGTTTAGGCACCTTCGCATATGACTGTGCTAAGTATACGGCATCGACATTGCGATGTCTACCCATGCCGTAATATGACGCTATTTTTCCATGCTTCTCATTTATGACATCATCGAATACGAATATGGAGTTTCCTCGGGCTTCGGATGGTTGAACCACCTTCTCGCCATCCTCGAACGTGAAAACTCCAATATCGGGTATGGTTTTTAGCACCTTGAGCAAATACTGGTATTTCGGTTGGTGCAACGATTTTGAATATATGTAGAGATTCTCGAACCTAAGACCATTTTCATGGATGAGCAAGTTCAGTAGAACGTTCGTCTTTCCAGCATTCGAACTACCCAAGAGGAGTGCTCTGACGTTGCACGGGAAGAGCGCGCCGTGTCGTCCTTTGCGTATGTCGTTGTCGAAATCGAGCACCTGTATAGGCAACTTGCACTTTTGCTTCACTACTTCCATATCGCAACTAAACATATAAATCATAACGTTTGCTTTTTTATTTCATAGTAAGCCATGAACTCTGCAGGCGTAAAGAAGGGATCCGGAATCCTTAATTCGCTAATTAATTCTCTTCCGTTTGAGGCTCATTTACCAGGGTACCGATTCTGTGGACCTGGAACGAAACTACATAAGCGTCTGCAGAGAGGGGATTCTCCCAGAAACGCTTTGGACTCAGCCTGCCTCGCTCACGATCTCGCTTACGCCACTCATCAGGACGCAGATTCGCGACGTTTGGCCGATAAGGAACTCGTTGAAAAGGCTTGGAGTCGAGTAAAGTCTGCTGACGCATCTTTCGGCGAGCGACTTGCAGCCCGACTTGTAACAGCCATCATGAAGGGGAAAGTTGCCATGGGCGCTGGAATGCGTAAGCGACGCAAGAGGACCATACCGAGCCCTCGAGGCGGTTTTTTACCTCTGATCCCGCTTTTGGCGGCTTTGGGCGCTGCAGGTAGCCTAGCCGGTGGCGCTGCTCAGATCGCCACGGCTGTGAATAAGAAACGTTCCGCGGAAAGACAGCTTGCAGAGTTGAGTCGTCACAATCAGAGCATGGAGGGTTTAGCTAGGGGTAAAGGCCTTCGACGTAAGAAGCGCAAGGGCAAAGGATTGCATCTTCGTGCAAAAAACTCGGGGCGTGGCCTGTATTTATCCCGGAAAAAGCCCTAAGTGCTGCACAGATCGATGCCTATGCACGACGACAGCGCATTCCTCATTTTAGAGGTGTGTACATGATAGACAACTTACCTTCACGTCCTCGACATGTAGAAAGGATTATCGTAAATTTGGATATCTCGCGTAACCCGGGAACACACTGGGTTGCGATACGCAAGGATGGAGATGTTGCATTCTACTTTGATAGCTTCGGTAATCTAAGACCACCGAAACAGATTGAGTCCTACCTCGAGGGTGTTAAACTCATGTACAACACCAAGAGGTTTCAGAATTTTGGATCTGTGATTTGCGGTCATCTGTGCCTGCAGTTTCTCTTATAAAACGGATTTACCGACTTGAATGTTTGATGAAAATGAGTTACACAATCACCGTGAGCGGTTCGAATGCCAGCTTCTCTAGCTTTCTCAACCCGCCTCTTCATCTGGATCCGAATGGACTTTACGAAATAGCTCTATTGAATTTCGAAACCTTTTATTCCATTCCTAATGTGGATGAGAGCAACAGCTTACTCCATTTCGCTCGTAATGACAAGAACGAGAGTATCGAGATTCCTCCTGGAACTTACGAATTAGATGATATCGCGCATTTTCTCAAGGGAGCCCTCGACGTCGAAGACGGGTTTATCTTACGTGCTAATAATAATACCATGAAGTCTGAGATAAAATGCCCATATACTATCGACTTTACTCAAGACAGATCAATTGGCTCTCTTCTCGGATTCAAAGCACAGCGTTTGATTCAACCGAACGTGATGACTGAGTCTGATGATTTGGTGAACATCTTCAAAGTTAGCATCATACGCATCGAGTGCAGCCTAGCCACGGGATCCTTCATTGACGGTAAACACGGTCATTCTCTGTACGAGTTTTTCCCGTCGGTTCCTCCCGGTTACCACATTTCGCAAGAACCATCTAGCCCTATATATCTACCAATCATCGATACGAATCTCATTGATCATCTCGACATTAGAGTGGTAGATCAGAACGGTGACGTGCTCGACTTCAGGAACGAAACCATAACCGTACGATTACACATACGTCGCAATGGGAATAAATTTTAAGCATCGTTCCTATATTAAGAAGCCTCTTTCGAGATTGGGCTATACTCGCTCATTGACAGGGCGTCCGATCACGTCGTCTAATCGAAGGTTCCTCGAGGCTTTGGGATTCAAAGTGCTATAATGGATGTCCTCGATGTAACAGGAGTACCGACCTTTGATGATAAGATTAGTAAAGAGGAGGAGCACGTCTTCCTGCCATACAATACATCGGCTCTTGACGCGAACGATGAAATTAGAATACCGTGTCAAGCAGAAGATTTGTACACTCTTCCTAGTAGAAGTTATCTCTACATAGAGGGCTCTCTCACCAAAACAAGTGGCGGACCCTCCTCCTCAAAGCTGACCAACAATGCCATGGCATTTCTGTTTGACGAAATTCGTCTAGATATGAACGGCATTACTATAGACAGAACCAGGAATCCGGGAATTTCTTCAACGATGCGCAACTATGCATCTCTGAATGCACTGGAATCCGATCGAATGCAGAATGCCGGATGGAGCTATCCGGGAGTTGACGTCGACATCGTGAATTCAAAGAATGGTGTCTTCAATGCTGTAGTTCCTCTTTCGATGCTGCTGGGCTTTGCAGACGATCACAAGGAAGTCATTCTCAATAGCAAATTTGAACTGGTTCTCATTAGATCTAAAGATTCTAATAATTGTATATCGGGCAACGAACCAGCTATTATTCAACTAACTAGACTCGAATGGAGGATGCCCGTTCTTCGACTTTCAGATGGAGAGCGAGTCGAAAAGCTTAAACTCGTCAAATCCGATAAGCCACTGCACGTAGCCTTTCGAACCTTGGACCTTCACACTCAACCTGCGGTACCGCAAACTAAGGCCTTCACCTGGAACATTGCAACTACAACGAAACTTGAGAAACCTCGCTTCGTCATAGTCGGTGCACAAACCGACAGACTGAATAAGCTTAGTAAGGATTGCTCACTCTTTGATCACTGCAACGTCACCAATCTGAAGCTTTATCTCAACAGCGAGTGTTATCCTTATCACGATATGAACTTGGATTTTGGAAACTCTAAATTTGCATCTCTGTATGATCAGTATTCGAAATTTCAATCATCCTATTATGGAAAAGAAAATTACCCACTTTTGAAGAGAAGTGACTTTCTGAATTATGCACCGCTCTTTGTCATCGACTGCTCGCATCAGCCTGAGGAGACCGTGACCGGGGCCGTGAATGTGAGACTGGAAGTTCAAGCCTCATCCAACTTTCCTGCACATACATCATTATATTGCCTGATTATTCATGATAAATTGTTCACCTATAAACCACTAACGCATGTTGTTCAATCTATCATATAAGGATGTAATTTTGTGGAAATAAAAAAGAAAACGAAACTCAAATTTATGTTATCTTTTTATTGATTTTAACATACATTTCCTTAACCTTTTCCCTGTCGCTCCTACTTTTTGCATCGTAAGAACACATTGATTTATATATGTCATGTAATTTAAATAAGTTTCTTTCAATATATGGGATTAGTCTCTTAAGTCCTCTTATGGCAATGCTATTTAGATTTATGCTGTTTAAGTTTAAGCACGTATTCACAAACGTTACTTCATTCACTTTATTCATGCACAGTAATATATTGTACGCATATATTATATTCTCACTGTATGACACTTTTGGATGCTTACCATCTTTCAAGTAAGTTTCCAACGCATCCATATTTTGCTTTATTATTAGCCAGTCTTTCTTTGTGATGTATACAAAAGTTTCATCTGTAGCTCTGATATAGAGGGATGGGAGTTCATGGTATAACCCTATGTTCACACGGTGCCCGGAGTTGATGGGGATGTCGTCTACCATGAACACACTATTCGCCATCACTCTTTGTCACCTCTTCAGGAGCGGGGGCCATGGGTTCGAACATCATTATTATAAAGCTGTCCTTGTCGAAGATCCTCTTCTTCTTGAGCACCCTCGGCTTACAGCTCTTCTTCTCTGCTTTCTTGTCGGACCTGCGAACATGCACGGCTATGAGGATACGAATTATTACACGCTTTTATATTAAGTGTGACGTTTTCATTTTACTCACTTTTCTTTATCTAGTTCTTTGGACGGGCCGGCTTGTTTCTCGTCACGGATTGGAGGTGTTATGTCTTCACCTTCCAAGCTTCTGTAATTACACAATGAGAGAAATCTTTTTTACCCGTACACAAAACACTATAGCTCACTAATTTCCAGTGCTTTTTCTTTCCACTTACCTGAGATATACCTTGCACTGCATCCCACACTTGCCGTATGAAGTGACTTTGTCATGATGTGCAGGATTCTTGCAGACGGTTTGATGAGCCTTTCCATCACACATTTCCTCGTGATGATCCATCCAGTGTTGCTGCATGCTCTCGTAATCTTGCAGATATTCCCAGAAGTTGATATCGCTCTCCACTCTACTTGTTTCGCTGCTCATCTTGCTGAGTGTTAGATGACAACTGACAGATGGAAGTGATCGATCGCGCACCCTCCCTGCAGTACATTGGTGCACTGCTACGGATTCATCTGCTCACGGAATCGGTTTGCATTCCTTATTGCGTCGTGTAGGAGGGGAGGATCCATAGAGTGTTTGATTCCTACGGCTCCCGATAGTAAAATCAATACTTACTGATTTAAATAACTACACTCGACGCGTTCCTTTTTGCAAATGTCGACAAAGGTGAAGGCGATTGACAATTCAGTCTTACAGCATTCACATATAAATAACATGCATCACCCCTATTGCAGGAGTGCCGGGGGGACGGAGCAGTGTGTGTGTGTGTGTGTGTGTGTGTGTGTGTGTGTGTGTGTGTGTGTGTGTGTGAATACTGAAATCCATTCACATTTTTTTCAGTAATTACATTCATCAGTTAATTACATTTCACATACATACAACAAAATGACACGATTGCCCTTGCAGGCTTGGGAGAGATGCGTCGTTGTTGTCGTCGTCGTCAAGCTCCTGGAGGGGGGGGTGGCACACGAACGCCAGCACATCAATATATATATATTTTTTTAAACACAGATTTCTACTCGACTTTCAAGGCTCGGATTTCATTAACACGTGACACACGTGTTACTACACAACCAACCCTTCGATATTTTAACATGGGGATTCTAACACAACCAACACACAACCTCTTCGATATTTGGACAGGCGGATTTCGCGTCGAGTTTTAACAAGGGGGTTTCAAAAACAGCTAACGCAGGTGTTTTTGAAACCCCACAAATCAACTACTCACTCACTTCCTAGTAAACAGAGCCGCTACTGGAGCAGATTAACAGTTTAAGCTCCTCTGCCCTTCATTCCCCTCTAGCCTTCCTGTCGTGGGCATACAGTACATAAAATAAAGATGCAGCACCGGTGGAATGAGAAGGCTGGAGAAACTGGCGATCCCGGAGATAACCCGTCCCAGCGCCATGTTGTCCCCGACCAATCTTACATGCGGTCACCTGGGATCAAACCCAGGCCGGTTTGGTGAGAGTCAAGTGGTGTAAACCTTCGGCTATAGAGAGGCCATAAACGAACTAAGAAATAAATGAAAACTATAAATAGAATGAGTTAAATTACCACCAATGTGTTGACAGTCACCTAGATATTGAAGGGAGGAGACCTGTCCCCTTCAGCTGTCGTGATGCGGGCGCTGCGGACTCTTAGCACTCGTGGTACCTCTGACGTTACCAGAGGAACCTCGGGCCGCACATTCGAGCAGCACCCTGAATGGGAGTTGTTAGGTTTGGGTTGGACTCTAGGGGGCAGTGTGTTCCTAACACACGTTGGAGATCGGGTACCTCCGAAAAGGCCTCGGCCGCCAAGAGAGGGTAGAGGGTTGCCTAAGAAGACCCGGTTATTAGCCTGCATAGCTAGTAGAAGATGTGCTAGATCACTAGGCGTCCCCACCGAGTTTTAGGTAGTCTACCTTGCGGAGTTGACGCGCTTAAGTGGAGTACCCACTTTCACCCGTCTTGAGAGGGGGGGGGGGCATTTTATATCCAAGGTATTGACCAAGGAAAGAGCACCGGAGCTTTCCATCGCTCTCGGGTTGGTAGAGGCCGGGATCTTCGGACTTTCGGGTAGACCTCCTTGTAAAAAAAGTACTTGCACATATGATAACAGTAAGTATCCTCGGTTACACGCTGCACAGATTTAGAAGCGAGCATACTTGGATGAATAACTTTGTGTGTAGCTTTGGAACGTGCCGTGGGGAAAATAAATAGTTCTATGTCGGTACAAGGCCTACTGCGTCCATCACCTGCACGCACAACGGGCGTAAAAATGGGGTGTAGTTCTTATAGGTGAGAGTGTTTGACGCCGTGCTATCCTCATGAATAGGAAATGTTGTCTTCGTATTCTAAAGTGGCTAATTTTCTCTCGAAGAGTTACATAGTTCTCTAGAACACTGTGTAAATCTCGTACTAGGTTTTCCTGTGGAAGAAAATCCCAAAGTCGTTACCGGGAAGCGAAGTAAAGCCTTCAGCTTGGTAAACACCCACCCTATCTCAGCGTTGAGAAGAAGACGAAAAATAGAATGCTATCAGGTAAGAGTTTAACAAGGAGTAATAGGTTAGTTGTATTAGAATAAAATTTTAATTGAGCAGTTTTTGACGACTTTTATCTTTTAGCCCACTAGTATTACCTATTTCTAAGTTTATCCTCAATGAGTCTCTTTCTCAAGATAAGAAAGAGACTGTTTTATACAAGTGCTGTGGTTTGTGTCTAAACAAATTCTGTGAGCAAGAAAAGCCAGAGGAAATCTTTGCGTGAATCCAAGTTTGTGGTATCCAAATACTGTTACAAATGTATTTTCCGATATTCTCCACCCACAGTACGTGGCTGTCAGGTTCATTGGAAGTCACAGTGTGAAGTTTGGGCTCTGTAGATCAAAAGGGTTGGAGGCCCAAAGGCTACGGTTGAGAATCTTGCCTTGCGCATGAATGAATCCTTCCCTGTGTTCAATTATCCTATGAAACCTTCAAGTGATGGAATCTGCTCGGCTTTGTTCTAGTTTCCAAAGATGCCTGAGAACCAACGCAAGTAAATAAAACTAGGCGGCTCAGTGCAGAGGCTCGAGTATTTAGCAGATTTTAGGACACAAAGGAACAAAGAGGTACCAGTAATTCAGCGACATCATAAGTCTTGAGCAATGAATTTTGTTTATCTAGGTTCGTAGACTTTTATGGCCGGTTTTACGGCCGGCCAATGTTATAACTTGATGAACATTATCTGAATGCACCTCGTCTTATTTCAATCAGGTAGACACTCAGGCTTATGACATACTTGGGAAACAAATGATGATTTACTTAACCAAACAATAACCATGAGGAAACCCACGTCATTCTACTCCATGGAGCACCAATTACTACGCTACATTCATGATAACCTATGCAGATGGAAGCAGAGAATGCAGCGGTATCGTGGCTAGTCCTGTCCCACTATAGTTATTGTGTTAGAAGTTTATGGTTTTATATTTGAGAAGCTTCCAGAGAGGACTTAAAACTTCACAGAAAATGTGGTATCCAATTACAATAATGAGATTTCGTCAATAGATTCCTGCTTTACTCCTATTACATCACACTAATTCCTATGATTTAAGGAATGCTAATATTCATTGTCCTTATTTATGCAAATGTACAGTTATTACAACTTTGAAGAGGTCAGTTATGGAAGTTCAGTTAATTATATTCACTAGGTAAATGTAAGACTACTGAACGTGATTTCCAATTTTTTTTCTGACTACCGCTGATAACGAAATTTAATGGTGAGTTATGAATTAACAGAAATCATTGTGGAATATAGGTGTTTGATGTATAGCTAATAAAAAGCTTCCTTATATTACAATTTGAGAACATGGTATTTTATTTTCCAAACAAGAAAAGGCTCTGTTAACATGAAGCTCACTAACTTTCTTCGCTGCCTACCTAATCACCATAACACATGCTCATCTCTTCACTAGTAATTGTGTTATTTAGAAGCCAGCAGATGAAATTTCAAAGTGTATCCTGCTATATAAATTGCAATGTTAATATACAAAAACCTCCGTGAAGTTATGAAACCTTACGTTATATGACTTAGAACTTCTGCTGCAAATTGATCTTGCACGATTCATTGGAGGCAGCTGCAGATGTTAAGGTTAATTTGGACACTGCCATCTTGCCCTGATGAAGTCAGTAAGGTAATTGGCTGGATACGTTCGATGGCTAGTTCAGGACTCACCCCCGCGGCACACCAGGTTAGTTGGAATGATTTGCCCCGGGATAGCTTTGTGTTCAACGGCTGGAACTAAACATCTTGATCCTAGAATTATTGTAGTGTAATATTATTTATTTTATAAGAAACAGTTAGGGAGGCAGAAAATTAGTTTTAGTACCTAATTACCTTATGTTAAATTCAATATATCATATCAGAGAAATGAAAGAAGATTTTGTTACAAAAAGAAAAAGAACGCTGCTTCTATGTCAATAAGGTATTAACTTACTTGGAATTTCAATACATCAAGCTAGCACGGATAACTGCAAAATGCTAGTAGCTCACTTTTGAAAATCAAAAAGACAAATGGAAGACGCAGCGTTTAGTAAGTCTCAGTGCAAGAGTTGCGTTTCAGATATAAGTTAACAGTTTAAGATTTGGAAATATTAGCTAGGAATGTTGGTGCAGGGTTATGACTTAAGTTGAAAAGAATTCCTATTTCTAGCAATCGTATACATTTTCTTTATCTTTTACACACTTAAGGACGTGTTTTATTTTGATCGATTGTCACTCATTTTTTCTGCTCTACTAAATCTGGGAAGTCCTCTGCTACTGCTGTTTGCCTAGCTGATGTTATGGGAGATGAGTTTGTTTTCTCAAAACATGCGAGATTTTTTTATTTAAATAAGGATGCCACGAACATTTAATATAAAAATAATGAAAACTTCAAAAGCTTTTACTGACTAGTTGTCGAACTTATTACTTTAAATAAAACTGTAATCACCAAAACTTTTTCTCTTCCTTCTGATACTAAATCGACGCAACTTTGCTTCTCGCCACATTTTCAACAACAAGCGGTTATTTAAATGTCGTTAATTGATATTTAGTTATAGGAGTCTTATTTTGTTCTTACCTAGTACCTTATTGGATAAGCTACAAATTCAGTTGTTTTGCTGTTTTTTCTCTTTTATTCACTCACTCGCTCATTCACTCGCCCGCCTCAATAGCGTAGATGGAGCACGTCTACCTCGCGTTCAAGAGGTCCCGAGTTCAAATCTCGGTCAGGGTGAGTTACCTGGATAAAGTTTTTTCCATAGTTTTCCCTTATCCTTCAATGCGAATGTCGGGTAACTCTAAGCTCCTTGGACTCTGGACTCATTTGAGCATCATTTCACCCAATTCATTCACCGTCCGATATGACTTAACTCTGGAGGACATAAATTACAAAAAAAAACTCGCTCACTCACTCACTCACTTCTTTAGTTATTTATTTTTTATTTACTTATTTACTTTAATTTTTACTTATTTATTTACTTATTTAGTTATTTATTTAATTATTCACCTTTTATTTATTCATTCATTCATTTTTTAAATTTTCTATAACACAAAAAGTATCAAGCTGTGAGCATGATTTCTTGCGTTGCTCTTTACAACATAAAGTTTATTTTGAAAAATCGGCCATTTTAGTTCAATCGTTGTATGAAGACTAAGGGCATTAAATCAGCATTAAACTAATTAATCTTTTGAGTTTTTGGCAGCTTATGATGCTCGAAGTCCTCAAATTTGAATGGTGTCTACGTCCTTCAGCATTATTTCATATTGGACAATGAATGAAATGGGTGAAATTATTATTAAATTAACCAAGAGTTCATAGAGCTTAGAGTTACCAGGCATTCATTTTTCGGGATAAGGGGAAACCATGGAAAAGAAAACCTTACGCGGATAACTCACCGTGACTACAATCCGAACTCAAGACCTCTTGAACTGAGGCAGACACCTACCACCTACGCTGCAGGGGTGGGAGGCATTTATAAATTAAGATAGAATAATAAAATATTTGCGAAATTGTGTGGAAGTGAATCATAGATGGTGTCGATTTTAAGTTTTACAGATTCAATGACATCCAAAGTTAAAGTATGATTTAAAAAATTAATTCTGTCTTCAACGGTCAAAATTTGGTATTCTATAAACACGTCTCCTTTAAAGTGAAGTCCAGTTGAGTGTAGCCTTAGTAAATGATTTCTCTGTTCAATGTGCTGCATTTAATCAGTATTCTATTTAATTTTTCCCAGAATTCTTTGCACAGGCGATTGAACTTTTATTTTTAACACACGTGGGTGTCTGTTTATCACCAATTCCAGCACAAGCAACTCCAGCAGTAGCAGCAGTGCCACCAAAATCTCGCTCTTGCCATAGGGTCTTGATAAGAACAGAAAAACATATTGGAATTGAAATCCAGTTATGCACTTCCCTCCCCGGGTTTGAAGGATTAAGTTCCGATATCGCGCAAGAAATAATGTTGACCTAGTGACAGTACTCGTTACCCCAGAATCAGCTCTGAAGCCACTTTTGAACAAGGAAATACGATTTATATATACTTCCAAAGAAAAACTTGGCTGGGAAGAGGATCCAGAAATGCAGATGGAATTTTCGCGTGTAGCTGCTGCAGCTTTCTTTGTACAAAGTTTCTGTGGAATTAGTTATTAAATCCAAAAAGAAGCGAAAGGATGGGTAAAGAAGCGAAAGTTAGCAGCCGGCAAGTATGGCAGCGAAAAGGCTACCGTCTAAATCAATGCGTGCAATAAAGAAATAACTACAGGAAAAGCATGAGCCGTTAGGTAGTTTTATAAATCCTTTTTGAAGCTGAGCTTCTAAACTTCGGGAACGGATTTGACCTACAGGCTACTACAGCTACAAAAATCGCTATAAAGATACTCCAGTTCCAATGTAAAACAAATCTAGCTTAACCTATTTTGCAAGGTTCGATTGCATAGTCAGGTATGTGCATGCCTGATCTCTTCTAAACAAGACTCTACTCTGTTCTTGATTATATTCCAACATCGAGCAACCAGTTAGATAATCATAACTAGAGCTAGGAAGTTCATACCGGTTTCCTTGGGCATGTAACCGAAGTATCAGACAGCGATTAGGAGGCGGCGAATGAACTGAAATCACGAGAATTAAAAAAGAAGATAAATTAATGAAAATGCTTTGCTAAACTAATATAAAATATTGTTATATTAATATGAAATTAGAATGAAATTAGAGTAATGATTAAAATAGCGGTTTAATTAAGAATAAGATGAGAAGAATAGAATTTAAGACAACTAACATGCTAGAATCCATGTAAGGGAGAGAAAATATTTCAGTAAAATCTGAACACAAGTCGGGGAGACAGGAAGAGGTGACCGTTAGCCTCTTTGTTTAAGGAAAGGTTCAATGTCTGAGAACTATAACCAAAAAATGTGTAGGAACAATAAGGTTTTCGAGATGCGGTCAAGCGTAAGACCTAAAAGGATTTACTTTGCTGAGGCGATAACGATGTATACCGTTACAAAGAGCCCAGGGTAGGCGTGACCCAACTCACGGTGGGATGTAACAACATTGAGTTCGATGAGTTTTGCTAACTAATAAAGAAAAATTGAAATAAAATGAGAAACCAATAATAATGTAAGATTTGAGAAATAGGAAGAAGGGTGAGTTATTTTGGTCATGTGATAAGGGTTAGAGTAGGGATAAGAATAAAGTACGAACCGAATCGCAGAGTAGACGAAACATCACTTCTACAGTCATACTACGAGGGAAAAGACGTGTTAGTGCGCACGAAGAAGAGGTAGTAAAGATTTCTAAGTCCGAAATGTAGGGAAGTCAAGAATAATGCAACCAGCGTGAGAGAAGCAGCAGAAGAAGTTTATAATAGCAAAGTATTCGCCGTATAAAGAATTAAGAGAATTCTGTTAGGAAGTTTAGTAACAGGTGGTCACCGCTACAAATCAATCTAAATCAACGAACTTAGTGGGAATTAAATTAAATCATTTTTTGCAACAAACCAGTGTATTATTGAGACAACTGAGCAGCCAACAAACAACAAATCCATTTCCTACAACCATTCACCTGAGGACAAGAGATCTCATAGCTCCAATTAGAACCCAAATCAAAAGTAAACACCAACCAAATTGAAATCTAACATGCGGGTATGCCGCATAATGGCGCCGACACGTTGGGGCTTCGAATTGTAGGAAATGGGTGAAATGTAACGACGAAGGACGACTACAAGGAGAAGTGAGAAGAACGACGACGAAGGACGACTACGAGGAGAAGTGAGAAGAACGACGACGAAGGACGACTACGAGAAGAAGTGAGAAGACCGACGACGACAACTACGATGAGGACAGCAGAGACTACGAAGAAGACGGCAAAAAACAACTACATAGAATTTTCCCCCAACCAAGAGGGATGTTCAAGTTCTTTCGACATCAACTGAGCCTACTAGACGACGAGCAGCATGACAAAAATTGGTAAAGACATCACATAAACACCACAGCCGTACAACAGAACTGTGAGTTACACATACTCAATTTATATTTCTTGTAAATGTAATATCATTCATTGAGATCAATATCTATGTAATGTCTTAGTAATAAGTATTTTGGAAGGGAAATTAGAAAATTTAAAGGGGAAGTTCAATGCTTTTGAGAAATAAGAAGATCGTACAGAATAAATTTAAAATGGAAAATTCTGGGGAACAAATAGTTATGGAGACAGAGAAAGAGTTAGAAGTTTTTAATGAAGAGATAATGGAAAGCAATGTTATAGGATCAGTAGATGAGGGTGTAAATGGTGTAAGTAGCTTAAATGTAAATAGGAGAAGTGACAATCCTGGGGTTATGGAAAATCTACAAGAGATGTTCCAGAAACTCATGGCGCAAATGACTATTCAGAGTCAATCACTAGAGGCTAAATTAGTAGAACAGAACCAAACACTAGAAGCTATGGACAAATCACTAGAAGCTAAATTAGTAGAACAGAGTCAATCACTAGAGACTAAATTATTAGATCAGAGCAAAGCTATGGACAAATCACTAGAGACTAAATTACTAGATCAGAGCAAAGCTATGGACAAAAAATTAAGTCAAATTACAAGCCAAGGGAAAGAAACAGAAGCTAGAATCACTGTCAAAATTCAAGGAATAACAGGGGAAATCCAGACCGTAAAAGAGGCCCTGCAGCGAGAAGTAGGTACTATAAGAAGTGACCTAGAAGCTACCAAATCTCTCGTTGCAGGAGTAGAAAATAGAATAGGGGAGGAAATTAATAAGGAGAGAATAAGATTAGATGAACTGACCACGACACAGGTAACTTTTGTACAAGAGATAAATGACCGGTTTGACACTGTAAACAATAGTATAGCAGCTGACATGGAGAAGTTAAAAGAAAAGGTAGCACATGTAACAAATATTCAATCAGAGAATACACAAATGTTGAGGGAAACAGTAAGCGAGATATCTCAAATCAGAGATACTGTAACTGGCTTACAGCTGGGACAGCAAGGGCCGGTACCTGAGAGTTCCAATTGTTCTATACATACACACAATGGAGAGAGGCAGAACGAACAGGTTAGCGCCCCTTCTGTCTCTCCTCAAAGCAGCAATAATTGCGAAGTAAATATGTAAAACGTAAATATGTATCCACCAGTGCACATGAATTTTCTAAGCGAATTGCCCCTCCCGAAATTTAATTGTCGCAATGACAACGCAGTACAATTTTTGGCCGACTTAGAAAAGTATTTTGTCATCAGAGGTGTACCCGAGCAATATAAGATGATAATAGTTCAAAGGGCGTTAGAATCTGCCGAACTTAATTGGCTACGAGTAACTGTGGGAGAAGGATGCAGCTACGAGTTGTTCAAAACAGCTTTCCTAGAAAAGTATTGGAACGCCAATGTCCAATACCAAGTAAGGAATCAGATAACAAATGGCCGATACCAAGGTAATAATGGAGAGTCTATTACTGATTATTTCCTGAGATATTCGCAAATGAGTAAATATCTACAACCTCCATTACAGGAAGCCGAACTGATTTCTCTTCTCACTCCCCACCTGCCTGAGAACATTAGAAATCACATGGTGGTAGCAAGACCTCAGACATTGAGAGAGGCAATTACATTGTTAACAGCTTTACAAAGCGTTGGGACGCAAAACTCACAAAATAGACATGAGAATCGAATGCCAGTGAGAAATCCACACAGACCGTGGAATAATAATAACCATGACGGGGAAAGGGCACACAATCCCCGAAATTTTAACACGAACCATATGGCTACTCGTCAAAGATACGATGCCCACGTCCCGAGGGAATTCCCTAACAACAATAGAGGGAGACAGGGACCACCAAATTCAAATTCATATAATTTCCCTATAAGATATGTACATGTAACTAGGAATGGAAATGGGGGTCACCCCCCATTTCTGCGAAGAGGGAATGCAAGACCGACGTTCCGACTACCAGAAGCTAATAGACACTATCAACCACGTGACGCTGGTAGAGAGAACAATACAGACAGACCTGAAGTAAGACAGAGGAATCAACTTCTCTCAAGAGAATGGGTGCGTTCTCCTCCACCCACACCGAGGGACGCGGCGCCCGAGGTAGATGAAAGGCCAGACACGACACAGCAGACGGGAAACGACTCCAGGGTGCGATAGAAAACATCCCGCATCGGACCCGGATGAACACGCTAGTTCTTAATTTGAACAGGGACACAGCTCTGAGTAGGGTGGTACAGAATAAAACAGAAACAGAAATAGTAAACGGTACTCAAATAAACAATCACTTAACAGAATTACAAGAAGTGAGAGATGCTCCACGTATTGCTGCAATAATAAACAAAGAAAATTGGCACATTACCATAGATTCAGGATCCTCAGTTTCAGCTATAAGTCAAGCATTCTTTTATCACTTAAAAAACAATGGAATGAAATTGCAAACATTGCCCGTGAAAAGTGCATATTGTACTCTGGCGGTAGGTCGCGCCAAACAAAAGATTAATACACAAATGCTTTTGAAAGTCACCATTGGGGAGGATACAATAGAATTTGTATGTTTTGTTATTAATAGGCTATCTGCAGACATTATTATGGGTAATGACGTGTTGTATGCGCTTCAAGCTAAGTTGAATTATCAAATGGAGGCCTTGGAAATCAAAATTAAAGACGTCATAGTTAAAGTTCCGTTTAGCTCAAGGGAAGCAGAAAATGAGATAAGATTGACAGATGAAGAAAAAGAAATAGATGGAGAAACATTTTTTGTAGAATTTATACGAATAGGAGGGATGGAGCTAGTTAAGATGAATCCATTAGAAGCAGAAGAGATGGGAAACTATGATAAAGAAGTGTACGTAGCGGCAGAAGAAGGGCTTTTAGAGATGACGTCATACGGACTTGGGCAGACGGAAGCATGTGAACAGGAGATAATTACCCTACCAGATGATTTCCAGGTAGTCGAAAATAATGTAAACATGACCTATAGAATAAGAGAAACAGTAGCAAACTCGAACCTACTTAACGACCACCAAAAAGAGATTTTTTATAACATTTTATGTAAACACAGAAATGTATTTTCGGAACACACTGGGACCTATAATGATTTTGAGTATGAATTCGAGATACATGATGTTCCCCCATTCAAATATAAGTGCAGACCTATTCCATTGGATTTACAGGAGGCAGTGAACCTTAAAATACAGGAAATGTTGGAAGATGGAATTCTGGAGATATCTACATCAAAATTTATAAGTCCCCTATGTATAGTCAGAAAAGCAAATGGAACAGTACGACTGACGATAGATGGACGTCATATAAACCAATATATTGTTCCGGATAATTTTCGAACCCCAGCAATTGAGCAAATTTTGGCCGGTATTGGGGCACAAAGGTATTTTACTTCACTAGATGTGACCAACTCATTTTTGCAAATTAAGTTGAAACCTGAGTTAAGGCAATATACCTCATTTTTGCACGGAGGATATCAGTACCAGTTTACAAGAAATTGCTTTGGACTAATTAATTCTGGAAGCGCATTCCTACGGGCGATGCAGAAAATACTCAACACGCAAAGGGAAACATATGTGTCACAGTATGTAGATGATTTATTGATATACAGTAGAACAGTGGAAGATCACCTTACCTATTTGGATTTAGTGCTCGGAAGGCTAGCAAATGCTGGATTAACACTGAATTGGGCCAAATGTAAATTTTTCCAGGAATCAGTTAAATATTTAGGATATATCATAACAGGCGAACATATAGCTCCTGATCCAGAAAGAGTGGAAGCCATTTTGAAAATACCACGACCTAAGACACCAAAACAAGTAAAACGTTATCTGGGTGTACTTGGGTACCAATCAAGGTTCCTGATAAACTATGCAAAGGAAGCCGCACCGTTGCGAGCACTACTGGAAAAAAATCGAAAATGGCGATGGACTATGGTAGAAGAAAATGCTTTTAAAAGATTACAAGAACTCTTCAGTGAATCCGTATTATTGACATGGCCTGATCCAGATTTACCTTATCTCATATACACGGATGCCTCCATGGTGGCGTTAGGAACTATTTTAGCCCAAGAGACACCGACTGGAGAATTAAAGGTCATAGCCACAGCCTCCCGAGGGTTAACGAAAACCGAAAAAATTGCTTGCATAACAGAACAGGAAATTACGGCTATTTACTATGCCATTTGTAAATTTAGACAATATATATATAATAAAAGGATTATGATATTCACCGATCATATCAGCCTATCATTTATACGAAATTGCAAATTGACCAGTACAAAAATTGCGAGATATATCCACGAGATCATGGCTTACAACCCAGAGATTAAACATATACAGGGAAGTCTTAACATCTTTAGTGACATGCTTTCACGTATAAAGCCACAGGGGAATCTTCCAGAAAATATCAGTAGTAATGGTACAGAATTACCAGTGTTAAAGATGGATGTAACCTTCAGTATAAAATTAACAAAGGAGATGAGAAGATTGTCGGAACTACAACGCCAGGATTGGAAATTAAAACAAATTATGGAAAAGGCATTGCCCATAGATCAAGCAAATTCACAGAAATACGGAGTGCTAAATGACGTATTGTATAAGTTACATGGTGTTTCCAAACCTGCTTGGAAAGCATATATACCCGCAGCGCTGGAAGAGTTAGTGATTTCTGCTTACCACACAGCTCTTATACATGCTGGCGTTGAGAAGACAATGATTTCCATAAGCAACCATTTATACATATTTAGGTTAGGCAAGAAAGTTAGGACCTTTATATCTACATGTGACATCTGCCAGAGGGCAAAATCATTAAATTATAAGATAGATCGACCCCCTGTATCCATCACCAGGAAGGAACCATTAGAACTAGTTGCAGCGGATGCATATGGTCCACTCCCTGCAGGAAGAGGAGGATTAAAATATTTATTTGTACTTATCGACGTGATGTTGAAATTTGTGAAAATATACCCTCTCAAGAAATTAACAAGTGCAGCATGCGCGAATAAAATAGTGAAAGACTATATAGTCAAATACGGGAAGATGAAAGCACTATTAGTAGATAACGCGTCCATACACCATGGAAGACGATTCGTGCACACCATTCAGGATGCCGGAATTCGCATCTATAACACAACGTCGTACCATCCGTGCTCTAATCCAAGCGAGCGCGTAATCAAAGACCTAGGTGTTCATCTCCGAGTCCTTTGCTCATTGAAACAGACTACCTGGCCAGACCACATCAACTATATTGAGTTTATATTCAATAATTCAGTCAATTTAACCACAGGATATGCTCCTATCCAATTGCATAGAAATTTAACACCGGAACCAATAATAGAGGGTGTTCCGGAAAGTATACAAGTGACAACCGAGACAGATCGAGAACGGATCCAGAATGCTGTTAAAAGAATAGTGGAAAAAGTAGAGAAAAGAAACGCAAAGAAAATGCGGTATAAGAAGAATTGGGAACCAAAGGTCGGCGACTTAGTTCTAGTGAAATCGTTCGACAAGTCAGATTTGTTAGGAAAAAAGACTAGAAAGCTATATATGCTATGGAAAGGCCCATACCGGATTGAGAAAATATTTGGTGACAGAGCGTATGCTCTATCACACCCAAGAAATGGTAAACCGATAGGCAGATATAACATCTCCCTAATAAGGCCATATCGTCAGAAAAACGTTGTAAACAGTACAGAGCAGACCCAAGAATCACCTGTGTAAATGTGATTGAAATTATATATACGAAGATGTAAAGAATACCAAGTACAAGTTATATAATTAGTACGGGTAACGTTTTCGTTTGAAATTCAAACACTGCGTGGGAGTTGCAAGTTCCAAAATTCCTGTGCACAAACAAAATGATAATGTAATAAGAATAACCACAGCTAATGAACATGTTAGAAAGATCTTTAAAAATAATTTGTGAAATGTAAATATAGTATAAGTACTGATGTATTCATGTGCCAAAAGGCTATGTTGTTATTGTAAAGGTCACAGTCTTAGGCGTGACAAAGTAAAAGAAAGTTGAGAGTGAAAAGTGAAGTGGAAAGACAGGACAATGAACTGCCAATGTTTACTGTCAGGTACACGAACCACCTGATTACAGGTAGAAAACTGAGTGCAGGTAGAGGTAACCATATTTGGACATCGTTACGCAAAATATAATAATGTGAGGACGAATGTTCTTACGGTGAAGGACTGAAAGATAAAGGAACGTCCCAATAAGTTAATATAATAAAAAAAAATCATTGAATGTAAAATGTAATATTGTAAACTGTAATATAGTAACATTAATGTAGTACTTAAGGAATGTAATAAGGTAAAATCAAGTTGATGTCAAGTGAGACAAGGATAATTCAGTGAAGTGTATATATATAGTTGAGGTATCACGAATGTTATTTGTATATAGGGTAATAACCACATATACGACAGTGTACTTGTCTATGTACGTAATGTATCATATCTATAATTCTATGTATATGATGTACCATATTGACCATTCTATGTGTATAAAGTAACACACTGATGAAGATGAGGGAAACGGTGACCACCGAAAAATGTTTCGAGTAGGGAATGAGAAATTATAAGATATAAGGAGGAAATGTCATGACGGGGGTTTGACAAAATTTAAATAATGGGTATTTCATTTTTGTCAAACGGGCATTATGTAACCGCAGTATCAGACAGCGATTAGGAGGCGGCGAATGAACTGAAATCACGAGAATTAAAAAAGAAGATAAATTAATGAAAATGCTTTGCTAAACTAATATAAAATATTGTTATATTAATATGAAATTAGAATGAAATTAGAGTAATGATTAAAATAGCGGTTTAATTAAGAATAAGATGAGAAGAATATAATTTAAGACAACTAACATGCTAGAATCCATGTAAGGGAGAGAAAATATTTCTGTAAAATCTGAACACAAGTCGGGGAGACAGGAAGAGGTGACCGTTAGCCTCTTTGTTTAAGGAAAGGTTCAATGTCTGAGAACTATAACCAAAAAATGTGTAGGAACAATAAGGTTTTCGAGATGCGGTCAAGCGTAAGACCTAAAAGGATTTACTTTGCTGAGGCGATAACGATGTATACCGTTACAAAGAGCACAGGGTAGGCGTGACCCAACTCACGGTGGGATGTAACGACAATGAGTTCGATGAGTTTTGCTAACCAATAAAGAAAAATTGAAATAAAATGAGAAACCAATAATAATGTAAGATTTGAGAAATAGGAAGAAGGGTGAGTTATTTTGGTCATGTGATAAGGGTTAGAGTAGGGATAAGAATAAAGTACGAACTGAATCGCAGAGTAGACGAAACATCACTTCTACAGTCATACTACGAGGGAAAAGACGTGTTAGTGCGCACGAAGAAGAGGTAGTAAAGATTTCTAAGTCCGAAATGTAGGGAAGTCAAGAATAATGCAACCAGCGTGAGAGAAGCAGCAGAAGAAGTTTATAATAGCAAAGTATTCGCCGTATAAAGAATTAAGAGAATTCGGTTAGGAAGTTTAGTAACAGGTGGTCACCGCTACAAATCAATCTAAATCAACGAACTTAGTGGGAATTAAATTAAATCATTTTTTGCAACGAACCAGTGTATTATTGAGACAACTGAGCAGCCAACAAACAACAAATCCATTTCCTACAACCATTCACCTGAGGACAAGAGATCTCATAGCTCCAATTAGAACGCAAATCAAAAGTAAACACCAACCAAATTGAAATCTAACATGCGGGTATGCCGCAGGCAGTGGAAGTGCGGCCAGGCATGGTTATACAACGCAGCGCTACTAGCAAGGGCAAGGTTCGTCGTAGAATGCAACTCATCACTACAAAACAGGTGTAACTGTATGACACAGAGCACGTTGTTAGGAAGGAAGACATTCGAATAACATGTTTGTTGTGCTTCAAAGATGAGCAACTAAATTTGCTGTACAACCATTGTATGTTTTCTGGAAGTTTACCTATTTATTTACTTATTTACCTCATTATTTACATTTACATTTCAGTGGAATACTTCAGCAAACATGAGAGAAAGAGATATCAGATCGAGAAACTAAATTAGCTGAAATTATTAACGAATTTGCAACAGATTATCAATCAACTAAATTTTGTTTTACGAGACATAGAATTAGTTTTTCATTTGAAAGGCTTCAGATAGTAATACGGCCGCAGATGTGTAAAAATGTAGTAAAATTACTGCTTTGGCATTTTGTCTAGTAAGAGTCTTCAGATATTTAAGAAATTAATTGTATTATTTTTATGTTTTACATTCGATCAGGAAATGTTATAATCAACGTTATAATTTATTGGGTGTTGCCACAATGTGCCTATTTAAATAATAAGATCAACAGAGACAAGCCAGTATGTACTATATAAGAATTTGTATGTTTTACACAATGATCTAACTAGATGTGCATTTACGAATGTCTCATAAGTAATTTTTTTTCTCTGGGTAACCGGTTTCAATGCCTTTCCGCTGTGCATTTCTTATATATGACTTCTTTGGATGTCGGGGGAGGGTCGGTCGCAACCTGTATAGTGAACGGCGAGCACTACGAACTCCCTAGCCCTGATCATAACTTATGCCACCCATCTTGCAACGTATAAGCCAAGCAAGGAGAAGTCAAATGTACTTGGTATCGATTATACTGATTCTCAGAAAAATGAACATCTCTATGAATTTAACACTAAAGGCTCCTAAACTTTGATAAAACATTCCAAGGTTTGGTTTTAACATTTATTCAACATTCAATATACCGATGCAATACACTACAACATACATACACATATATATTATAATATTAGTAAGCACAGGCATACAATCTACTGATTCAGAAGTATTTCTTGGTGTAACAAGACATGGTTTGTGAAGATTCCTTGGGCTGTCGATTTACAGCAAGGGAATCACTCTATATAGACTGCGAATCCATCCTAGACGCACAAATAAGATCTACTAGACAGCTCAGCAGACTACAGCTTGTCAGCCCGGTAATAATGCTTCCAGTAATAATGCATAAGTTTCGGAATATTCTGTCAACAGCAGTGCGCACACAGACAATTCCTCTACACTTTTTGCTCAATGGACAGCATCACTACGGACATGTCATAAAAACAACAATAATAATGGATGAAAGATCTATAATGCATGTCACTGTAATACCAAATATCCGGTCGTGTCTACATTTCACTCTAGGTTAATCCCAATATGTATATGCATTTGTATCACTATAATTGTATATGCCATCGCCTTTTCCCATCTTCTTATTATTATTATTTTATCAAAAGAACTAAAGACATTTCCAAAACGTACCAACAATTCTTGGCTGGACTCTGAGACTATCAGTAGGGACATTATGAGGGGTACCTTGTAGAACGTTAACTAAGACAATTATTATTTGATAACGTTTTGTTCAGAAATTTGGTTTAAGAGGACTGTATTTGAAAAAAGGGCTTGGAATACACAGTAAAATTCAAGTTTACATTCTGCACTACGATATTTCAATTAATTCTCCTGAAATTTTAAAAATTGGCACACTTATAGTTTTTCATATATAGTCGACGCACACTGCTCGCAAAATAATTATTGAGGTGCGTAAGCCTTCACGGCCTATGTCATTGCATTGAACAAGATAATCCGGACTTGTTGACCGTAGTCCAGTATCCCACAATCCCGAAAAGTAATTTTCTATGAATATAATTACTCTCCACATTCTCAATGTTGAGCTTCTTATACGATCAGGCATTGGAATTTCCAAGCACTTAAACCAGCATCGATGAAAGCATGGTTTAACTTTAATAGGTAAGAATACCGCATGGACCGACTCTGCATCCCTCGCAGACTTCGGGCGTTTATAGACAGCAATCATACTGGGTTTCATGTGTCCACCAGTGTACGTGGCAGCTGTTGACCATGTTTGGATACCGAAGTTATTAAGTGATAATATAAATAATTTTATAATGAACTGATAGGCTAATGGATAACTTCAGTAATTTAATAATGTTCATGTAATAAGGTTAAAGAAGAAAGTAAGGTGCAAGAGTTGTTTTTACAGGGAGCTGAAGTAATTAATTTCGGCAGGGTACCTGGAACCTGCGAATCATCTAGTTGCAAAACAAAAGTACACCGGTTCTGAAAGTTAGAAACCTCTGAGATTAGAAAATGTTCATTCTTGTTTAGCAAATCGCAGAGTAAAACTTTGGGTTTCAGGTGCGAATAAGATTTTAAAATTTGGTAACATGCCAACAGAAACGTTGGTGAAGAAGCTATGACAGTAAGCAGGACCTAGCATTTCACTCGATTATTGGTAGGCCAGAGCGCCTAAGGACCGTCCTTCGTTTAGATATACTTCGTCTCAGGGGTATACCTTCTGCTAAAAATTACAGCGACTTATTGAAACTTATGCTTCTGTTGTTATTATGGAGTTATTTACTTAGATTATTCCTCCATCAGGAGTTAGAAGATGTCACACTTCATTAGCTCTCCGTAGGGTAGGGGATCCGTCCCCTTCAGCTGCCGTGGTGCGGACGCTTCGGACCCTTAGCACTCGTGGTACCTCTGACGTTACTAGAGGAACCTCGGGCCGAATGGGAGTTATTCGGTTTGGGTTGGACTCGAGGGGGAGATCGGGTACCTCCGGCCAGGCTTTGGCCGCCCGGGGGGGACAGAGGGTTGCCTAAAAGGCCCCGGGTACTAGCCTGCAGAGCTAGTAGAAGGTGTGCTAGATCATTAGGCGGCCCCACCGAGGTTATTCGGTAGTTTTCCCTGCAGGGTTGACGCAGTAAGTGGCGTATCCACTTCCACCCGTCTTGACATTGTTGTCGATGAGGGGTTCTTAGACTCAAGATATTGCCTCAAGGAAAGAACCCCGGAGTTTCCCATCGCTCCCTGGCTGATAGAGGCCTGAGTCTTCGGATTTTTATGTTGACCTCGCGACAACAACTTCATTACCTACAATTCATTAACATTCAGATGCAGTTTAATTCTGTACCTACCGTCATATGCAGACGACTAATTTAGTATCCTCCATCAGGACATATCAGCCAACTAAACTGCTATATTTTATAACATCCATCTAAAGACAGCCAGCGATAAGGATCTCAGATGTCCACTGATCACTCTTCTATTAACTTTAATAGATGAAGAAAATAGGGACTTTATCATATCTTTCTTGTAAAAATGCTTTGAGTGCTCATAAACTGAAGCCAACTGCTTAGGAGTACCTCCATCTGATGACAAATTTCGCTACAAATCAGCATTTTTCACTGAAGATTATTTGTTGGTCGATTCTCCACTGGTCATTTGTAATACGTTACTTATAGCTAACAGTGAGCACCTGTTATAGTGAGCTTTGCAAGCTTACCTTCTGTCATTAACTCACTTTCATGACATTTGTGTCTCACAACTTTGCTAATAGCCTCTTGAATCATTCAGAAATCCATCTGCAGTGTGGACTAAACTGAGCCATAAATTACATTAGCTGATCGCAATGAGAGATGAAGCTTTTAGCCGAATATGGCAGGTAATACATATGACGAAATCGCTATAGATTAGAATATTTAGGCTTTTTGTTCGCTTAGTGTACAGATAGCATGCGATAATTAGCCAGGTGGATAAAAGCAGTCACTGTTCGAAGAGAATGAGTCGTGTAATATATTCCTAACTGAGTACTGTAGGAATTTCAACTGGCTTCGTATTTGAAAAGCGTAGTTAACAGTTCCCGCAATACCAGAGTAGTAAAAGCTTCATTTGTGGGTACATTATCTTCGAATCTCGGTAGTTAGAGAATAATGTTTCCAAAAATACTTTCCATCCAATCATAACTCCCATTTGCAGGTTGGTTATGTAATTTCAAAGTTGCAGCAATCCGTTTTAATGACACCATTTATCGTAGAAAGGCTTAGAATTTAACTACATAATTTCCAAATGGGCCAGAGAAGTAATTAAACGAATGTCTGAGGGAAGGAGAGAGACAGACGAAAACAGAGACATGGCATAGGGAGAAAGGGAAATGAAAGAAGTAGCCAGATAGAGATGAGCAGCAAATCGCAGCATACGTCATGTACGTCTGCCATTAGCATACCTGAAACACAATATAAGGAATACCTCAAACACTACCATTTTAACGGCATTGTTATTGATCCTTGCTTTAGGAGTACATTAGTTACAGGCAGCTTTCATTTTCCATAAATTTATGTTTACTGCTTTTTACTCCTCTGTTCGCTGCAGTAGTTGAATACCATTTGAGACAACATACCTGCACACTGCAAATACTCCACTCCACAAGTTATGGTTATTTAAGTTTCTTTCTTTTTCACTTGTTTGAATATATTATGTACCTTTTTTTAAAAAAAACTGTTGCTTGGCTTTGCAACTTTTCATATGTAATAAAACGTATACCATGTGAATCAACTCGCACTGGGTAAAAGTTTCGTTATCTTTTAAAATACCGAAATTTTAAAGGTATTAATTTGTCACCGTGTATTTTTATGTTGGCCAAATACCTCGTGGGGTATCTCAGGCGGTTTCCTCTGTCATCCGCATTCAGGAAGTGCGGGTTCGGTTCCCGTGGCCGTTCTACTTGAGCATGCATTTTTCGGGGACTTTCGCATGTCACCAGGCGAATACTTGGTGGGTTAGCTATACCCCTCAAATTTCCTGTCCCATTTCATCTCCATTATAATTTCATATCATCTCTCATCTGGTGGTCTCTTTCAGGATAGAAGTGTCGGTGGGTTTCTCGACGCTGCAAGCAGGGTTATATGCTCCTGGCAAAACACCTCCGTCTCCAGTAGGACGCTCTCTGGGTCAGCCTAGTGGGCCACTTCAGGACCACAATGGGTGGGATACCACCTATATCAGTGGGTATACATATAATGTGAGGGTATCTACCAGGCAGCCTTCACAAACCGAGACCGACCACCCCCCCTCTCAAGACCAGGGAGTTACCAAGCTGTCCCCGAAGAGCACTCGGTGCCTCCGTGAGGCTTTCCATAGGGCAAGACCGAGAGACTAAAAACCCTCTGCCCCATCTGGTCCAAAACCTCAAGACAGGATGGAAGTGGATACGCCACTTACGCGCGCCAACCCCAACGGGGAAGGCTACCGATCAACCTCGGTGAGGCCGCCTGGTAGTCTAGCACACCTTCTAATAGCTATGCAGGCTAGTACGCGGGAATATATGGCTTCCCTCAATTCCGTCCAGAGACGTACCCAATCTCCCACGGGTATCGGGAATCACTTTCCCCGAGTCCAACCCAATCCGAGCAAATCCCCTACGGGAGGGGCTCGGAAGTTCGGCCCGAAGTTCCTCTAGTAACGTCAGAGGTACTACGAGTGCTAGGGGTCTGCAGCGCCCGCACCACGGCAGCTGAAGGGGACGGATCCCCTCCCCTACGGGACACCAGTTCATACCGGCCTGTAGGGGAGTTCCCAACTGCGCAGGAGTAAGAACTCTGTACTCTGCACTGCTATTACTGCTTGAGTCGGCCGTTATCTGTCTCCTCTCACCTCATTCTTCCTCCCTGAAATGCGTAATTGGGGGCATAGGTACGATGGATCAAGTCTGGTCGACGTGCCGAATCCACTTCGTAAGCTTGAGTTCTAGCCCGCCTCGGTAGCGTAGATGGTAGCGTGTCTTAACGGTACATACTGACATGAAATTTAAGGCCCCGTTTATATGAAATTACGTTCATTTATTTTGAACAGACATTCATGGTAAAAGAGTTAAAAATAAAGCCGTTGTAACGTCTATAGTATACACCTTAATTATTCGAACCAGATACCTATAAAACACGTATGGATTATTTCTGTCACAAGATAAAATAACTCATATCAACAACGTGCAGGTGTACCAAATTAAGGAACAGTTCAAATGGGCAACACAGGATAATAAATTTGACTTAGGAGATTTAAATCACAAACATAAAAACAGATCATTATGAGATATTAATGCTTTAATCACAAGTGAGATATAGTTCATTTTGTTAACGTTGGTGCCCTGTGTTGTACGTATAGTTTTTGTAAAACACCCAAATAACTAATTTCTGCACTTTTACTTTTTATCGCGTTTGCTCATATTTAACTGCTATGAGTGCTCTTATTTTCATGCCGGGAGTCTAAAAAGTTAACTGTGAAAGCAGAAGTTACCTGCTCTTACACCTACATGATGACCATAAACATTCAAATATAACAAAAGTAAGGATCCCATTTTTAATTTAACAAAATTTGGTACATATATAATCAAATTTGTGCTAAAACCAATCGAAAGAATTGTGCAATTTTGGTTATAGGAGAGCTACATGATAATACGCATTTCAAAAATGCTATACGACTTTACAAGTTCATGCGTTGCAATTTGTAGCTTACATTAAAAATAATTCTTATTGAAGTTACCCATATTAATCCTCTCCTACACAGAAGGTATCCTTATCGTCGTCCTCTGTCGTCTGGGGGAAATATTTTGGATCTGGTTCCAGAAGTCCCACGTTTTAAACCCGGAGGAGCACGATGCACAATTTTTTGAAAGTAAAATTCCTTAATATATAGGTAGTTCCTACAGAGTGTAAATGAATCCCGTAGTCCCATGTCGTAGATATATAGCATACACTCAAGTTTCAAAAGGTATCTTTATGGCAACCTCGAACCGCGACCAAGGCTACGGAGGAGTGCAGGATATGGGTAGCAAGCGTCAGTGTACCAACTCCCACTACTATGAGAAGACTGCTTAACCATTTGGAGATCCTAACTGTCCGTAAGGGGAGCTCCACTGTTCACATCACGAGCCTAAATACACACTAAATCCACATGCCCTTATTAGGGATCGAACTCCGTCCCTCTCGCCAGAGAGAGGTACACTACCACTGGGCTAAAGGTTTAATCTTTTTTATAAATTTTTTGTGTCAGTAACCTTAGTAATATCGCACTTAAAATTTTGATCCATTATTCTAAAAGGATGTAGTAAAGCTATGAGATTCTGAGCAATGAGCCAATCTTAATTTGTGTAACTCTGTCTCGTCTTGAATCAATATACTTAGGGAACTCTTTTCGCCCTCGTAACAGTTAATTTACGTATATAAAAAGGTGAAGTCTTCATACTTGCAGAAAAGGTTTCGGAAAGGAAGAAATTGCACTTTGTATTGTATAAAATCTAATTAGGGAAACCTTATACTACACCGAAATACCAATCATATTGATCGAAAGTTAAAATTACACTGACATGCATAATTCTGGAGTTCCCACCAAAATATGTTCGCTTTACTATATAGATGCACTCTTTCCAAAACTGAAATCGGTTTTTTCTACCACGTACCATATATTTACAATTGGTACTTATACCCAAAATTAGTTGTTTTAGTACTGCGCATAAATATTTTGTGGAACTTAAAAGCGGTAATAATTTCTTTGTTCACATTAATATGCTTTACAACAATGACACCAATGTAACGGAAACAACACTAAAATTAGTCTGAAATGTGTAATGTTATGTAATGGACATAAATATGCATCAGTTCCTGCAGCCCATTCAGGTCACCTAAAGGAAACACACCATAAACTAACATTAATTCCAGAAAAAAGTCAAATATGCAGAGCTTAAATGGCAGGTATGTGGATATTCAAAAGCTATTGGTATGCTACTAATCTACAAATCAGCTATAATTAAATGTCATATTTATTTGGTGAGTGGGATAGTAGAGTACGATTCTAGCACTGGAGTAGGAAACATTGGAAGCAGAGAGACAGTCTCGTGCCAGGAATGAAAAATGTCCATGAGCATCTTGTGGACCAACAATTTTCTTTTACTATCTTTACACATACAATTAGGCTTAATGACGCAATTTATTAAAGCTTTAAATAAGAATGAGAACTGCTACAAATAAATATGCAAGTAGTTCCTTGAAATATCTGAAGCAAAATTAAAGAGGGAATATTATGTAGTTGGCTCACAAATTAGGAAGTTGTTTACCTTATTTGAAGAAACGATGACAGATACTGAAAAACGGGCATAGATTAGTTATAATGGCATCATCGTAAACTTTCTCAGAGATTACAAGAATCCAAATTACAGAAATATCATAGAAGATATCCTTAAGAAATTTCAAAGTTGGGTTGCAATATGACTGTGAAAGTACTTTTCCGGCACTCTGATCTGCACTTTTTCCCCCCAGAAAATCTCGCCTGTGTCAGCAAAGTGAACGATTTCACTGGGACATAAAAAAGGTGGAAAGACGTGCATTTCAAGGCAAAGAGTAAAAATAGTGGTGTAGTTTAAATATATGTGATTAATTCTAACAGATAGGAAACATTAGTTTATAATGAACAGTTTTGTGTTGACATTTGTAGAGTAATTAACATTTATTTAATAATATAACATAAATTCGATAGAGCTGTGTCTAAATATTCACACTTTATTAGTTCTTATACTGTGAAGGATTAGTACGTGATGGATAAAAACTAAGTTCATATTCTGATTCAGCTTACTCAAAGTAGGGATAATGACATATTAAAATAAAAACCCCAGACAAGAAGTAAAATTTTGCATATCAATGTTATTGAAACTCAAAATAGTCGAGCGATATATGTAAGAGGTGAATGCAAACATCTCAGAGAAGTTAGGATGTGATATAACAGGAAAGCATGGAATTTAAAACTGAGTGACAGTTCATCCTCGTGGCATGGTATCACCGTCGTGAATAGGAAATAAAAGAATGGTCACGCAACAAAAGCGTGCTAAGCGTGCGTCATATGTTATCTGAAATGTTTAACTCTAGCAGGGACCTAGCCAGCCTTCAGACGTCTGTACAACGGTCGGTGTGCCCCATCCTCTCTAGGCAGTGTTAACTGGTAGATATTCTCGGTGTATTCTCTCAAAGTACCTCACATAGGCGGAAGGAAATATGATAGAAATAGGGAGTAAGATATTTGGCAAGATATGCCTCAAGAGTACACGGAAGTAACTCCGCCGTTTATCAGCAGAGTGGAAGGCGGCATACACAACGTGTCACAGGATTCTCAGATAGTGCTTAGAGACGTTTCCATAACGTATTCAGAGAAAGCAAGCTTTCTTGTGGAATAATAACGAAGCACAACTCGAGCTCCCGTCATGCAGGGCCTACTGGAATGGAACAATCAATGGTTAAATCGATGTGTGTTAACGGACGAAGCCACATTTTGTGGAGCAGCCGAGTAATCAAGTATATTGCATTATTTGAGTGACCGAGAACCCACAAGTCTCATAGGCACAAAGGGTACACTTGGCCACCGTTTTATTTCCGGTAGCGCTACGATTACACGCAAATAAACTCTGAAAGAAAAACATCAATCACTGTCTTCCTACTTATATTACATCGAAATATTCAGTGATTTGTGCACATTGACCTAATATAAAACGTTTAATTTTTCTGATAACTCAAAGGCATCAGCCTGTAGTACAGCACCTGAATTTGAAATAGCACAATTAACCTCTTGCGTCATTCCAATTATAACATCAAAATGTGTAACTAAGTTTAAAACCGCAATAAACTATTGTCACACCGGCGGTCGCAAGTCGCAAGTCTGCCGTGAGAAATAAACATGCGTCAGCGATAGCTCACGTTTTTGACGGCAGCAGATTTAAAAAACCGAGTTTCATTTCATTTTCACAAGGGTTAATCCATTTTGCCACATGGAGCCTCTGGCGAAGTCCTCTCCAACAAAATATTTCTATACCAGTGCCCTCAGAAGCCAGACAAGTTCCCACAGTTTCTGATAGTTCAATAATTATAGCTGACTTACTAAAGTAAACAGCACAGTTTATTTTAAGAAGTTTAGCTACATAAGCACTAATTTCAGGGTTGATGTGTTCATTGTAAGGGCACATAGATAAAGATAATATGAGAATCTGAATTAACTTTGTAATTCCTGTTATATGAAGCAGGTAATTTTTTAGACTACTATAGTAAATACTAAATTGTAAACATTTATCTCGTAACAAATAAGTCGTTTGAAACTTTTAGTGTATAAAATAATACATTCTATTTTAATGCAAAATGTCGTTCTTTGCACCGGATGTATAGCTACTGTTTAAAAATGCTCAAACATTCAAACTCAACCACAAAATATTATATTTCGCCTCTATTGTGCTCTGTTAAACTATGGATAGGTCAGTTATTTCAAGAGCTAATATAGCACGACTGGCTCTATGCAGGCAGTATGTTACATACCTGCCTAAACTCTTTGTGACTGAAATTGTGAGTCAGTATGGCCGAAAAGTAGATAATGAACCAGTTTCACAACATTTACTTCCATAAACAAATCGCATGTTTGTGCTCATGTACAGTTAAGCATATGGCAACTTTGGATACTTCTGGCTTCCTGTAGTGCTTTACTGTAGCCCATGTTGGCAGACTCTCTTATGTGCTCCACCCTAACCTTAGATAATCATCTTTTATTGGTTATTGTGTTCGACATACATGCATTGAAAAAGGCTTGACTTTGTCAGCGCTGAGTAAGAGGAGTTCGGAAACATTTTACCTAAATGGTTGGAAGGCATGCTTCACAACAACTTACTACAGCAGCCTTGGTTGATTCTATAGCATATCCTTTTAATCTCAAAGGTCTACCACTCATACATTCACCTATAAATATAGGTTAGCTTTAGGCTAGAGCTATGGAATGTGGGGAGGGGCAAGCTAAATTTTAAGCAGATATTAGAGCCAGATAAGTGGACAGGCACTAGAAACTGTCGAGGAAATTTATTATTTACTTGAATGAATATGATTATAAATATAGGTTGGCTTTAGGCTTGAGTAATAAAATGGGGCTGGAGAAGTAAGCTTATCTTTAAGCACCCGCCTCGGTAGCGCAGATGGTAGCGTGTCTGCCTCACGTTCAAGAGGTCCCGAGCTCTAATCTCGGTCAGGGTGAGTTACCTGGATATGGTTTTTTCCAGGGTGACCCTTATCCTGAAAGACGACTGTCGGGTAACTTTAAGCTCCATGGATCTTGGACTCATTTGGGCAATCATTTAATCGAATTCATTCACCGTCCGATATGACTTAACGCTAGAGGACGTAAATTACAAAAAAAAAAAAAAAAAAAAAAAAAATACTTTAAGCAGATATTAGGGCCAGATAAGTGGTTAGGCACTGGAAACTGTCAAGGAAATTTATTATTTCCTTGCCAGCATAAACCACTACGCATTATATCGGCATGATTACATGCACTCGACTGTACTCAGTTTTCAAGCACCTTTGAAATAACTATTTTGGTAGTACCATATTCGTCTGTGACCCGCATTCGGGAGGCCCGCGTTCGATTCCCGTGGCCGAACTACCTGACCCATAGTTTTTTTCGGGGATTTTCCGGGGTCGCTAGGCGGGTAGGTTAATTACGTCCCCCGAATTATTATTTCATATTATCTCTCATCTAGTGGTCACTTTCAGGATAGAGGTGTTTGCGGGTGTTTCGGCGGTGCATGGCAGGATGATATACTCTGAGGAAAACTACTTCCTCCTCCGGTAGATCGGTTGCCGGTCTCCGCTCCTTTGCAGGGACCATTTCGGGACTGCCAGCCAGGGACCTTTGGGACTCGGCTGCTGGGCTCGTTGCCGTCCCGCAGTAGGGGAGCGTGTCCGTTATTCTGGCCTGTCGGGGGCAGTCTCAATCGAAGAAAAGTGTAGGGATCCTGCCCTCTGTACTGGCGTGGCTCCTTGGATCAGCCGCCCTGTGTCCCCTTCTCCTCATTCTTCCTCCTGGGGTCTTCTCACTTGGGTCATAGGAACAACGGGCCCAGAATGGTGACCTACTTATCGAATCCCCTCCGCAATGAAAATCCTAATCTTAATGTTAAATTGCGAATTACGTGAAAGAGCAAAAAAAAAAAAAAAAAAAAAAAACTGTTAGGACTATTGGTACTTAACTAATTCTAGTATGTGTCAAGATAATATACTAAAAAATATACTTCAGGTTTAGTTGTTTTCACTACTAGCTATATATGCAAAATATTTATAACCTTGATTAAGTATGTGGAGTTGTAATTTTGAAGAATAAATAAAACAAGTGAATTTAATACTACCCTAGTCATAGTCCAAGTCATATTAATAAAAAGCAGGACCCAGAATCCAGGATTTGCATACTAGAAAAACGCTGTTGGAACTGGGAATATCTCTACGGCTCATGGAGTTTTAAAATAAAGGACGGTAATATTGCTGAAAAATTAGATGTACGACCATTAGGTCTACATGGGTAGAATACTTAAATATTCACTCCGTCTACTGAAAATCAAATTTCTCTCCCCAGTGTTCAGTGAGCGGGAAAACACGTTTCTGGCATTACTTAGAGTAGAATTTCCTGCACAATCTAATACGCTAGCCTAGTTCACAAGGAGATAGGTGCATGGCATGTATCTGTTTTCAAATAGGAACCTTAGACAGCTATTTAATACGCAAAATGAGTTCTTACATGGCTGGCACATACAATTCATGCTAAAATGTTTCTGCCTAGAACGTAAAGTAGGTTGAAACAGTCGTGGCACCAAAAACAGATTCTTGTTCATAAAATACTATTAATTCTTTAGCAAAATTCATGTGGCGCAATCGACCAAACCACTGGAGATTTTGGGCACGAAAGAAACAAACCCGTAGAGTGCAGCCGTTCATAAACTGGTTAGAAAGGCTACTCTTCGAAAAATTTCGTCACAGGATGATTCCTCAGTATAAAGAGACTACAACAAGATGCTGTAAATATATTTATTTATCGATATAGTATTCAGTTGCATATTGTAGCTACAAAGTGGGTAACAAAAACGTTTTCGTTGCGGATTAAAAATGTTTTGATTCACCCAAACTGCTGTAAGAAATTTCGACTCAACCTAAGAGGAAATGTTGGTACATTTTTTATCCGGGCTGGAGTAAATAAAGATAAATATAAAAACAGCATATAGACATGAAACCCTCACGGCGCAGATGAAAACGAGTAAGATATACGATGAAGGAAGGGTTATAAGCGAAGATAGGAAAACTGGCCGGCGTTGAGAATGAGCTGACGCCCTCGATGAAGGCAATAACTTCTTGTGGGTGACTTTATTGGAATAAATTGCAGGATTTGAGGACCATAGTTTCATAATGCTAAACATGTACAAGCTTCAAGCCAAACAAATACAAGGCAACCGATTCTGAAATCTGTGTCGACACTTTGGCATCTATCGATTATGTACGACTACTACAAGAGGAGGAAACTCCGCCACTAACCCCAGATGGGACAATTCTCGTAAAGTACTTGGACGCTTAGCAACACATACAGGTGTTGGACGTTCACTACCGGCAAACAAAAAACTGGGTTTTGTAACAGGTTCATCTGGAGTAACTACATCGCACCACATGGACCACAAGTCGACGCCCCAGTCGCCCAGGGTTGCACTGATAGGTGATGAGGAATAACGATGAATTCTGCCGCATTCAGAAACACCTACGAGGGCACATTTACGTGCTGTATCTGAATTATTTAATCATATATCCGATAAAGCTAGTAGATGCGACTAGCTACGAGGATAGAAAAGTATTATTTCATCTTCACATCTTCCATATGCTGTAACATTATACGAAAAATTCCGTCTTGATCAAGGCATCTGTATTCTTTAAAGGTTTTTTCCTTAGCAGTAGCCTAGGGACAGAACGTTCAGTTCAATTAATTGATCATGACATTTATTTCAGACCTCCTTTTCTAGTTTCAAAGGAAAATGTTCCAGTTTTACCCATAACTTTTCAATATCATTATACAACACTTGAGGCATTCGGTACAATGGATTTTCATGCTCTCTAGCAATAACAATAAGCCTTTTATTTGAAGGTAAAATATCGAAAACAATCATTAGGTGAATTCTCTCTTCTAGAAGAAAAAGAGCAGTTTTCAGCCACAACAGTGGAAAATAATCCCAATTTAATGGGAGCTTAACAACCAGAGAAAGTTATATATGTTTTTTCCCTGTAATGGGTGGGTGTTCCTCTAACTGCAGCTATTGTTAGAGGCTTATGTTTTCACGTTCGTTCTCCTATTGTATACATATAATTGTTTTCCAAAAAGTACAGGAATAGAACGCCATCAGCTGTTTCAAACTCACGCAGAAATAAATAGCAAAAACGTACCACTCAAAGCTGTTGAATATTTAGTGAATTTGCAGTAGCCTATTGCCTATTGCTTTCTCATTAAAAGGGTCCTATTATGTTAAATTCATAATTATCTCCACCACTTTTCATTTACATTCATTGTTAAGATATTAATTAATTTTCACAAGATAAAGTTTTTTTTATCACTTTTGCAATTAATTGTAATTTTTTGTAGGTGTACCGGAGTCTAAAGGAGTAATAGGTAAGGAAAGCTTTAGTTAGGAATAGCAAGCTTACGTTTCAAGACCAAATGAAAACTATATTATCGTAAGTGTCTTCTATGTGAAGGAAAAATTATAATAAAAGTTTGGTGAAAATTATTATAATGTGTACTGGGAACTGGGAGTCCTTAAATCATTGCTGTTAAAATTTTAGTCTGATTAACGACATATCTTCTCATAATAATTGCTAAAAATGTATACTTCTACCAATACCACGTGACACTTTTAAGATAGTAGAATACTGCTGAGTTCGTCTCCATATAGTGTTTTGTCAACATTGTGTTCAAATTTCAAGAAACGTTAATGCTCCATTAACAGCCAAGTGCTCCAGAAGTAATGAAATTATATCTTACATCCATCAATACCTGAAGGTAACATGATGATAAACTTCGCTCAGGAAAATACATCTTATACAATACACTCATAGAAACACAATGTACGGACCATTTAGAAATATAGTTTCTACGTTCTTTCTATAAAGAATGCCACAAGCCAGGGATGGTGAAACAGTTATGTTTAGTGAAGCAGTTTACGTTAAGTGTATCACCTGCAAATCTCCTATGCATCCAGTTATATTGCATTAAAATAATTTTAAAAAATTCCCTCTTGACTTTCAATCCTTTAAAATTATCTTTAGGTGTGCATTATATTAGGTAACTGTATTTTACTGCTCGTTTTGTGACTGTCTTGTTAGGTTAAATGTCAAAAAGTTATTTATATCATAATATCAAACTGTAGGACACAAGGGGTCAAATAAAGCTCAACACGAAGGATTCGAACCCAGCTTGCCGTCGCAGAGTGGTGTAGTAACCTGTATAATATCATTTAGCCAAACGCTACCTTGCGAGCAGACGTTTCTGTACGATTAAGTAACCGCAGAGTTTGGACCCCCACCTCGAATCCTTACGCGGTTTTTACAGCTTCATACCATCTATTGAGCTCGTTTTGGTACTTTTAACGCAAATAAAATAGCAACATCCACCATTACAATTACTGTATGGGCTAAAACGGCCGTGATTTGTGACAGCAGCGAAAGCAATCTACATAATTCTTAGCACTTTTTGACGTGGCTGTACAACGAAAACACGTCTTGGCTGAAGATTTAAATCTAATTGATCCCACTGTGTAGATTGCCACTTTGTAATCCAATGTTATTATCTACTGATGCATATGATAGGCAGTTCCTTTAGTTCCAACGTAGGGGAGGGATCCGTCCCCTTTAGCTGCCGTGGTGCGGGCGCTGTGGATCCCTAGAACTCGTGGTACCTCCGACGTTACTACAGGAACCTCGGGCAGAACTGCCGAGCCCCTCCCGTAGGAGAATCGTTCGGATTGGGTTGGAATCGAGGGTGTAGTGTTTTCCTGATACCCGTGGGAGATCGGGTGCGTCTCCGGACGGGGTTGAGGGAAGACATATTTCCGCGTACTAGCCTGCATAGCTAGTAGAAGGTGTTCTAGATCATCAGGCGGCCCTACCCCTTTCAGGGTTGGCGCGCGTAAGTGTCGTGCCCACTTCCACCCGTCTTGTGTTTCCGGACCAGATGGCTTGTTAATCTTTAGGTCTTGCCTTACTGGAAAGAGCCACGGAGGCGCCAGGGGCCCTTCGGAGACAGCTCGGTAACTCCCTGGTATAAGAGGGAGGTCAGCGACAGCTGCCTGTGTAGACCCTACTCTTAATATTCCTTCAGTGTCATCTCAGATACTCAGTTTTGATTCTGGTAATACTGTTAAAAAAGTTAACCACTGGCACGACAACCCTAAGATGGCGAAGGCCTACCAACCCGACTGCCGGCCTAACGCCCGCTTACGGACGACATTAGGGTGCGATAATCTAACCGATACAGGGAGGAGATGTGGTCAGTATTTCGGCATCCCAGAGCCAGAACGTTGGTTTTCGTGACCAGGGCCGCTTACTTAGTGTGAGCTCCTCACTTTCCTCACGATGCTGAATGGGCACCAGTCCTATACCCGGACTTAAAATTAATACCACGTGGGCGGTCCGCTTTCCGTGGCCAGGGACCAAGCCATGCTGCCTTAGCCCGCTACGCCACGTGTCAGGATGCTAATACTGTTAGTGCATGTGAAAACCGCTCCCATAGCCAAAAGTTCCATATCTAAAATTACTAAAGCAAATGAGTTTTATTGCCTAAAAGAATTCATTATGTAGGCCAAAAGTACAGGCCACAACGAAACACAATCGTCCACAAAGGCGATGGAGTCCGATTTTTCCAGTTGCATTGTCTCCCAACTTTCATTTTGATAAATATATTCCACATTGTGGACACATTAGGTTGGAAACATTGCACATTGTCCCATTAACCAGCAATGCATACTGTTCCCTTATAGCGACAGTAATAGAGTAGCTTGTATGTACATCCCAGTGATGAATGAGTTATGAAATAGACGCCTGCACATCTAACACTAAAGGTCATCAGGGTCTCTGCAGTGATATGTAAATTACTTCACAAACCGGCATATTATCAGTGTCATGAAACATTGCCATGCATCAGTCACTTACACTAAAATGACTTAAAATCACTTCCGAGTTGTTTCGAGCATATTTACTGCACTGCATTACAGTGAGCTCTAGAGAGGCAAAATGTCTCTCCCAGGATTTATATAAACAAATGCTTTATTTGGTTTACTTTTTATTTCATTTAGCTTACGCACCGTTTTTTCATGTTGTCACAGAAACGCAGCGTTCTGCTATTTTTGCTTCCGCTTTCATTGTTTACATACTATATTATCGGGAAGAATAGCAATCATAGCACATAAAACGTATGTAATAAATTCTTCGAGCATTTCCATATACAACTTTGTAAATATGCGTAACACTTCATCATCTGCCATTGTTGTCAGTAACAGTATCGTAATTCTTGGGTTACTGCTTGTGCTGCCGAAGTCCTAGATGGATTTGGTTAAGGGTAACAGATAAAGATAACAAGGAATAAGTTAACCACGATATGTCTTAGCGTTGTGTTTGTTATTATGGCTTCTGCTAGCAGCTGTTTATAGGTAGATTAGTAGATTCGATTTCATTATGCAAATCCCAAAATTTTACAATTTCAAAATTTTGGCTCTATTTATTTTCCTTTACATTGTTGCTACCTTGGCTTACATGACACCCTGGTCTTCTGCTCTGCCAGGTAGCTCTTAACCTCCATGCCTCCTTGTTACTTAATTAGACCCATTCTTCTCCCTCATCTTTGTTTCTTATATTCTTTACAATTCTTGCCCATATTTCTTTTAGTTTCTGCAAGTACTCACCAATACTTCTTACGTTCTTTTCCTCCTTTCCCATTAACATTTTTATAGCTAATATCCTCTTCTCTACTTTCTCCCATTTTTCTCTCCCCGTTGCAACCTCCTCGCACTCTGTTACACAGCCTTCTATGCTTTCTTTTCCCCCACACAATTCACAAATTCCCTTTTCCCTTTTCCCTCTTATTCCTCTTTCTCTCATTCTCTCTTTTTTTGTAATTTACATCCTCCAATATTAAGCCATATCGGACGGTGAATGAATTGGGTGAAATGATGCTCGAATGAGTCCAGGGTACAGGGAGCTTAGAGTTACCCGACATTCGTCTAGAAGGATAAGAGAAAATCCCGGAGAAAAACTTATCCAGGTAACTCACCCTGACCGAGATTCAAACTTGGGATCTCTTGAACGTGAGGCAGACACGCTACCATCTACGCTACCGAGGCGGGCAAATATTCCTCTTAGAAATGTTGTTCCTGTTCTCATCCAAGCTAACCCTTCTCTCTCTTGACTATTGCAGTAAGCTGCATGTGTCGGTCGTCACCAATTTCTTTTTATTTGCCTGTAAAATTTTAATGACTTTTTTATTTTCTAGACTTCCACATACTTCCTACCTTTCTATGTCTTCTATTCTGCATTTTACCAATTTACTCACATCACTTTTATTCCTTTCTTCTAATCTCCATATATCTCCCATTCCTAATTTTTTGCATAACTCCTCCTATCTCTGTCCACCAACTATTTGAGTTCTCCAATTTCTTCTGCTTTCTCGTGCATAATTTCATAATTTCCCTTCTGTTTTGGCCAAACACGTACACCAGAATTTAATTCCATTATTATTCCGTCCACCATTATTCTTTCCATTATTATTCCATTTCATCTTGTCTTTCCTAATTCTACTAAAGCTACTTCCCTAGGTGCTGATCTTCGTAAGCCTAGTAGCTCTTTACAAAACCTTCTGTAGTTTTATTCCACCGTTTTGCTTACCCCTGCGCCCCCATCCCCAGATTTCCGCTGCATACAACATTTTGAATTCTACTAGTGCTTTATACATTCTTTATAACCACTTGGTTGTCATTTCTAGTTTATATTTGCATATTCGTATCCCACTCGTTGCCGCCCTTCTTTTGCATCATTTTTTCTCATGCGTGCTCCCCACTTTCCACTGTTATTGAACCTCACATTAAAATGATATTGCTGATGACAAACAACTAAGAACTAAGAAGCCAAGAGGGTAAATTTCATTGTGATCAGCAGTAACATTTTCCACGTAATATTATAAACTACTGAGCAAGAACAATAACATATATTGCCTTAGGATCTCTCTATCCCTGCATTTTATACACTGCTACTTGATGTATCCATCGCACAGTCATTGACGGAAGCAATAAACTTCTTTTCTTCGCCTTCCGCAACCAACCAAAGACAGTAAAAAACCAGAAGTTACATTTGAGTGAACAGTTCGTCATAAACCATTTTGTGGAAAGAGTTGATAGCAAATACTGCCTTTAATACCATAAAGTTAGCTTTAACACTGCTGTGACCAACTCCAAATATCGTGTTAGTGTCCCAATCCTACGATGTAAGTCTTCCCATAAACATCAACTCGCACTGGAGTTTTATAAGATCCACATGTTTACAACGGAGATGTACTTGTAAATAAAGTATTAGATGAACCAATACGGATTAACTACCTTGGTAATTTAGGATTAGGATTTCACTATGGAAGGGGTTCAGTTCGTAGACCACCATGCTGGACCCATTGTGCTAATGCCCACAAGTGGGGCACCCCTGTAAAGACGGATGAGGTGAAGGAGCCAGAGAGTGATCCAACGAGACACGACAGTGCAGAGGGTAGGGTCCCTACTGTTTACGTATACAGAGTCTTCCCCTAACAGGGCAGGACAACGGCTACGCTCCCCTACAGCGGGACGGTAACAAGCCCAGCAGCCGGGCCCCAAATGGTCCCTAAATGGTCCCAGCAGAGCAGCAGAGACCGGCAACCAGCCTACCGGAGGCGAAAGTAGTTTTTCTCAGAGCATATCATCCTGCCATGCACCGCCGGGGCACCTGCCGACACTTCTGCCCTGAAAGAAACCACCATATGAGACATGATATGAAATGAAAATAGATATGAAATGGAGGAACAGGAAATCCGGGGGATGTAATTAACCTACCCAGCATTCGCCTAGCGACCGGGGAAACCCCCGAAAAACCCATGGGTTAGGTAGATCGGCCACGGCAATCAAACCTGGGCCTCCCGAATGCGGGCCACAGATGAAACTGCCTGAGCTATCTCGCTCGGTAACTCGGTAGTTTACTAGTATGGCAGTGCTCTAATACTTCTAAAGATAAATTTGGTACCACACCTAACAGCTTTTAAAATATTAATTTATAACATATAGCTTTAACATAAACTGCATATACTGTCCAGCAACGCAATAAGGTCCCTGAAGGGAATGTGCTCCCTTACACAGTGTGACAAGGACAGCGAATGTGTATGGCATAGAACGCCTGCTACACAAGGAGTATAACCGTTAGAAACATGTGCCCTATTCACTCTGTATACTAAAACCGAGAAGATTCATTCACAAAAGTAGAAGTCGTCAGAATGTTTTTGAATGGTCTGTAACTGTACTGACCAGGGATGTCATAAACCTGTTCAGGGAGGGTGTGGGAATCTTCGCCAACCCTCCGTCGCCTCAGGCCTCGGAGACCTACTCTCCTGTGGAAGACAGTTGAAATATGAACGGTTTCCACACAGGCAACACTAAAATAAATAAAGTATGAGGTTAGTGCAGTAGAGCCTAAGAATACTCATCTCGTTTGGGTGCTTTGCACAGCAGATTATTTCTGAATAGTTGTTTAAAGTACGAAAGCTTTAAGGAGCCATATGCTAGGTTCACTTGAAGAACAGTATTAATTCCTTTGAAGACCTGAAGCTTATGTTAGGCTGAAATACAACTTCTGAGGGATGAACACATTATAGTGTACAACACTTAATGAATTGGCAGACCAAGTAGAGAAATGGCTAGCTAAGAGTAAATGCACCATAAAATGTACTTTTATGAAATATTTAAATTTAAACTTTCATATTAGTACGTTTTAATATTACATTTATTATTTTAAGCAACACTTTCCAGTTAAATCAGTTCCTGAATTATGAATAATATGTATCCCTTAAAGTGGTAGAGGCTACATTTTCAGTCTATAATACAAAATGAATCAGCATAATTAATATCGAATGCCTTTATTTCTACAATGTGTTTCAATGTGTTTCAGATGTGTTTCAGGTGTGTTTATGTGGCAAAAATTCAAATAAACGTTTTTATTTTCCATAATTTTCAAAATCGTTGTAAAACATTTGATAATTATTAAGAAATTTTTATTGTTGGTGCTCTGAGAATTATATAAGCTTTTAAGTGTAGCATGTTTCATTTATGGCTGTATAAGATATAACGCTCACCTGGAATAACGCTAACTATCATTCAAACAGGCAGTTTATATGTGTAAACTGGTTTATTCTTTAATATAATCTTAAAAGTTTTTCTTTCGAAAAAAAAAACCAGCAAAACCACGGGGAAATTTGGTAGTTTTAATAACTAGGACGTTCCTGAGAAGTGACTAAAACAAATCTTCCAATTATTTTCCATACTGGATTGAAGTATACTCTATCTCAGGCTAGTTTAATCCTTCTGTAAATAAAAAGGCGGGGCTGACACAACACGCCACGTGTTAGACGCTACATGCACGCACATAAGTTTTGCAACACTAGCAGTATATATATAGCAACGCTAATTTCTAGACAATTAGTAAATAGAGTTGGGTTACACATTAAATTATTTAATCTATGAGTTGGTTTATTTCTGAAAAAATAATCATGAGCTTTACTGCGTATAGCACTTTTCGTAAAATCGTCGCATTTCTCCAGGCGCTGTTTCCATGTACGCGATTTCACCGATGTCCTTAGAGTTCCAGATACTTGCTGTTCCATTCTAACACTATGTACACTACTTGCGGGAACACCAAGAAGACCACCAATTTCTTTCTCAATGCTTTTTATACACGATTCCGGATTTCGTTCTTTAAACACCGCAAAACAATGTGCGATCATTCGTCTTTCCCAAATTTTTAAAGGTTTGCCGCGATTTGTTTCATTTCAGCTGAAGTATGGGCCTGCCCCATGATGAAACGCTTACTGATTTTAAATTGCATATACATAAGTGCTCTTGGGCTTGTGTGGTACGCGAAATATAGTGTTAAATATCAGAAGCAACTCCACAACGTAAATAATAACATCTTAATCAACACTCAACACGATACAGACCTTGTGAGAGAGCTGCCCGGTATAGGAATGCAAAAATATATTAGCAGTGTCCTTTAGTAATTGTTAAATAAAATGCAGCTTTATTTAACATAATAAGTTAATAGTATAATTTCACATTTCTTCTGTCTAATCTGTATACAGTATACAGAACTCATCTTTATGGTATGTGAAGCAGAGATATAAAATGTGGGGTTTTACGTTAATAAGAATCGAAGCATTTGCATACTTTTCTCTCTCCGAAATTAGCTGGCACAGAGTAGTGATTAGAAGGCTACTTACAGTACTGTACTTAAAGATGGGGTTTATCGTACGCATGAAAACGCCCATTAACTTCGCTAAACCAATCAACAGATTAATCGTTTTTTCTGTCGTAGTATCTCTATCTCTGTCTCTCTTCCCGCCCAGATGTTACAGCAGGATTAAACTAAGTTGAGACAGATTATAGCATATATTATTTATCATTCTCCGATTCTTCCAGGCGTTTGGGCATTTCCATTGTAACCATCATGTTATTGCTGTAGTATTTGTGCATATTTTCAACCGAAAACCTGCAGCTATGCTCCTGGGTCTTAAATCAACACAATGTTAGGGAACTGAGCACTATTGTTTTATTCTATTCCATCGCAGTGGAGATATTTCTATTCGTTTGTTTATATTACATATTTATCGCTCTGTACTTTTGGGGAAACGTCCATATATCAGCGCTATCTGTGATTTTTGTTTCAGTCCAAGCTTCAAAGTCTGGCGCAGTTGTATATAGTTTGGAAGTTCATGAATGGCATAAAACTGAATCGATTGCAACGCACTCCACACTGCTTCAGCAGTCATTTTATGACTAGATAGGAGTGAAAAGGTCTGTTAAGTTGGCGCATTTACTTCCTCCACCTTAGTCCAGTAATTTTAGGAATGTGATTGACCTTTGGACATACGTGGAACATAGCTTCAAAATGATGGAAACTCAAAGGCCATAATATTGCATCAATTTTACATTAGGGCTAGGAATTTGCTCTCACGTGTAGATTCGCTTGGTCTCGACGACGTTTTAGTTCCCGAAACCCATGCCGCGTTGTGTCTGACTGGGTAGTGATGCCAAGGCAGTCAAACTAGTTTTTAATAATAACTATTTCTATAAAAACTCATAAGCAATGGCCTGAGGCATGTACGTTTTTCCATAGGTATACTGCACATGGACGGTACTGTTATTCCTTGCACATGTAAACAACTGCAGGTTGGTACAGCATGACAACTCTCTCACGGGAGAGAAAACAAAACAGACGCGTAATGTTACACCTTGACCTTGCATCTGCATAAACTTGAAAGGCAATGCTTTACTAGTTCGCACAGTACTACACTACGTTGTTTTCGACGTATGTACATATAATGGTCGTGCTGTACATCTGACGTCATTCATACCCTTTGTCCAGTGAACTTGCATCTTATATGAACGCAAATTCTTCTGGCTTTTACTCATGAGCCATTAGCCATTAGTACAGATTATTTGGTACATAAATAACTAGCTACACACAATAATAAACATTTGAAGAGGAATATTTGTTTCATGTTTCTTATACACTTATTACGTCTTGATGATGTCATTCCCATGATTGTTTTTAAGTCTCCTGCCGGCTGCTACGGGGGTGAATTATGGAATCTACCTCTTAGGGCATATGTCTCGTTCAATAAATATCATATGTTAATTTGGCTGCTAAACTTATTTAAGGCAAATTTTAGATGAGTTATGACAAATTTTAGATGAGTTGTTGATTGTTTGAAAATGTAGAATGAAATTGTGGCTGAATCTTATCACTAGAAAACTGGAAAGTGTCAGCAAATTTATAATTTAAAACAGCTGTTTCCGTAATAGCAATAAGAATCATTTGCTGCTGTGGACGGCTAATCCCCTTGTAACTGTAGCTAAATATGTGACTACCCAAGAACGGAGTTTAGGTGCCCTAGACATCCGATATTCCATCATAGTAAATCACTTATATAAAATACATTAAAACTGTAAGAAGTGAAAGATGATATTTCAAATTCACATTATTTTATCCGGATAGGTCCCGCCTACCTGGTTGACAAAACCTGAGCTTTTTATTCGCATCTGAAATGTAACCTTTGCTTTCTTTTTCTAATTTTCAGAAAGGCTGTATGTGTGCGTTTCCTTAAAGAAAAGACTTTCCTGGTCAATAACTTCTAATCCCTGGCTGAATTGTCAACTCCTGCTTCATGCTTTATGCTTTGGTTCTGACCAGCAAAAAATTTTTATTGGATATATTTATCTATTCCCTTGTTATACATGTAATTACCTTCCAATATTTCAAATAAGTTTAAAACAAGGCAAACAGAATAGGTAGAATTTACGGAATCTGTGGAAGCATTACTTCCTTTAAACATTCATTGTTTTCCAATTTATTTTTGTACACTGCGTGAACTATCAGGGAAAGCAAAGTTTACTCTCGCTGAAACCGCAGGACGCCAAGGGAATCTGGCGGTCACAACCACCAGGACGACCCCTTTGTTTGATCAAGAGCGAATACTTAATGCGCTCTACGTGGTATCAATGACCATTCCGAAGTGCTTAAAGGCGAATTCTCGCCTACAGGCGGCACATTTCCCACAACCACGCGTAGACTTACTTTCGCTTCTTCTTTTACAAATATTTTGGCCTTTAAAGGGGGCCGGGTGTGCAAATTCTGATGTGTACAACTACCAACTCATCCAGTACCACGAATTTCCGTTGTCCTGGCCCACCGGAGTATGCTTCCATTTATGTAAAATGTAGGTACCCTGCTCTCTGCACTGACGTGGCTGCCCACCTCCTTTCTGCTTTTGCCTCATCCTACTCCTGCCTCACTTGAGCGCAGAGGTACAACAGATCAAATCTGATCGCAGTGCCGAATCCCCTCCAAAGTAATCCTAATCCTAAGCCTGTCATGGAATCAATTATTTAAAATAGTAAAACTACAAATACTTCAACGTTAGAGTATCGTCCCGAACCCGATCGCGATAGCGCAGCTTGTGCACACAAAGCAACTGACAGTGTATCACGGAGATAAAGAGCTCGCATAAGCAGATAAAACAGCGCTGAGATAAAAGCCATGCCAAAAGAGATAAAGTTAGAACATTCAAGTAACATCTTGATTGATTGAGAGCGTTCGGTTTCTTGATTGTTTTGGAGCCATCTCGAATTATCAGTGGAGGTATATAAGGAAGTCACGACTAGCCAGGGCAGTGCAAACAGATGTAACAGGTGTGTTGTAAACGGTGGAAGTTGACTAAGCTCTTTGTTGTGATCATCGACTTTGGTAGATTGTGATTGTGTAAGTGACGTAATTCTGTTTCGTAATGATTGAACAGAGTTTATTTCTACGGAAATAAAGAACAATTTTAATTTATGCAAATTGGACTTTTAATTTTATGAACCCTCAAGTATATAGAACTTCAATAGATATTGTTTCTCGTTCTATGATTCAGAAACAGTTGAGTTGTTTATCTGCAAAGAGTCGGCAACTGCTTTGAATATCCTATTCATTAGCTTCTGTTAAACTTATTAGCTAACTCAACTGGTGTTTTCTGTTCTCACGGTTACCTATCCTGCTGTATGACAAAGTTTGTATAGTTTATCACTGCAGCAGATCCATCAACGATGGAGATATTGGAGATGACATCAAAGTACAGAAATCTGTGAGAGAATGTCTAAATTTCACAACGCCATTCTGACAATTCCATTTAAATACATATAACAAACCTTTTGGTTATAACTTAAGGATCATAAAGTACTTTAAAGGATAAAACGGAGGAGTGTTCGGCACAGGCAGTCTCTTACAATTCCACATCTACCTTCTGTTATTGAAGGGAGTGTATGCACAGAAACTCACCCCGAGGAAGCAAATCGCGCATACTATGCCATTTGCTTCCAGTTTTCGTGCAGCGCGTTCATACGCGCAGCCCCACGTACTCACTGCATCAGCATTAAACGAATAGGAAAGAATGGAGTACACATTTGAAAGGTCTACAACGACACGGATCGGCGAATGGCAATTGTATTTCTGATCACGAAGTGCCAACTGAGACTTGCAGCAAACACACGTATATTAATTAGGGTCATAAAGATAAAGGTAAACTATTTTCTTTGCTTCTGCATTTTCTCTCGACGTAATGCATCTCTGAACTACGAACAAACATTGTGAAAAACTTAACAGTTTTCCTTCACGGAATAATACTTATTCTAAACTTTAAGTAAACATTTGGTTTTGCTATTTTCTTATTTTAACTACTAGTTTGATAAAGGTATAAACAAATAGGCACGTGTTTAATGACTAGCATGCCCAAACTGACATTATTTAATACAAACATTGTTAACGTTTATTCTTACTTTAAATACTGCACACGTTTACTAAATTCTAAAACTGCTCCAAGTGTGTAAATATTTGATTGGGAAATCAGAGCCGTGCAAGATGCTGGCTGCAACGAAGAGACTGCTATAGAAAATGACGCATTTACTCTGTGAATTTGTAAAAACTGAATGTGTTTGTAAGTTACCATTAAACTAATGATTCTAGTGACAAATAGAGCTACAAAACCCTTACAATTAAAGCGAAATGAATCCACGTTAAAGTAATTGTGTCTACCGTGCCAGTGTGCCAGAATTCATATTAAAATTGTTTAAACTATTTTCCAAAACAATTTGCCAGGTAATAATTGATTGATATTTTTTGTCATTTGTGTGCTCCAAAATTTAGTCATATGGGACGGTGAATGAAATTGGTGGAATGATGTTCCAATGAGTCCAGGGTCTATGGAGCTTAGAGTCTCACGACATTCCCCTTTCAGGATAAGGGAAAACCTTTGAAAACCCTTATCCAGGTAACTCCCCCTGACCGAGATTCAAACTCGGGACCTCTTAAACGAGAGGCAGACACGCAACCATTCACGCTACCGAAGCGGGCAATTTAATTTCGCATTTGTTCTGCAAAAGCATTATTAAATATAGTTGGCTGGAAGATTTTAATGGACATTTCCCTCTAATGCGAGTAGGCAGCTCCAGAGGCATTACAAGAAAGATTAAATGAATGAATGAATGAATGAATGAATGAATGAATGAATAAAAAACTAATAAATAAATATTTAGCTAATCTCTTCCTAAAGGGCAACTAACTACCTCCTGCTAATGCCAGGAGTTGGTGCTATGAGCTCATTGGTGTAGGAATTCCTAAGAGCGTCCAGATTGATTGTCGGTACCTCCTTATCCATTGTGACGACTGTTAATTTTCTATATTTTATAAACCTTGTACTTAGATCCATGTTAAATTGTTTTATGTTCTATCTTCTATTTGAACACTCTTAAATTTGATGAACTTAAGTTCCCTCTTGCGTTGCTTGATTTTTGTGGTTTACATGGATCCTACCTGTACTTGAACTGCACCTCAACTTAGCACTAACACTAACACAGACACTTCTGTTGCAAACTAGGAGGTGGTGTAGCTCTGGGTGGCTTCTATTTCCAGTGTCCTCCACCTTTGTCTACACTTAGCTTGTCTCATCCATAGTGTTCCTGCTGTCCTCCTAAGGTTTTGTAATTTTACGGCGTAATAAATGGTACTGTGGATTATACTTGTATTTGGAACTGGCTTTAAAAATATTCGAGCGATGATCTAACTGAAAATTTCAATATATATTTTGGAAACTTATAATCCTTCTTATTTTCTGGGGCGGTTGCATTATCCCTTGGGATTCTTTTGTTTCATATTTGCATAAAACCCACACGCGTGAGCATAATAACATACCTTCAAGCGTAAAATGTATTTTTACTTCATTGTATACCTGAGTGATATATTCTTATTCTAAGGGATTTAAAGATTGCGATTTTCATATATGGCGTGGGTGAAACTGTGTTTTCGTGCTTTCAAAGGCCTACATATAGTTTCTTGTTTATGTGTATGTTCCTTTCATTTTCATCGATTACAGATTAGTAGTAAAGAATGTTTTCATTTCATTGAGCGCTATCTGGGTAATTCTTCACTCGGTGCAGCTGCAGTTGTTGAGGCATTTCATTAAGCGGCGGATGCTGCATTTTGTATGAAAATAAACCAATGGTAAGACATATACCATAAGCAATGATATTTTAGAAAAGGGTTTGGGCAAAACGAATTAACATTTTGATTAGACAAAATTATCTAAGAATTTTATATGAGAGGATGAAGGAATGCAAGAAAGGAAGAGTTTTGAAGGTTTAGTGTGTAGAGAGCGGTCTGCAGAAAATTATATAGGTATACCAACACTCCCCATATGGCAGCTATGGCCTTCGGGAACCTCGCCCTACCACGTGATGACCGCGCCCATTTCTCAGTTGGAAGCACCCAAAGGGCGGTGTCCATTAACTCCAATGTTAGGATGGTAGCGAAGATGACGGTGAGGCCAGAGCACCTACAGTATACACCGTGGACTCAACCACGTACGGCATAGGGAACAATTAACATGAGTAGAAAGAGGTGAAGGCGCGGATAAGGCCGACTTAAAATCGCCACCCTAGAGCCGGGAATTGTACTTGGACCCATAGCACGAGAGTCGTGAACAACACCATTGCGCTACTCTGGTGACCTGCAGAAAATTACGAGGGCTGGTCACTAAAGAACGATCATAATTTTCTTAAGGTCATAATTTTTCGCAATAAAATTCAATCTTATTATGTTCTGTTTGGCTTAATGTGAAAAAAACACGCCGTAGTAGTTTCAATGTTGGTACTCCTGGTTCCCGACTGTGAGATCCAGACAAGTGCAGACATGTTCAGTGTCACCTTCCACTGCAATGGAGGTACCATGCGAAGAACAATATGCGACTTTGAAATTCTGATTTCGTCTCAACAAATCTTCAGTTTAGGCTTATACAATGTTACAGGAGGCCTATGGAGAGTCTTTTATTACCTACAGCAGAGCTCTAATGTGGTTTAAAATGTTTAAAGAGGGGAGACAATCAATTTCAAAGGAAGGTGGACCCGTTGCTCCAGTTACTGCTCTTACGGAGGAAAATATCAACACTGCTGCTGCCATTGTGAGAGAGGATCGACGAATTACCCTAAGAACACTTTCTGAAATACTGAACATTTCATTGGGTGCCACCCACACGTTGATGACAGAAGCACTACACATGAGACGTGTTTGTGCGCGATGGGTTCCAAGACTGTTGATTCCCGAAGAAAAGGATACTCGCATGCAAATCTGCATGCAGCTAAATTTGATATTAGAGGAATATTCGGAGCTTATTTCAAAAGTAATCACTGCAGATGAAACTTGGCTACATCATTTTGATCCTGAGAGCAAATATCAAACTCGGCTCCTTCATCACCAACCCCCAAAAGAGCAAAAATGGTTGGTTCTGTTGGGAAAGTTCTGGTCATCTCATTCTTTGATATTCATGAATTGTTTATCAGCATGTTGTACCTGCACACACATCAGTAACTGGACAATAATACAGAGATGTCCGGAAAATATTGCAAGTCCATATCAGGCGCTAAAGACCACATTTCCGTGAAGCAGGCTGGATGGTGCACCATGATAATACGCGGCCACGTATGGCTAATGTTGTTGCTGCATATCGTGCAAAAATCAACATGAAGTGCATCCCTCACCATCCCTATAGTCCGAATTTAGCCCCTGTGACCTTTTTCTATTCCTTAACTTGAAGAAATGCCTTCCTGAAAGGAGTTATTCATCATCAGAAGCAGTGGTGAAGGCTGCGGAGGTGATTTTGAAGGATCTCTCAAAATATTGGTTTCCAGCATGTCTTTGAAGACTGGCAGAAATGCTGGGACAAATGCATCGCATTCAGAGGAGCCTATTTTGAGAAGGTTCATAAAGATTATGAGGATGAGTACAGGTACGTTGTCAAAAAGAATTGTGATCATTATTTATTGAACAGCCCTCGTATAATACAGCCTAAAATGGAAAGATCAACGACAGTTATGGACATCCAGGTTAATAGCTATCCTCCTCAAGAATTCCTGTCCAAGTGTTCAAAGAGCATGTCGCACAGGAATACACGTTGTCATCCGGTGTTTGTGCCATTGCTCCATGAATGTACAGAACATTTGGTTCATTAAAGATAGTTTTCAAAAGACAACTAATTATGTTTGGAAATGTTTCCCCTGATCTCCAATTCCTTTCTAATTAGAGAAACAAACATAATAAACATTGAAGTCTGATTGGACATGGAATCAATATTAGGTTTGGAAAATAGGCCAGCTTATGCTTTGTGGAACTGCTATCTTGTTAATGTAATTCAAAACACAGGAAACCGTTACACAGAAATAGAAGAAAATTAACATTTTCAGTTTTGGAAGGTTAGTTGTGTAACGAAAAATAACGTACATCAAATAATAAAATACAAAGCTGCTCGTCCGTAAATTATTACGCAAATATACGTGAAACTGATTTCTAAAATTTCGCATTTATTCTGATTCATACGCAATAACTGATTAACACATTTTATTCCGTGTCACTGATCTCATCAAAAAGCACATATCTCTGTCCAGGACAATCACATTACCTCGTCATTAGTAACATAAACATGAGTCTGTAAATCTGCACAGTGCTTTTGACTACATAATAAACAATGGCTGTGTGTAACAGTTTTAATCAGCAAATGTGGTGTAGAGTGATGATGGTATCTACCACAAGGTCCTGTAATACATTCAACATCAATTTAGGGTTGACATAAGGATACGTGTTTAACATTAACGATTTGAAGACGCTTAGAAATCAGTTGGAAATTCTCTGTACATAATGGGTGTCCTATCACGGAATTTATTTTTAGTTGTTTTTTTTTTTTAGGGAAAGAGTGGAACAAAGAGAGAGAGAGAGAGAGGTGGAGGCAGAGAGAGCAAAATTTCTTTTAAAATCCAAGATTATTACGACAGTGATCGCAGTGACTGGTGAATATTTCGATGATATCACCAAGCGGTTCCAGAAACGTTGGTGTCCCAAGAGTGATAGTATAAAAGCGTGCGTTTTCTAAGAGAGATCTGAACATTTTGTGTTTGCTGAAACATTAGCCGTGGTTTCTCTCAGAGAACACTAGAGTTGCTAATATCAACACATTCCTTAAAATCACATTTGTGACAGAGGAATACAGTGGAATTTAATATAATTCTGGCACGTTGCCATGGTACCTCAATGGATATAGCAACTAGACGGAGTCTATACACATCCAAATCCTGTCTTACACATGGCTAGTGTGGAAGAACAATTAACCCAGGGTGCGACAGCCCATATAGGGCCAGGTCCTGCCAACCTGACTGCCGGCCTCACACCCACATACGCAAGGTGGATGTGGAAGGTCATCCAACCGATACGGGAAGGAGATGTGGTCAGCATCTCGGCATCCCCCAGCCGGGACGTTAGTTTTCGTGACCAGCGCCGCTTACCTAGTGTAAGCTCCTCAATTCCCTCACGATGCTGAATGGGCACAGGTCCTATACCCGAGACCTAAAATCTTCACCCCTAGGGGTGAGATTGTGGCAGGGAGCCAAGACAATGTCCGGAACCTAAAGGATTTACAGCATAGTAAGTTGCCATTAAGGTAGTTTTGTCATGCATATATAAGAACTCTTTGTGGCTTATTGGGAAAAATGAGGATTAGTTGGAGAATTTATTGGCATGCTATCAGGTTAACACGGTAGCTCGGTGGTTAGAGCAGTCGGAGGTAGACCGACGCTCAAATCCCGTTTATGGCATTGAAGTTCTCAGTATGACTCTACTTATCCATTTCATCTCATTGACTGGAATAAGCGTTTCACTATGAATGCCCATACCAGCCCGTCTAGTGTTAGTTGGAAGTCAAGTCTGCCAATTTAGTTGTAAGTACTTAATGGAAAAAAAAGTTAGTTTCACACTCATGACCGAAGGAATGGTTACAATATAGAAAACATTAAGTGAAGGAGAGAACCAGGTAATTGGAGCAAGGCTAGGTGTTACCAATATTATCGCCACGATTTTGTGCACTCAACTGTTCAACACTCCGTGGCACAACTACAGGTTCATGTGTGACGTTGTCTTTTGACTCCATTGCTAAAGTGGTTAACAGAATTCAAGGTTAGTATGTGGCGAAGATATTCTTTCTACTGGAAACCGAAATACCGAAAACCTGCTGAATTTATTGATCCACGGCTCTTGGAAATGTGCAAACATTGAAGTTTCTTTCTTTTCTTCGGTAGCTCCCTAAACTCAACCCAGCTAAATTTAAGAAGTTTCAACTCATTAGTTCGGGGTCATTCAACATTGAATCGAACGAAAAGTGCACCTCAAGGAATTTCATTCATTTCATTTGCTTATACATTACGTCAAAGTGGATGTAGTTTGCTTTGTAAGGTAACGGAGTCCTTCTTTTTGCTCAGCATCACTTGAGTACAAATTCCTCAAAACTAATTGTCTCACAGGTACAGAGGATTTCAGTGGCATAATTCGATATAGAGAATAAACCTTATCCATATGGTTATTTTGGTGGGCAATGACGCAGATTTTTAATAATAGTATCAGATGCTTAAAATACTCATATCATGAGCTACATAAAGGAACGACATGGAAATAAGATTGTTTACAGTACAGTACTTACGTGAACTAAAACATGTGTCATTGCTGCAAATTTGATGTATCAACACAACTAATACATTGATCGCTACCTCACGGTTACATGAATATTATACCAATGTACTCAAAAGCAATGCATTTGGTTGTTTCTGGGGAGAGATTATGACTCTGTAAAGGAACACATGTAAAGGTAGGTCAGATTTTAATGAGTGCTAGGCAGAACATTTACATTTAAATTGAGTTTGGAGCACACTAATTAGTAGAGAAATAATAATGGGATTATGAAATAGAGAGTAATGCCTCTTGTAGAAAGAATGGTAAGGTGTGCTCGCTAACAGTCGAAACCTACGTTTGCATTTGTTCAGGTAATGAACCGTATTTCTATCTAGTCCAATATTTACAGTGAATTAGTGATATCGCGTTGCTAATATTCTTGTTGGGAACAGAGATCCTACACTTTTAATTGCGATCTTTTGCCAGGCATATTAGCGTCGGTCAATGAATTTCCATTATAAACAGTTGTCATTAAATGAAATAATGAAACACAAATATAAAGGCACTACGTTACAGACATGAAATTTAGTAATATAGCTCATGAACTCTAACAGAATTAAAACCCTGCGTCCGACTTATTTGATATCTGCAATGTCTCGGTCTTCGACAGGTCTAGGCCGGCTTCTCCAGGTATCTGTTCTCGGGGTGTATGTGCGGGGTGGAGGGATAGAAAATAGACTAAATCATTTAAGTTCATTGAGAAATTTAAAAGCAGATATTATCTATTTAATGTATATCAGGAGAATCACGAGGTGGAAATTAACAGCATTGTCTGGTGGGTCTTAATATTCCCGTACGCTTCCAAAATATAATTACACGGTTTTTTGTGCTGTTTTCTTTGCATTCTTTCAATAAACAAGGCTAATCTTTGTTTTAAAATACCATTGACATTATAATGTTATATACTACAATAGTAGGTTTTATTTCCTATCGCTAACCGCAGAAAATCATTTTAAACACCACGTGGACAATTGCAGCAGGCACCATTTTAGCTAGCGAAAGGAACTTTGTCAAAAGCTACCTGGAAAGGGGGTTTAGAAATGAGTATGAAAAATGGAGGTATAATTGATATATGTACTTGCAGAAAAAGCTTAACGTAGAATAGTCATATTGCCTCCCCGTCACTGTAAGCTTAACACAAAAGAATTAAAGTGTAATTAATATCAGGGTTATACTGCTCAAAAGAGCACGACGTTGAAGCTGGAAATGTACTGAGAATTAATGTATTCAGCGTTTAAAGCAATAACTGCAGAAATGTGGCACGTATGTGTTCAACAGAAAACTGATGAAGAGCAGCATATGTGGGATCTGGAGACAATGGTTGACAATGTAGTGGATCATTTAACCATCAATATGGGATCGAAAAATGACAGCAATGGATCAGAGCACTCTGTCTTGGAAGGAACTGAGCCACTTAGGATTCTCTAAAAGTAGCTCCATTTTGCTTGTGTTCATAGCTGATGCAGGGTTTTAATTTATATATTTTTGGAGCTTTCGTAACCCAAAATGTATATAATAAATGGTGTGTCAGATAAATATATAAATAAACAATATATAACTCTATATTAGGCGAAATAACACAGTTCTTTTAGTGGCAGTTTTCACCTTTTTAATGGATAGGTAAGTCACTTTATTTATGAAAAGTACAAAAGCATGTTTATATTTCATTTTTAATCATAACTAATTGAAGACATTAATACAGAATGAGGGAATTGTTATAGGCACAGTTATAATACCGTAGAATTATTTTAAGTTGTAACACATTTTGCCTAAAAAGATACGCCATAATATATAAGGTTAGCAAACTAAACTATAAGGAGAAAAGAGCAAATGAAACTGAAAATAATACAAGAACAAGTCAAGGCACAAGTGGCAACTTTAAAATATTCACGACTCAAAAAGGAACGTGCATTTTTAGGAATATAACAAACTTAATAGATGCACGAATGGAAACTTTACCAAGTTTTACGAAGAAAGAAGTAGACCTTACAATCTGTGGGATAGTAACTCTGCCGGTATTGAAAGGTGGCCGTAAAGCATAGATAATTGGAAATCGTGAGACGTTAAGCCTGGAGACAGCATATCCGAGAATTTTGAGATCAATATGTGGTGTAATAAGGGTAGTTCGGCTTAGTGAGGTCGATATAAGGGAAAAATTCGGAGAACAAAATACAACACAGCAACAATGAAAGGAGCATGTTCAAAGTCTCGGACCTTCAGAATTTCCTAACAAGCATTATTAAATGTACCGTTCAAAGGGAGATATAAGACGATCAAGAAGAAGATGGACAAAGTACATTTTAGCCTCGTAACAGGTCCTAAGGGTCCAATATCTATAAACGAAATACAAGGAAAAGAAGATCAAGCTTGTTAGAGGAACTACGTTTTACAGATCTGGTTATGTGTGCATTTTTTAAACTCTATAATAATGTGTAAAATATTTTCTGGGGATCACTTGATCACTTTTATTCCACACGCCGAGCTCTTTGACATTTGGGTCTAGCTTGGATCTTAAGGCATTAAACGTCTTAATAACTCTTCGGATCATTTCTGGGTGAAAATTTCACATCCGTGCAAATACAGGGTTTAAAAATTAGAGATCTCGGGCTTTTTACTTTATTTTTTTGATACATTAGTGTACAATTCAATAGGAAAACTGTTATTCAATTGATTAGCGTTGTAGTTTTATAATATTTATATATTAATGCATAATGAAATAAATCATTACTGTATGTGGGAACTGGAGATCACTAAACGAAATTACAGATAACTAGACTAAGGAATCCGTTCGATCAAGTACTACATGGCAAAGCGAGAAGGCGTATCGGAAAATATTCGCTACACAGAGACGTTTACCTCAGCTCATCGCACATACACGACTAGTCCAGTGTGTGTACAGTCTGTTCAGATATAATCCTGTCTTCTGGATAGCTATGTATCATACATTGGCAGGCGCGAAGAAACATATATAGACATAAGCAGCTTCCAATCGCTATATTTGTGTTTCGTAACTTACTCTACGTCAACTTATACCTTTCGCAAAAGTGAAAGGCATATGTACGTTGGCCAGTGCTCAAGTGGAGCGCTGTTGCCAAACGTAGTACGTGCACCTGCAAAGGTTCCGTGTACATGAAAGCAGGTTTACCCGCCAGCAAAGGTTTTGACTATTCTTCCCGTAATTAAAGAACGCATTAAATATTCCTAAAAAATTAAGATCTTTCGTTTACACACGTCACAGCAGTGGAACAGCAAACACGGTTTCCAGTCCAGTAATTCACTTTCCGACTTCATGGAGATTACAGTGTTTATTTCTGGGATTATGAAAAATCGACAGTTGCCCTAAATCCTGCGTTGGAGAGCTTTCATATTAGATATATTTTTTTCCGCTTTGAGAATGAATCACTTCACGTTTGTTGATCGAAAAATCACTTGTCCCAGCTTCAAGGGATATGTTCACGTACTCGGATCACAAACACTGGAAAACAGATATATGGATCATAAAAATTTAGTGTAATATTAACAATATTTCAGCTCAAATTCACTTTAATAAAATGACGCCCTTACACTGAAAACGAACTCAAAATTAACTCTGTTTCAAACTGCGTGACTTCTGTTTTAATAGTAGCTGCAATATATATTTATGCTTGAGCTAAATGTTATGAGGAAAGAATGGTGTTGTTTTTCAGGCTTATGTGTGTAACCATAACCATGTGAACATAAAAAGTGCATCCCTCGCGTTATAAGTATCGTAGAGACAGAATATTTGTACGGTCATGATAAGAAAGTAACATTCCTTCTTATTACAAGATTGGTATCTGTAATATTCAAATATTTATCCGTAATATTTAACCATAACTATGTGAAAGATCAAACGTGCATCGCTCATGTTCTAAGTATCGCAGAAACAGGATTTTTGTACGGTCATGCTCAGAAAATAAAATTATTTCTTATTATAAGATTGGCATCTGTCATTTTTCAAACATTTATCCGGGCGTAATTAATTAATATGATGTTCTCAGTTCAGGCGCGCGAGATGCATGTACCACATTCGGCAGCGCTGCTAGGCGAGGCAAGCTTAGGAATTGCTGCAGTCTGCAGTACGACCCGACTCCATATGCCTTTAACATTTGCGAAGACTAAAATATTTCCTTCTTCTAATCGACCACATAAGACATGGTAAGGGACGATCGCAGCGTTGGTCACCTGAAGATCAATACGCCTCAACACTCTCTCGAGTAATAGCTGGCTTCAGGTTAACTGCCTCAGTGCGTGCTTCGCACGATTTGTCTTCTATAACAGTGGCGGTCCGTACTTCAGTGTCAGTTTGATATGGATGGGCGCTCATTAAAGCGAAGGGACCCACGCCGACACATTATTTCAATCCCGAATTAGAAACTGAGTACTTCTTCATGGAATATAGCGGTATTGCTATTTGTTTAATTTGTCAAACACAGTGCAATTGCTGAAACGATTTAACCTGCAGTGACATTTTAATACATTGCAAACTAATGATTATTCGGCCCTAGAAAAAGAAAGAACGCACGGCAGAGCTACAAAGCTCAGAGAAAAGATCACATCGCAGGAAGAGGGAGATGGCGGATTGGCAGAAAGCCCAGTTTATGTGAGTTACGAAATAACATTAGAAATTGCCAGATTTCTAGTAGTTTTGCTGATAGTCCACTCATTAAACGATGTATGCTTATAGCTGCAAGTAAATTCACTCCTGTCAGTGTTCACCAATTTCAGAGTGTCAGTCTGTCACCTCATATTATTTCACACAGAGTTAAAAATCTGGCGGATATTTACGCACAACTTATTGAAAGAGCAAGAGAATTTGTTGCATTCTCTATTGCCATTGGTGAGAGCACTGACTTAACAAGTATGGCTCAATTATGTATTTTTATTCGTGGAGTAAATGAACATTTGGCAGTTGTGGAAGAAATGTTAGATCTGGTGCCAATAAAAGGCACCACAGTAATCACCTTGAAATGTGACACTGAGTTAGCTAACAGTTACAGAAACAGAGGAAGTTTGCTAGATATCTACAGGTTTCCTAAATCAAAATTCCATCGATTACACAGGCGTGCCGCATCTATGACTGCAATGTTTGGTTCGACCTATGTATGTGAATCCTTATTTTCAGCTATGAAACACATTAAAAACCCTCAGAGAGCCAACATCAATTATCATAGCTTGAAGTGTGCATTAAAATTTCAGAGATCCCTGCATTAGGCACGAAGTAATGAGACATGAGTTCCTGGAGCAAATGGTTGATTCTTTATAAGGATAACTATGACGCACTGAAACTTATTTGTGTTTATCTCTAGGAAATATAAATGTGGATGAATATAGGCTTTATCGGTTAATGGAATGCATGTTTTCCGTTGATAGCCCCTATTGTAAATATTGGAATTTGGTATCACAGATTCAGCGAAAGTGTAGAACTTGACACCCCTGCACGTCAAAGAAAAGACTTATAGGAAAAGGACATTGGGTGCAAGTGAGCAGCAAAACTCAAAAACAATTTTACTTATTATGCCAGATTGGTACCCAAGTACAGCATTTTCCGAGGATTCGAAAGAAGAGTTCTAGCACATCCTCTCCACATTAAATGAAAATATTTGCATTTATATGAATTTGCAAAAATTCTTCTCAAGCTTTTTATGAAAATGGCACATACCTAAGAAGGTATCTGTCTCCACACAGATTTTCGAAAGGGCGCGTTTTGAGACAATATAAAACTACTAAACGAATTTACAAAAACTGCTACATATGTGTTTTCGTGTACATGAACGGTATATCTCATAACCGTGCAGCAGCAACAGTCACAGTAATTAAAACTTTGTAGAAAAGTGAGTTGAGAATGTATTGTGAATATAATACACTCAATGTCAGTCAAAATATAGAAAGCAAACGCTCTTTTAGTTGTATGAATTGCCCGGTAAGATTTGCCATGTCTTCATCTATCTGGCGCTGTAGCCCATAAATGGCTCCACCTGTAACATCTAATAGCTTGAAAAAATATGTGTAGTTATATATTACATTTTGTATCAAATTGTAATTATGTTCTTTGGTTATGTATTAGGTGTAATTGCAGCTCTTTACATGCAGGTGCAGACCATCTGTAATGGATAATGAGAGAATACTGAACGGACAAATAATTGCGTATGAGAAAGGAAGTCCCTACAACTAAGTACATCTCTGGGTATTTGTCGCAGCGAAAATCATTCCACAGTAGAATTCTGAATAAGAATAAAAACGAAATAGTTGTACATAGATATTTTTGCAGAACAAATAATAATAAGATGTTGTGACATAGTTATTGTTGACTGAATGCTTCTTATCTATTCAGCGCATTGTCGCAGTACTGTAAAATATTCTGAATTTGTAGATTCGTGAAATTAAAAGTCCAGGTTTAAAACACAAACAAATTGTACGAAGTGTGTTTCTGCGGAAATAAAGTAAAATTTTGGGGTTTTGTAACCTGCACTTTTAATTTCACGAACCCACAAGGTCGCAGTATTTACTTTCGGATAAGAGACGTCCGCAGAATTTTACAGTGATTTGACTTCCAAAACTCTGGTCTATGTAGTAATTGCGGATATTACATCGGATTTTAATAGTTTTATGTTTCATAATATACAGTTTAATTACTAACGCATACTCAAAGTAAACGAAGTTTTTGTTATGCATTTTAGAAGAGGGTGTCTAAAATCCCCATTTGCAATGCACAAACCAAGACTAAGCTCAACAATTTCTCGGGAAACAAGTCAGGTGAAACCACGAGTTGCGGGAGTGCACCGCATTCCCTGTGAATGTGGGACACCGTATATAGGACAAAGCGGAAGGCCCATCGCTACCAGAATAAACGAACATGAACGGAGCATTTGTTTAATGCAACCTGAGAAATCTGGACTGGCAGACCGTCGTATTGATAACTACCATAGGGCCAATGTACGGGAGATGACCATCTCGGCAAAATCCAACAGTTACTGGGAGTGGAGGGTTAAGGAGGCTTTGACCATTTCCTCCGAGAGGAGCACGCTTAATCGTGATGCTGGATTTCAGTTCAGCTCCTCTAGGAAACTGGCCTTAAAACTGAAATCCGTCGGCGTAAGAAGCGCCGATCTATACAGCTTGAACATCAAGTTAATGACTTAAGTTTCTTTGACCCCATTCATTTTCTATACTGACGCCACCTCCTGACCTGGCATCTGAGCAAATTTTGGAGGGGAAATAAAGTGAAGCTTGGGAAGCTTCCAGAGTGTTGTTCATGGATTTTTAGGCGACAAAAGAGATGCCAACTACAAGCATTTGGTGACAGTGCTCCTGCAAAAATTCCGTAACCTTGGATGCTACTTGTCCCTTAAGATCCATTTTCTCCACTGCCACCTAGAGTTTTTCCCTCCTATTTGTGGAGCTATTAGTGATGAACAAGAGGAGTGATTCCATCAGGACATTTCTGTTATGGAACAAAGATATCAGGGCCGTTGGAATGAAATAATGCTTGCGAATTACTGTTGGTCTTTGTATAGGGATTCTGCGGAACTCCATCACAAGACCCAAGCTAAAAGACCACGAAGTGAATTCGCCATTCTCTTCAGATACGACTATCTGTGAAGTATTTTTCCAGAAATTTAGAACTCTTAGCATGTAATTACCAGTTAAAGAAATAAAATGCACTTTAACTATTGTTAGCGTGTATGTAATTAAAATGTATCCTTTTCTCTCAATCCCTTATTAAAGTTATGTTATGCACTACTTCCACATAGTGTATATCATAGAAACTAGCGCTAATAAAAATTTTTCATTGTCATATTTGTTTTTAGGAATTAGGCGATTAGGAATTTTCTCATGAAGTGCTCGAAACATTTAAAAATTTTATTTTTTTATTTTTTATTTTTGTTGTCCAGGGTAATCTTTTTTCTCTCCAAACGCCTAACGGAACTTGTTTCATTCTCCTCAGTGAACGTTCCCTTTTTTATACACTGAGATGGTTCGGCCCATTGCAAACCAGTTTGACCTCTTGCTTCTTGTCAACACCTCACAATCAAGGATTTGTGATGGGCGAGGATTAAGGATTGGGAGACCTAAACTTGGTTGGGGTTTTCTTCGATGTACCCCGACATGAGTTCTCTCATCTGTAGTTCAGGGCATGGATGCGTCCTGACTTGTGGATTTCTGACTGAATGCACACCTCGACCGTGGAATACAAAAGTTTATTCAGATCCTTACTTCTTCTCTGCTCGAAACCTGGGAAGCCATTACTCGCGCAGCTGTCTTGTGAAGTGTCGCTGTGCCCCGGATCTGTACTGCGATGTAAAGTGCAGGAGTTCTAAATAACAATGTAGCGTGGTCAAAATATGGATATCTCTTCACCCGATCGTTTAAATTTATATGTTCAATGACTCAAGATATTATCCCCGTTTCTCCATTCTCATGTCTAGATTAAGTGTTACTTTAACTTGAAATGTAAGCGTGTACGGACTGAGTGGTTCCTGACACATTATCAGTCTTGCTTTCCAGAGCGCGTGGACTGAATGTTCCAACATCCAAAATCAAGGTTCAGATATTGCTAAAAATTGCTCCACTCGGACTACTGGGAGTTTGAAGAAATCATGTGATATGTTATCCGTCTCCAATAAGTTATTGCTTACCACCGCTTGCGATAATCGTTCAAATTTGGCGAAGTGCGCAAGTTAGTCGCGTTAATTTCTAATTCTCAGGGTTTTAGATAAATTATGTGCGGCCACGCAACGCTACACGTTCAGCAAAATCCTGTATTATATTGTGTAACGCACGTTTCGTGTTCTGTGTAAGGAATTGGTACCGACATATAGACGCCTGCATCCGCCTCCGGGCTGCTCCAACAATGGTTGGGGGTTTCCGAGCAGTTACCGATAGTCTAGCGATATTTTCCATTGAACTTGTCTGCCAGTGAAAGCTAAGAAATAGTAGGTTATGAACAATTATTTATATAGCATGAATAAATTTGAAAGGGTAGAGCCAGACTGAAGAATACAATGCCATAGCCGGGATTTGAAACACGGATCTTATGGATTCCGTCCAGCCGCTCTAACCATTTGAGCTACTATGGCCAACATGCCAACATGACATTAAATTCCCTAACTGAGTCGTGTTTCTCCCGGTAAACCACTTAGGAGTTCTCATAAACACATGAGACAACTACCTTAATGGCGACTTACTATGCTGTAAGTACTTTAAGGCCCGGGCTTTATAGTTCGGAGAACTCCTAGTGGTTTACCGGGAGAAACACGAGTAAGTTCGGGAATTTAGTGTCATGATGGCATGTTGGCCATATAAGCTCAAATGGTTAGAGCGGCTGGACGGAAACCATAAGATCCGTGGTTCAAATCCCGGCTATGTAATTGAATTTTTCAGCCTGGCTCTACCCTTTCATAGCGCGTCCAACACACGGCTAGTATGAAAGAACAATTAATTTCCATGAATATATGTAATATTTATTTCTAATTACACCTAGACTGTGTCTGTGGTTATTATCATTGTGACTTTGTGGGTTCGTAGAATTAAAAGTCCGACTTGCAGAAATTCAAAATGTTCTTTATTTCCGTATAAATACACTTTGGTCAACTCTTACAGTAGCAGAATTACGTCAGATACACAATTACAATCTTCCACTTCTTCTGCCACACCCACAAACAAAGAGTTCACTTTAAAAATACAGCTGCACGATTATCAAGTTCCATTTCGGTTCTCCTCCACCAACTCAACGCGGCTTCCTTTTATACGACTATTTATGATTCCAGACGGTTTTAGAATGTTATTTATCAATAAAGATGTCTCTAGAAGTATCCAGTTATGTATCTTTATTTCTTTCGGCGAGCCCTTTTATCTCCGTGCTACACTATCTGCCCCTTTGTTTGGGTCAAGCCGCACTATCGTAATAATGGATTCGCGACACTATGTATGTTTATTCCCAACACGTACTTATTACTTACATATGTCCAACGATTATGACTATATCTTTAATATCAATATATTTGTGTTACTTCGATGTTCGTTGCTGACAGGAGCTGCCCTAACACTCAACACACATAGCCCATTACATGTATCTCTTGTTTGTCTTTTACTTGCAACTTCACTTTCGCCCACATAATACAAATATTTTAACAGTTAAAACCCTTAACAGCACTATCGTATCTATAAGCAATATTTTTTCTGGGGCCAAACACAAACAATGGCTCCAGTTATATATAATGTTGGCCGGGCGAGGAATGAAATAGTGTGACGCACTGATATTCGTTTCACGTTTGAGACTGCGAATCTCCGTGAGCATGAGTTATCTGGATAAGACTTTTTAAAGATTTTTTCTGTTATCCTGAAAAATGACTCTTTTGGGCACTATGTTAGTCATTTAATTCATCGTCCAATGTGATCTACCATTTGATGACGTAAAATGTTTGTATATATAGGGTATTGTGGCTTTGAAAAGTGACAATACAATTTCATATATTGTTTTCTCTGTTGTTCTCCCCAGTCTTAAGCGCGAGTAATTACGTTCTTGTTAGGGATACTCTTACGAGTCTGGCATGAAAATTAATTAATTAAATTCGAAATAGCATATCAAGTTCAGGTATAACCTAAGGCAGCATTATAACGTGCGGGTACGTGATTACATTTCTGCTTTCTAGACAAAAATCGTTTGCTGCAGAGAGCATCATGTCATAAGCCCTTTCACAAATATTACACAAAGCACATCGAATATCACCAACACTAAGGAACAAAACTAATTAAATAACCAGAAATCTAATACGAAATATGTCAGCGTATATAAAACCAATAGAGGTTAAAGAAATGGCAGCGAAGTAGCCTTAAATTTGTTTACTCTTCAGCAATGTTTCTCTAGTTGGTAATCAAAATATCTAGCTCTGATATTCGCTAATTTATTTGTTGCTGTAATCACGGTTAAAATTTAATGTATTTTCATATAGATTATTCCATATCAAAATGAAAACAATGGATGAATAATAGTTCAACAGTTATTTATTTTATACTGACTAAAAGTATTACTTTAGCGTTATTTAATATTGATAAAATTCAAAATATTTGATTACGCCAAAATAATATAGTGAAATATCTTATAATTATTGACGGATACAGAACCTTGCACCACGTGTTATTGAGCAACATGAAGCATATAAAATAAGACCTGAAGCTGTCCTGGCGATGAACATGCTCAACTTCTTCTCGGGCGGCAATCCAGGAGAAAAGACGATTAGAAATGGACGTTTCGGAGAGTTTTTTCTTTTTTTTTTGTAATTTACGTCCTGTAACGTTAAGTCATATCGGACGAAGTATGGAATGAGTGAAATGATACTCAAATGAGCCCAGAATTTATAGAGCTTTGTTACCCGACATTTGTCTTTCAGAATAAGGAAAAAAACCCGGAATAAAACGTTGTCCAGGTAACTCACCCTGATCGAGATTCGAACTCGGGACCTCTTGAACGTGAGGCAGACATGGTACCAGCACACTACCAAGGCGAGCACGTTTCGGGAGTGTGCATCTCTCCCATCATCAGGATATTTATTAAATGTTATAAGCACAAATGAAACACTGGATATAACACAAATATAAAGAAAGACAAAACACTATCAAAATTCTCATTAGAAAAAAAAGACTGTTTTCAGTGAATTAAATGATAGATCAGGAGATGGTGTGAGTAAAGAAAATTTATTGGGTCAAAGAAGCGTAACTGCCTAATTTGATTATCAAGCTGTATTGATATGTGCTTCTTAAGTCGACGGATTTCCTTTTTTGGCCGACTTCCAAGAGGGGCTGAACTGAAATCCAGCATCACCATTAAGCGTGCTCCTCTCGGAGGAAATGCCCAAATCCTCCTTAATTCTCCGCTCCCAGTAACTGTTGCATATTGCAAAGATGGTCGTCTCCCGAAAGTTGGCTCTATGGTCGTTATCAAAACAAAATTCTGCCAGTCAAGACTTCTCAGGTTGCATTAAACGAAGGCTTCTTTTATGTTCGTTTATTCTGTTAGCGATGGTCCTTCCGGTTTGTCCTATATACGGTGTATAAATTGAGCATGAGGCATATATTTTACATCTATTTCAGGTAGGAATTTTTTTCTTCATTCTTAACTTTATTCTTATAATCACTTTCCAGAGAAAGTTTTAAATTTTAACTTTTTAATACAAGCTTATTTTGCACAGATATACACAATCCAGTCAGAGTTGATTTTCAGAATTCTTCAAATTCTTCATGGATATTTCAATGATACGTATGTTTTGATAAATGTATATCTCGCTGTGTATGTATGTGTGCGTGCCAAAACAATCAACCGTGCATATTAACAGCCACACGTTAACTAAAATGACCGCAAATAACTATAAAAGTTTCACTAAATGGAATGTAGATCATTGTTAGCTAAGGCTTGCACAAGCATAGCATCTGCCTAATTTATAGATAGAAGAATTTTCCGGTCTCAGGAGCCACGGACTGCTGGAGTTGGAAGATCCAGACGTTTCGTTCACGCCTGCGGTGAACAGCATCAGTGGTGGCTGAGTCGGAGTCTTCTGGGTGAAGTTTCACTCAAACGTGACTGTCACGAGTTGTGACAAACTTCACTAGAATACTCAGACCACGCCACCACTGATGATGTTCACCACAGACGTGCACGAAACATTTGGATCTTCCAACTCCAGCAGACCGCGCCTTTTGAGCCCGGAAAATTCTTCTATCTGGAAAAAATAGCATTTGCTCTTAAATAAGAAAAGACCACATAACTTACATTATTTTTCATATTCGCAACATAATAACCACTGGATTGGTCAAGAACTTAATGTCTTATTTTGTAACAGTTACAATATTACTACTGAGTAACAGATTCAGAAAGTAACTATTGTTACAAACAGTAATGTAAAATGAACGAAAATCTACTCGTGCTCACAGCTGAACACTGTAATTGAAAATTTTACATAGAATCATAAAATATCTGTAAGAATAGTAACATAAATTACAATTTAATCTTCAAGGAGGTCATGTGAATCAATATACCCTTCCTCATTGTCTGACATCACCTTCTATTTCCTACCATTAGCAGAAGGAATAAAGCATCCTGTATTCCGCGAAACGGAGACAAACTGCTTATGTGCCTTATTTGTTAGTGTATGAGATCTTTAATGTCTCTTATTATGCAGAACTTTTTTCGTGAATAAGCTGAATTTTGACCAAATGTTGAAGCAGAAAGGTTATAGAGCTCCTTACACACGTAGATAAAATTTTTCACGAGAGTCGAAATTAGGTGGGGAAAGTAAATTTGTTATTGGCCAAGAAATGCCTGCCTCGGTAGCGTAGATGGTAGCGTGTCTAACTCACGTTCAAGAGGTCCCGAGTACTCCAGGGTGAGTTACCTGGATAAAGTTTCTTCCGGAGTTTTCCCTTATCCTGAAAGACGAATGTCGGGCTGCTCTAATTTCCATGGACCCCGGACTCATTTGAGCATCATTTCACCCATTTCATTTATCTCCCGCTATGACTTAACGTTGGAGGACTTAAATTACAAAAAACAAGAGGAAATTGTATGGATATCACACAGAAATCTACAATATGCTGTCAGGATTGTTTTGAGGTTAATTCATAAGCACTGCAACATTTTTCTATGTCTTTGTTTAAGTAGTTACTTATTGTAAAGTCATTTGCCACATTTAACATTTAAATACTGCATTTAACTACCGATATGTTTAATAAGTCCGTAGTGAAATACAGCGTTGTGATTTGGTTCCCAGAGCCCGAAGGCGCCAGAGATCGATCCCACCACTGTGGGGGGGGGGGCGCATTTCAAGGGACCGGTGCCCACTTAGCATCGTGAGGAAGTTTAAAAAAAATTATCTAGAAATGCAACTTTCTGGCAGGGGTTACCGTGATACTTTTTTATAAAGAATATATAGCTATGTATATCCTTTTCTTTTTTCTTATTTAAACTTTTTTTCATTATTTTCGTTTTATTTTCTTGTCTGTTTACTCTAGTTTTACACATATTTACTATACACATAAACACCCATGCCCACGGTGGGACTGGAACCCGCGATCATTTACGCGACGGAACGCTAGAGACATACGCTCTAGTGACCATGGCTACGAGGGCCACCATACTGACCACATGTGCTCTCTGTATCGGTTGGATGATCGCCCACCTCTACCTTGCGTATGTGGGCGTGAGGCCGGCAGTCCAGTTGGCAGGCTCTGGCCTGCGGGTTGTTGCGCTCTGGGTTACGCTACGCTATGTATTCAATAGAAAGTATATATTATCCATGTTCAACCTACCTTTCTTCGCACCAAATTTCGAAAATAGAGAATGATCTCCCCAACAGATATATAAAATGTACATTTGAGTGCTTTCATTAATGGTATTACCAGTGAATTTACTGTATAGATGATAACTATGCAAGGTGTAATAAATGCGGAATGGAATATTGTAACAATTTAAATTACTTCCCAATTCCTTCAGCGTAAAACAGATAGAAAATATAAGAATTATATTATCTGCTAATGTATAATACCTCTGTGCAGTTAGTTGTTGTAACAGGGTTGGCGCTCTGAATCCAGGCTGTTAGATAAAAGTTGCCAGCTTCTTCTGCTAGTTATCAGCTGTTACAGGCTAAATCCCTAAGATAATCATAATGTGTCATGATTAATATACGGTAGCTACAAAAGCTTATACCCGCTTACCTATGAAGATTGATCTACTTCGTTATAACCATGACTCTCCTCAGCATCCGAGCTGTATCGGTTATCTCCAGCTCTTAGATTATCAGCCATGCTGCCTACTTACTGTATGTGCACGACAAGAAGGCTAGAGGGGAATGCAGGGCAGAGGAGCTTGGAGCTTGAACTGTTTATCTACTCCGTTAGCGGATCTGTTTACTAAGAAATGAGTGTATGAGAGTGCATATGAGTCACCCATGGTGCAAGGTCTAATGTTTGTTGCAGTAAATGCAGCGATAGGTATTATGTATTGGTGAGTTATGTGACAACACTTCTATATTTTAAATGAACCTTCCATCCTTGTCATACTTGGAGGGCGAACATAAACTCTGAGTAGACAGCAAAAGTGGTTACGTGGCACATTCCTCTAGCTTCCTTCTTCTCCTGGGCAAACAGTACTAGACACCTACGAGTTCTGATGCTGAGAGCTAGGAAGCGCTAGTTTCACCCATAGAGCGAGCAAGAAGCCCGTCAAGTGAATAACCCAGAGCCGGGAGGGACTGGCTCCGACGTTTCGTCTGGGAAGGTCAACGACAAGAAAAGTTTCTTCCGTCAGGGATCTCAGACGTTGAATATTCCAACCTGCACTTCGTCGCTTCGTAGGTAGGAACAATGGGGCAACATTGTTTGGCTTCGCTTTATGATGTAAGTTTTGGACATTTCCTCTTATTAATTGTTATTCCAAATTTGTTTGTATGTTTCTCGGGTCATTTAAGGAAAATTTCGTGGATGTAGTGCGCTTAAAACATCAAAGGAAACCATAAGGAATTTCCAGTGTATTTAAAGAAATAGGAATTTGTTATCAGTGTCAAATGACATTTAATTGACAAATACTAAACTTAATTGTTAACGATTTTAAGGCAAAGAAAATGTGTACATTGTTATATCTTGAATTTTGGGAGTATGAAGAAACAGTTGAACATAACTAACTTTGGGATAATTTGTGCCTGTTTCCTAAAGCACCCTATACCAACCTTTTTTAATATATGATTTCATTATCCTTAATGATTTTCAACCATGCTGGGTTATCAAAACCATACCTGTGGTATGCTTCCTCGTGTTATGTCACTCCCACGAAACTACAAGCTGCAACTGATACACGAAAAGAACCACTCTTCACATTCCTTAAGTCCAATATTCCATTTAGAATCAAAGATATTCTACAAGTCAGCTACGTCCTAATTGTGATTTGAGGTGGCACCACTGTTTCGTTAACAGTGCATAATCTTGTCAGGACATGAGATCCGAAGAAAGTGAGGGGCAAGGCCATATTGGGAATGCACCACTTACAAAAGGAAAGCGATACTAATCTGTTGTTGCCTTCAGATTCAGTTCTCAGTGGGAGAGACTCTGTATAGGTCTACTTTCCCCGACTACGCATACAATACTCTGCCTACTTCATCCTTAACTGTTTAGCTCCTCTTCCCATCGAACACACTCCTGTCTTGGACGACATATATTAGGTGCTCGTAATTTTTACGCCTATGTTTTTATGCTTGCGGAAAGATTTTATCAGCTGGTTTACTCCACGTGGGAAATATATTTGGATGTCTTTGATTGAACGTAAGCAGGTTAGCAGAAAACTCTACTCCAAGCAATGAAAGATGTAACAGCATGCTGTTAACACCTTAATAGTGATCCAATAGACTTTAGAAGGCTCTCTTGTTTGCGGAAGTGTTTAATCGATAGTTTCGATACAACCTACAAGTAAAAAATGCGTGAAATTTTCCCAGTGCTCGTTAATTACGGGCCTTGAAGCGTGTCTACTGTAATTAATAGCACCGCACGTTTGGAGCCGCATTATCTGTGGATATTCTTGGACTAATTATTGTAACGCGTAGTCCAAAGGTTAATGCATTTATTTCTTCTCCAATTGTAACTTTGGGCTTGTGATACCATTTCACGAAAAATTAAAATATCATAGTGCGTGCATCATCCAAAAGTGTAACTATTTTTAGGCACTGCTATAAAAGAGATAATTAGTTTTGCTTTACTATATCTCACGCAACCAGCGATCGAGTGATGCTGATTTGGCTACGCCCAACTTGTGCATTGTCTATGTTGTAGTTTTTATGTGAAAACAAACGTGAGGGGGGGCAATTGACATTTTTACATTTCGGAAACTGCTGTGAAGTGAGGGATCTTCAGGATGTCTGAGCGTCTTAAGCATAGGCCACACAGTCGCGCGGAAGTCTCAAATGGCTGCTGCAGCACTGCGGTTCCAATGTACACAATCGCTGTGTGCCCACGTGAGAATAGCAATCATACAACGCCTTCCAGCGTCCAGGGGAGCATTTGCAATGCGGAAGCATCCGCTTCGTCCATCCGACACTGCCATACACCACTGTAAGATTACCTGAAATATAAGGAAATGATATAAATGGAAGTCGTGATATGGAAGTAAACAACCCAGATTGGCCTAAGTGATGAGGGGCAACCACGATCGAACCTGCAACCTCCGGAACGCTATTTACCATAGCGCTACCTTCCTCAGTGGTAAGGACTTAAAGTACACTGGTCGCCAATCTAGAATGTGATTGACGTTTACGAACCACGCGGAAGAACTGCTTAAATAAATGGGTACATCATAACGGTTGTCATAGCAGCGATTAGAGGGAACAATTAGGGTCCAGACGTTACCACGACAACGTTAGACACTAAACCCTTGATGGCGAACGTGTTTATATATGACGTGAGGGAAAGTGACTTGTATATGTTGGTCTTATCGTCTGGTAATGCTGCAGTAAACACAATACCTTACTGATTGTTGCTGTTTTGCTAACACTGCAATAAACAAAGTGCCTTCACGTTTGTTGCTCCTCTTGTTAGAACACAGAGCAGCCACAGCCAACTCGCTTGCCCCGGTGCATGTGCTGGGCTACAAGCACCGTGTCGCCTCAGTGCGTGCTTCGCACGATTTGTCTTCTATAGCAGTGGCGGTCCGTACATCAGAGGCAGTTTGATATGGAAGGGCGCTCATTAAACGAAGGATACCCACGCCGACACATTATTTCAACACCGAATTAGAAACTGAGTACTTGTTACCTTATACTATTTTACGCAGAGTTAAATATCTGGCGGATATTTACGCACAACTTATTGAAAGAGCAAGAGAATTTGTTACATTCTCTATTGCCATTGATGACAGCACTGACTTAACAAATATGGCTCAATTATGTATTTTTATTCGTGGAGTAAATGAACATTTGGAAGTTGTGGAAGAAATGTTAGAACTGCTGTCAATAAAAGGCACAACAGGTATCACCTTGAAATGTCACACTGAGTTAGGCGACAGTTACAGAAAAAGAGGAAGTTTGCTAGATATCTACAGATTTCTTAAATCAAAATTCCATCGATTACACAGGCGTGCCGCATCTATGATTGCAATGTTTGGTTCGACCTATGTATGAGAATCCTTATTTTCAGCTATGAAACACATTAAAAACCCTCAGAGAGCCAACATCAATTACCATAACTTGAAGTGTGCATTAAAGGTCCAGAGTTTGCTACATTTTATCCAAATGTGGAGAATATTATGAAAACAAAATTATCTCAGAAGACAAGAGTGTCTACCGAAAACTGGATGTATTAACATCTTAATTAAAACGGGTATATTCGTTTAATATGAAGCACTTTGTGTAATATTATCACTATATAGTAAATATTACCTTGTTGTTTGGGATTTTTCAATTGTCTCAGGATCAAAATTGTGCTAATTTCCAGAATGTACTGTTTCATTCTTATAATTAAAAATATTGCTTTTATATTTCATCATTTGGATGTATAGGATTGAAGGCTATAATAATCATACTGGTATTGGGGTGTTTTATATATAATTTAATAACAAGTACCAGAGAGATATTAAACCACATATTATACGGTTTCTAGATTGCTCCTTCATTACTAACATGTCCTTAATTATTTAATGGTAACGCAAGTGCAGAACGGTAACGCCACTGCGCGAGGCGTATCTCCATACCACTCGCCAACAACGACCCTGGAATGAAGGCACCATGCGAACTGTATAGGCACACCGTGCATGTCAATTGGCGGAGCCTGTACCTACAGCTAATCCTGTCCCCGCGTAGTTGTTCGCATTAGGAACGAAGTATAGAGACATGAGTTCCTGGAACCAAGTGGTTGATTCTTTCTAAGGATAACTACGAAGCACTGAAACTTATTTGTGTTTATCTCTAGGAAATATAAATGTGGATGAATATAGACTTTATCAGTTAATGGAATGCATGTTTTCCGTTGCTAGCCGCTATTGTAAATATTGTAATTTGGTATCACAGATTCAGCGAAACTGTAGACCTTGAGACCCCTGCACGTTAAAGAAAAGACTTATAGGAAAAAGGAAATTGGGTACAAGTGAGCAGCAAAACTCAAAAACAATTTTACTTATTATGCCAGATTGGTACCCAAGTACAGCATTTTCCGGGGATTCGAAAGAAGAGTTCTAGCACATCCTCTCCACACTAAATGAAAATATTTGGAATTATATGAATTTTCAAATATTCTTCTCAAGCTTTTTAGAAAAATGGCACATACCTAAGAAGGTATTTTACTCCACACAGATTTTCGAAAGGGCACGTTTTGAGACAATATGATGATACTAAACAAATTTACAAAAACTGCTACATATGTGTTTTCGTTTACATGAACGGTATATCTCATAACCGTGCAGCAGCACCAGTCACAGTAATTAAAACTTTGTAGAAAAGCGAGATGAGAATGTATTGTGAATATAATATACTCATTGTCAGTCAAAATATAGAAAGCAAACGCTCTTTTAGTTGTATGGATTGCCCGGTAAGATTTGCAATGTCTTCATCTATCTGGCGCTGTAGCCCATAGATGGCTCTACCTGTAACATCTAATAGCTTGAAAAAATATGTGTAGTTATATATTACATTTTGTATCAAATTGCAATTATGTTCTTTGGTTATGTATTAGGTATAATTCCAGCTCTTTACATGAAGGTGCATACCATCTGTAATGGATAATGAGAGAATACTGAACGGACAAATAATTGTGTATGAGAAAGGAAGTGCCTGCAACTAACTATATCCCTGGGCATTTGTCGCAGTGAAAATCATTGAACAGTTCAATTAGAAGAAGAAATTAAACTAAATAGTTGTATATAGATATTTTTGCAGAACAACTAATAATACGATATTGTGACATAGTTATTGTTGACTGAATGCTCCTACTCTGTTCAGTGCATTCTCGCAGTGCTGTAAAATATTCTGATTTTGTGGGTTCGTGAAATTAAAAGTCCAGGTTTAAAACACAAACAAATTGTACGAAGTGTGTTTCTGCGGAAATAAAGTAAAATTTTGTGGTTTTGTAACCTGGACTTTTAATTTCACGAACCCACAGGGTCACAGTATTTACTTTGGGATAAGAGACGTCCGCAAGATTTTACAGTGATTTGACTTCCAAAACTCTGGTCTATGTAGTAATTGCGGATATTACATCGGATTTTAATAGTTTTATGTTTCATAATATACAGTTTAATTACTAACTAATACCCAAAAAAACGAAGTTTTTGTTATGCATTTTAGAAGAGGGTGTCTAAAATCCCCATTTGCAATGCACAAACCAAGTCTAAGCTCGACATTTTCTCTGGAAAGAAGTCAGATGAAAGAACAAGTTGCAGCAGTGTACCGCATTCCCTGTGAATGTGGGACACCGTATATAGGACAAAGCGGAAGGACCATCGCTACCAGAATAAACGAACATGAACGGAGCATTTGTTTAATGCAACCTGAGAAATCTGGACTGGCAGGCCGTCGTATTGATAACGACTATAGGGCCAACGTTCGGGAGCCGACCATCTTGGCAAAATCCAACAGTTACTGGGAGTGGAGAGTTAAGGAGGCTTTGGCCATTTCCTCCGAGAGTAGCACGCCTAATCGTGATGCTGGATTTCAGTTCAGCTCCTCTTGGAAACTGGCCTTAAAACTGAAATCCGTCGGTTTAAGAAGCGCCGATCTATACAGCTTGAACATCAAGTTAATGACTTAAGTTTCTTTGACCCTATTCATTCTCTATACTGACGCCATCTCCTGACCTGGCATTTGAGCAAATTTTGGAGGGGAAATAAAGTGAAGCTTCGGAAGCTTCCAGAGTGTTGTTCATGGATTTTTAGGCGACAACAGAGATGCCAACTACAAGCATTTGGTGACGGTTCCCCTGTAAAAATACCGTAACCTTGGATGCAACTTGTCCTTTAAGATCCATTTTCTCCACTCCCACCTAGAGTTTTTCCCTCCAATTTGTGGAGCTATTAGTGATGAACATGGGGAGAGATTCCATCAGGACATTTCTGTTATGGAACAAAGATATCAGGGCCGTGGAAATGAAGTAATGCTTGCGGATTACTGTTGGTCTTTGTATAGGGATTCTGCGGAACTCCATCACAAGACCCAAGCTAAAAGACCACGAAGTGAATTCGCCATTCTCTTCAGATAGGACTATCTGTGAAGTATTTTCCAGAAATTTAGAACTCTTAGCATGTTATTACCAGTTACAAGAATAAAATGCACTTTAATTGTTGTTAGCATGTATGTATTTAAAATGTATCCTTTTCTCTCAATCCGTTATTAAAGTTATGTTATGCAATACTTCCACATAGTGTATATCATAGAAACTAGCGCTCTAAAAATTTTTCACTGTCATATTTGTTTTTAGGAATTAGGCGATTCGGAATTGTCTCATGAAGTGCTCGATTTTATTTTTTTATTTTTTTATTTTTGTTGTCCAGGGTAATCTTTCTTCTCTCCAAACGCCGAACGGAACTTGTTTCATTCTCCTCAGTGAACGTTCCCTTTTTTATACACTGAGATGGTTCGGCCCATTGCGAACCAGTTTGACCTCTTGCTTCTTGTCAACACCTCACAATCAAGGATTTGTGATGGGCGAGGATTAAGGATTGGGAGACCTAAACTTGGTTGGGGTTTTCTTCGATGTACCCGGACATGAGTTCTCTCATCTGTAGTTCAGGGCATGGATGCGTCCTGACTTGTGGAATTCTGACATGGGTTCGTAGAATTAAAAGTCCAATTTGCAGAAATTCAAAATGTTCTTTATTTCCGTATAAATACACTTAGGTCAACTCTTACAGTAGCAGAATTACGTCAGAAACACAATTACAATTTTCCAGTTTGTCTGCCACACCCACAAACATAGACTTCACTTTCCAAATACAGCTGCGCGATTATCAAGTTCCATTTTGGCTCTCCTCCAACTCAACGCGGCTTACTTTTATACGACTATTCATGATTCCAGACGGTGTTAGAATGTTCTTTATCAATCAATGTCACTAGAAGTATCCAGTTATGTATCTTTATCTGTTTCGGCGAGCCCTTTAACCTCCATGCTACACTATCTGCCCCTTTGTGTGCGTCAAGCCGTGCTATCGTAATAATGGATTCGCGACTCTATGTATGTTTATTCTCAACACGTACTTATTACTTACATATTTCCAACGATTATGACTATATCTTTAATATCAATATATTTGTGTTACTTCGATGTTCGTGGCTGACAGTAGCTGCCTTAACACTCAACACTCATAGCCCATTACATGTATCTCTTGTTTGTCTTTTACGTGCAACTTCACTTTCGCCCACATAATACAAATATTTTAACAGTTAAAAACCCTTAACAGCACTATCATATCTATAAGCAATATTTTTTCTGGGGCCAAACACAAACAATGGCTCCGGTTATATATAGAATGTTGGCCGGACGAGGAATGAAATAGTATGACGCACTGATATTCGTTTCAAGCTTGAGACTGCGAATCTCGGTGAGGATGTGTTATCTGTATAAGACCTTTTAAATATTTTTTCTGTTATCCTGAAAAATGACTCTTTTGGGCACTATGTTAGTCATTTAATTCATCGTCCAATGTGATCTACCATTTCATGACGTAAAATGTTTGTATATATAGGGTATTGTGGCTTTGAAGAGTGACAATAAAATTTCATATTTTGTTTTCTCTGTTGTTCTCTCCAGTCTTAAGCGCGAGTAATTATATTCTTTTTAAGGATACTCTTACGAGTCTGGAATTAAGATTAATTAATTAAATTCGAAATAGCATATCAAGTTCAGGTATAACCTAAGGCAGCATTATAGCGTGCGGGTACGTGATTACATTTCTGCTTTCTAGACAAAAATCGTTTGCTGCAGAGAGCGTCATGTCATAAGCACTTTCACAAAGATTACACAAAGCACATCGAATATCACCACCACTAAGGAACAAAACTAATTAAATAACCAGAAATCTAATACGAAAGATGTCAGTGTACCTAAAACCATTGGCAGCGAAGTAGCCTTAAATTAGTTTACTCTGAAGCAATGTTTCTCTAGTTGGTAATCAAAATATCTAGCCCTGACATTCGTTAATTTATCTGTTGCTGCAATCACGGTTAAAATTTAATGTATTTTCAGATAGATTATTCCATATCAAAATGTAAACAATGGATGAATAATAGTTCATCAGTTATTTATTTTATATTGACTAAATGTATTACTTCAGCGTTATTCATTATTTATGAATTCAAAATATTTGATTACACCAAAATAATATAGTGAAAAATATTGTAATTATTGACGGATACAGAACCTTGCGCCACGTGTTATTGAGAAACATGAGGCATATAAAATAAGACCTGAAGCTTTCCTGGCGATGAACATGCTCAACTTCTTCTCTGGCAGCAAGCCAGGAGAAAAGACGATTAGAAATCGATGTTTCGGGAGAGTTTTTTTTGTAATTTACGTCCTGCAACGATGTCATATCGGCCGATGAATGGAATGAGTGAAATGGTGCTCAAATGAGCCCAGAGTCCATAGAGCTTAGAGTTATCCGACATTCGTCTTTCAGGATAAGGGAAACCCTCGGAATAAAACGTTCTCCAGGTAACTCACCCTGATCGAGATTCCAACTTGGGACCTCTTGAACGTGAGGGAGACATGCTACCACCACGTTATCGAAGCGGGTATATTTCGGGAGTGTGCATCGCTCTCACCATCAGGATATTTATTAAATGTTATAACCACAAATGAAACACTGGATATAACACAACTATAAACAAAGACAAAATACTATCAAAATTCCCATTACTGAACAAAAGACTGTTTTCAGTAAATTAAATGACAGGTCAGGAGATGGTGTGGGCATAGAAAATTGTGTCAAAGAAACAAAGCACTTAACTTGATTATCAAGGTGTATTGATCTGTGCTTCTTAAGTCGACAGATTTCCATTTTAAGGCCGGTTCACAAGAGGAGCTGAACTGAAATCCAGCATCACCATTAAGCGTGCTCCTTTCGTAGGAAATAGCCAACGCCTCCTTAATTCTCCGCTCCCAATAACTGTTGCATTTTGCCAAGATGGTCGTCTCCCGAAAGTTGGCTCTATGGTCGTTATCAAAATAATGCTCTGCCAGCCCAGATTTCTCAGGTTGCATTAAACGAATGCTCCGTTCATGTTCGTTTATTCTGGTAGCGATAGTCCTTCCGGTTTGTCCTATATACGGTGTATAAATTGAGCATGAGGCACATATTTTGCATCTATTTCAGGTAGGAATTTTATTCTTCATTCTTAACTTTATTCTGATAATCACTTCCCCGAGATAATTTTAAATTTTCGCTTTTTAATACAAGCTTACTTTGCACTGAAATACACAATTCGGTCAGAGCTGATTTTCATATTTGTTCAAATTATTCATGGATATTTTAATGAAACGTATGTTTTGATATATATATATATATATATATATATATATATATATATATATATATATATATATATATATATAATATGTGATGTGTTTTAATTTTTTTTAATTTCCCATTTATTATACAGTATATTCCATTACATAGTGAGTAATACTATATGCTTGGGTGCACAGTTAGATTAAATTTTGTTTTCACTATTGTATTACATATCCAACACCCTGATCCAACACCCATGTCACTCTTGCTGCCATCTGTATATCCTTCTAATGAGGAAAACCAGAATCCACATTAGAAGTATATACAGATGGCAGCAAGAGTGAGATGGGTGTTGGATCAGGAGTTGCAATATTCATTAATAATGAACTTTCTCACCAAAGAAAATATAAATTGGACAATAACTGGTCAAACAACCAGGCAGAACAACAAGCCATCATAAAAGCCCTAGAAAACATTGACGAATTAAAAGATATAAACAGGAAAAGAGAACCGTAACAATATATATGATAGTAAAGTAACATTGGATTCCATCAATAACCCTAAAATCCACAAAACATTAATACACAATATTCGGAATCGACTCGGGAAGCTACAAGAGAGGAATTGGAAGATTAACCTAAGATGGATAACGGCACATGTAGGACATCATGGGAATGAATAGCGGATCAACTTGCAAAGGAAGCAGCACAAGATAATGTGTTAGAAGTAACCTACAACAAAATACCAAAAAGTGAAATAATCAGCAGGCTAAAGTGCTCAAGTATGGAAAAATGGCAACAAGAATGGCAACAAACATCAAAAGGTGAAATTACAAAATCCTATTTTCAATACATAAATGAAAGGATGAAAACTAAACTAAAATTAACATCAAATCTAACGTCATTGTTAACAGTTCACGGGAAAACTAAAGTGTACTACCACCGATTTAAATTAAGTGACAATCCAATGTGTAAGTGCAACCAAAACGAACAAACTGTGGACCACTTAATCTTTGAGTGTAATCTGTTAGACAAAGTAAGGGAAAATCTAAAGAAAGCAATAACAATGGTTGGTGGACGCTGGACACTAGAAAAAAGGAACTTATACAAAAACACACCAGAAGTTTCAGTAAATTTGTAAACTGTGTGTGCGTGTGTGCGTGCGCGTGTGCGTGTGCGTGTGCGTGTGTGTGCGCGTGCGTGTGTGTGCGTGTGCGTGCGCGCGTCAAAACAATCGACTGTGCATATATAGTGGCCACACGTTAACTAAAATGAACTCGACTATTTCTAAATGTTTCAGTAAATGGAATGTAGATCATTGTTAGCTAAGGCTTGCACAAGCAAAGCATCTGCTCATGAATAGTCGTAAGCTTTCACAACTGGAGCCTAATTTGTAGATAGAAGAATTTTCCGGGCTCAGGACATTTAAGGCAAATTTCGTGGTGTTAGTGCGGCTAAAACACCAAAAGAAACCACAAGGACTTTCCAGTGTATTTAAAGAAATAATAATTTGTAATCGGTGGCAAGGACATTTAATTAACATATACAAAACTAAATTGTTTACGATTCTAGGGTAAAGAAAATAAAAGAACTAACTTTGGGATATTTTTTGCCTGTTTCCTAAAGCATCCCATACCGATCTTTTTTATTATATGGTTTCCTTATCCTTAATGGTTTTCAACCATGTTGGGTTATTAAAGATATACCTATAGTATACTTCCATGTGTTATGTGACTCTCAGGAAGGTGTACAAGGTGCAGCTGATACACGAAAAGAACCACTCTTCACATTCCTTATGTCCAATATTCCATTTAGAATTCAAGATCCACTACAAGTCAACTACGTCCTAATTGTGATTTGAGTTGGCACCACTGTTTCGTTAACAGTGCATAACGTTGTCAGGACATGAGATCCGAAGAAAGTGTGGGGCAATGCCATATTGGTAATGCACCACTTACAAAAGGAAAGCGATACTAATCTGTTGTTGCCTTCAGATTCAGTTCTCAGTGGGAGAAACTCTGTAGCGGTTTACTTTCCCCGACTACGCATACTCTGGCCACTTCATCCTAAACTGTTTAGCTCCTCTTCCCATGAACACACTTCTGTCTTGGACGACATATATTAGGTGCTCGTAATTTTCACGCCTATGTTTTTATGCTTGCGCAAAGCTTTTGTCAGCTGGTAGCAATCCTTCTATTTTCCGATTTTACCCTCTTTCTAGGTGTTAGCTCTATTTCCTTGCAGCGGAGATTAAAAGCCTCACTCTACAGACTGAAAGAAATGCCTAAACGAAACATATTAAAGAGACTATTCAAGGTAACCGTCTATTACAGGGTTACTATAAGGGAATTGGTTACAAAATAATTTGTCTAATCACTCTTACCTTGAAAGAACGTTTAAAGGATCTTCTAATTGCATTGAAAATTTACCATGATATTTAAAATGAAAGTGGTGTCTAGTTCTGCCACGATTCATTCTTGAAGATATAGTAAACACAGTCGCTTAAAATTCTTCGAAGTTGAATTTAATTTTCGGTGTAAACATTTGTTACATTACGTCCTCTACTTTCCTAGTAAATTCAGAACCAGCATATTCGCGTGGTCTAAGGTTCTTTTGAAACCCAATTTACTTAAAAGATACAACTATAGATGTTGTACAGTAATAAGGAAGAAAAGGGGAAGGGAAAAACTGAATATATAATTACAGTGCATTCTAAGATATTTTTCTTTCCTACAAAGAATTCTTCTGCTTTTGTTGCCTATTTATATGCTATAACTTTTAAGCTGCAGAAGACCTTTTTTCTAAGAATAATTAACGAGAATTGAGAAACACTTTGTGTCTAAGTTTTACGAGAGCATGGTTGTAAATCCTTATCAGCACAATAAACATGGTTCGGAATATGGGAAAACGTGGCGCCCTAAAGTGACAAGAATTCTCTTATAAGATCTGTGGAGCTGATTTCCAGTACAGTGTGACTGTGTCTTACTTTTAAACCCCATAAAATAAATTTAAGTCACAATCGATCTATCGAATGATGAATAGATGGAAGCCTATCTCTTCCACATGTATATTTCTATATTTGTAAAGTTAAATAATTACATTATCAAAGAATACTTTAAGGTTTTAATGACGAACTTGCTCTTTTATGTTACAGCTAATGTTATTGCACTTGTTATCTCTCTTACTGGAGCGGAAAATACAATGAGCAAGGTTGCATAACGTTCAAATAGTAATAATGATAACGTTATGTTAGAAATCAACTGCTCAATATTTTTACAAAGTGCTGCTGACTAGAAATGTTAGGTTATATAATGATAGTAAAGTACACATTTTCATTAACTTGTGTTACGTGAGGTGATATAACAAATTCGGTTATGTCATATTTGAAGCACTCAGATTCAGAAGTTGTTAAGTCAATGTTTTTTAGAAATCCTGTTAAACACAGGATAAGCACTCTGAATATCAGTTCTGTAATAGTGCTAAAATATATTTGGATCAGAAGATGTTACTTCGAACATATTATGACCATAGCTTGTGGAATGGACATCAATTTCAGAAACAAAAGTTGTTAAGTCAGCCTTTTCGAGTTAGATGTTAAGTCAAGTAGTTGCCGCATTAGCCGTTTGGTGGTGCACCTACACTGTGCCACCCAAGCTCTTTGATATCAACTGTTGATATATTTTAGATTAGGCACTTAGACATTACATTTTAGACATTACCTCAAGGCTGCTTTCAGAAATTTTATCTGTACTTCCCAATACCAGGGCACTTTTTCATGCCTATTGACAGACTTTTGGGCAATATTGAGAAGAAGAAACCATCAATGGATAAAGCCTTAGTCCCTTCCACATGGGTAAAACTGATCAAGGATTCACTACAGAAGAATCCCATTGATGTTGTCCAGGTCAAACGTCCACTGACCGATAACGGGGAACATGATGGCACTCCAGCTGTTGAAGTTTTTGACTTCAAAGATACCCTCGAACATGTCCTTGTAAGAAGTGTTCCTGAGTTCATTTTAATCCGAAATGTGTATTTCCAAAGAGGATGTTTACCAGAAGTTCGTTACACAATGTCCTCCTCACTTTATCGTCCTCAGTGTCTTTTGAGGAGAGCATTGAGCCTGCAAGCCTTGCACAAGGCATTTGAAAATGGGATAATGCACATCAGGTAGGTTTCGGAAGATTAAGAAAACAAGATTAAGAACGATGTTCGTTCACTGCTGGAACATATACTCTGCCAGAAGGCACCACGTTTTATGACACAATGTCATATGGAAGTGATGTAGAAGATTATCTAGTAGAGATGACGTAATATTTTGATGAAAATGTTGTATGTCAATCCATGACTTGCATACTAGATGAGTCCATAGTGGAGGTATATTGCCGAAAACAAAGTAATAGTTTATCCATGGCTAAATGTTATATTGGATAATGGAAAAACTCTAACATTAAGAATCAGAAGCTTTTAAGTCAAGCAACTTAACTTTTCATTCATTTTAAATTAAAATTTGTTAGGTTCAAATAATAAAATATCCTGTCAAACATGGTACATATGTCAAGCCGTGAGAAACACTTCAACACAGTACTTTGTACCTCCACACGGACCCATCACATAAAATTCTTTTATTTGTATTGGATTTTGATATTTAAAATACTTTGAAAACTTTGAGCAGCTCTCCTACACAATTTCGAAATAGTGACTCAGCAACTTCCGTTTCTGACCGCTTCATTTGTTAAATTTCCATTGACAAACTTTGTGCTGTTTATCAGTAAAGGGAGTATCAGCAGAGAAACAAAAGGATGTCTTTCACCACATACTTAACATGTTAGGAGCTTTATAAACGTTCCTAGAAGATTTACAGAAATTAAGCAGCGAGTTATGGTAAATAAACCAAATGGAAGAGAAGAAAATGTTATTATTTTAGAAGGTATTTCTGTGTACAACCTAAGACATAAAGAAAAGAAAAAGTGAGCAAACTATTGGAGGTATGTTTGTTGATGCCCAAATCGAATCCGCGGGCACAATGTAGTCTCGGACGCTTAGATTTGTTCTATCGTCACCTTTCGCAATCAATCTTAACAAAATTTATATTTGTTAGTCTTATATGTTTTCAAACCATTTCTATCCCCACATTAAACCTGAAACTCTCTCCTTTAGTTTTTCAAATAAATATTACATTCTTAAACGATAGACGAAATAAAAATAGAAATTAAGTAAATGTGGCATCTGTAAACCTTTTGCTTCTATAACTGTCCTCATTCAACGGGACAGCTACGATATCAAATGCAAGTCAGACTTTCATATATTCTATATATATATATATATATATATATATATATATATATATATATATATATATATATATATATGTACACTTCCTTGACATGTTTAATGTTCACAGCCCTTTGGTATTAATACCGATATCCCTGAATGCAAAACAATCGAATCATGAGACAAAGCGCACTTTGCGTTCGGCGAAACATATTCAATACTAAACACAGATAATTTTCGGCATTATCCACAAACCGTGACGCCATCATTAAAATCTTAGAGAATTTGAGAATTAGCTTCTATTTGCTTTACGACAAACATGCAGGTATTGTAATACTGACGGCGCAGTCTCTGTTGTAGTTCATGGGTGGATGTTTCTGATATTATACAAAGTATTAGCTTCAGTTGTATACTATATTCAATTGACATTTAACATTATGTTGCTGTTGCTTTCTGTTTATTTTCCGGCGAACTTCAAAAAATGTGGCTTCAGTTTAATACTGTGACTTTGTGGGTTCGTGAACTTAAAAGTCCAATTTCACAACTCAAAAATGTTCTTTATTTTCACCGAATTACAGTCGGAAAACTTACAGATTACACAGAATTACGTAATGCACACAATTACAATTCACCAGTTCGTCTGTCACAGGTCCACTGCACTCTCACAGTTACGTACAACTCCTCTGATGCACGTTCACAGCCTGCCGGTCCGTTAACTCACTCGGCACTCCTCACGGCTGCTCACCAAGAACTGACTGACTCGCCAACTACAGGCCTTTTAAAGGGAATATTGCCGTTTCTGGAAGGTTCGCGGCGCGCACGATTATCCCGAGGTTTCGAGACGTCTGGTGGGAGGGGAAAGAGACGGTACAGGGCTCGCGCCGCTCTGCTAATCATCCCTTCAGTTAGTGACACGAGACAAATGGGTAGGCATGGTCTGAATGCTTCCCGTCTGGCCCTACTGCCGGTCGGTTCTATAGGGAGTTCCGACGTTCGGGTGTCAATACTAAATTGGAATATCAACCAACTGCATATTATGTGACAGTAAACTACATAAGCGAAACTTCATTTCTACTAACTTTTTGACGTATTTAACAGATTTCATAGACTAACGCATAGAAGAGTTTAAATTTCTATAAAATTCTCAATTACAATATTGACATTATCATATAAATATTTGAATTAATACACGTGATCAAAATATTTCAAGCTCAATTGAAGAAAATTCTGTGTTTCGACAAAATGCAACATGATATGTGATCCTAATGATGAGCAGTCGAAGTTAGTCACATTTGAGCAAAGGAAATCTGTGAGCCAGTTTAAACAATCTATAAGAAGTTGAAATGCTATGTAATTGCCTCAATTACTTTCTTGCTGCATTGCCAACGCAAACTGCAGTAAATATACAGAGGGAGCGCTTGGATGCATTAAAAAACCAAGTCATGCACAAGATGTTAATCTTTCTGAATAGCTTTTAGCCACGAACGACATGGAATACACCATTTGGTACCTTGAATAACGTGGCAGTTATTGCGGACACTGATAGCAGTATACTAGTGCTAAAATAAGAAATACTTTAGAAATATTCTCATTATTCATTACTCCCACTTTCTTATCACTTATTCAAAGTTCTAGTGGGTTCTTCAAGCAGGTCTTCGGAATACATGTTGATCTTGAAAGTTATCCGTTAGAAACGAATGCCTAATTATACACTACTCATTTATACTAAGAATAAAAACGGGTATAGGGGTCGGAAGGTTCAGGGCTCTTGAATTCGGATAGGCTCCAAACCAAATAAGTCAACAAATACTTTATTTCCATTGACAAAATTTTTTACAATGATTATCGATTTAAGCTGTTTATTAGAGCATGTGCAAAAGCTACACTTACGCCCAGCAAGCTTGCAAATGAAAATTTTTGACTTCAAATTCCGAAGCATGCTGCATTAGCGTACACACCGCTAATTATGCATATAGGGAAACACATGTACTAATATTTGAAGTCAAAATGGCTTACTTTTAAGAAAATGAAACGAAAAATCAGCAATTGTCTCGTAAGTCCTTAAACGAGCGTTAAAGTAACTGGGGAACGTGCATTTTTCACATAAGGGGGGAGTAGGTTAATGGCGCTCACTTAAGAAAAAATTTTCAGCCACCGTAAATATATCCACGGAAATCATTTTAAAACAATAAATTGCAAGTTACATGAATAGGCTCTAGAAAAGGATACAATACATTTATTTAAAGAGGAAGCCATGGAAATAAATATAAAATGTTGGGTCGAGCGGTATTGCCCGCCATGTGCGGTTAATGGTGCTAGAAACTTAATAAACCAATTTAATATTTCTTTATGCAATAATCGTATCTATAATTATCATCTCCCTGCATTGCTCATGTATCCATTCAGAGTAGGAGACACAATAGAACCACAGTTCGTTATTTGGTCCAAAATTGCCACAAATAAAACAGATTTCCTTGAAACAAGTTCCAAATTGTCAAGTTCGTCATCTTCACATGTATTTAATTTGTTGATGGAATTTTGTTTACTGAAGCTATTAGTTCAAATGATTTTCCTTCCTGCTTTCTGTTCCTTGGGATTCTTCTTTTCGGCCTTTTTGGTGCTATTCCTTTTGGTTCCCATTTTTGTGCAACCTCTTAGGGACCACCATCCCTCTGTTTCCTGCAGTTCCTCCATTGGAGAGTCTGTTGGAGTCTGAGACCTCATTTCATTTGGCTTTCGTCGAGTGGTCATATTGGAAACATCTGAGGCACCTGGAATGGGGAATGTCTGCGAAGGAAATTTTGGTAGACCTTTGGGCGTTTCTAGCTCTCTGGAGACAGAAGTGATCGGTGAGGAAAAGACAGGCCTAATTCTACTAACCGGAACAAGGAAATTGGTAGAGCACTCTGATATTATTGGTTCAGCGGCGGTAGAACTGGTTATTTCTGAGGTCTTGTTCAATACAGGCGTTTCTTGATGAGTAGCTCCACTAGGCGATGTTTGCTTTTCGTCCGCAAGAGAACGTGCCTGTTATTCTCTGGTCGCTGGCCTGCCGTATTTGTCAGTTTTCTGTGGTCATAAAATCTTCATCACTGAACTGATCTGGGTTGAGAGGCCAAATGCACTGAAACCTATGAACAGCTTGTTTATATTTTCTATATGATTAATGGAAAGTCACCAATCTCATATCACTTTAATTGATCCGTTGGATAAAATAATTCTAACATTCAAATACGTGTTAAGGCAATGTCGCTCACCTGGGGTAATAGCGTTTTGGATTGAGCACCATTACCCCGACGGCATATTGGATTTATCATGAGAATCATCTCACAAACACGGCACCACAGGATCGACTTAAGTATAAATTGGTAGCCATAAATAGGCACTCACAACTTATGTACTTTGTAAAAGACGTTTACAAATCTATTTAGTGTTACCTTGTAATGATCTTGGTGTATCTGCACTAAGAAATTCACACAGAACACGCATCTTCTCAACAAACCCGCACACACTCCTCCACTGCCACGATACTCCTGTGAGTTACCTCGACTGTCCGCTAGATGTCAGTGGTATGCAGTATCTGCTAGAATCATTGTGTCTCAAGAATATTACGTGAGCGCCATTGGCCGCTAAGCGCCATGTACTACTCTCCCCTACCTCCTTAAAGCTAATGACCTTAAATTAAATAAATGCCAATTTACTGTTATATATAAACAGCATCCTGACCTTAAATAGCCACTGCCCTTCTGCGGCCCTCAATGTCCTTGTGCTACACAGCCAAGGCGGAATCTGGGGTAGAGGCCCCCCCCCCCCCCCCGCAAGTTGCACAGGCTCGCACCTGCACCAGAAAGGCAGGCCGCCCGCCATTTGCGCACTGATGACGACAATTTGCACACCAATGGACACGAGTGACAGACGCAGCCATAAGGCTAAGAAACATATATTAGTTCTATTAACAAATAGCTCTTATACGCTATACTACAATTAAGTTTGACGTTACATACAGATACTATACTATATAGTGATGACGCCCTCAGGTTGATTTTTATGTCACCTGCATGTTATGTACAGTAGCATAGATACAATGTGACCCACCCGTACACCGGGACAAGGAGAATTACATTAGACAACTCACGACGTAAGCGCTGTGCGCAGACCTGATTACACCCTAAACGCGCGGCACATTGTCCAAGATTACCCATAATGGAAAGGTGGACATCAGGGTCCTGTGACCATGATGCCTCCCTCCTCAACACACCATAGCGGTTCGCCGCATACATATAACAGACAACTGAATCTGTGTGCTTAATGCGGGACCAGCGAAAAATCGCCAGGGTTACTGCCCTAGGTAGTGGAGGGTTTTTAGTAGGTATTCCGCAACGGTGCACTCCACCGATGCGGAGACTCCTATGTCACTAGCCCCATGGGCTGGTGTGGGTAAATTCCATTTTTCCTTCCACGTTAAACAAAAAAAATGTAAATAGCATGCATAGCAAAGGTAGAGTCAATATAACAAAGAAGATGAAGAAAATATAAACGAGAAATCAGCTTAAGGAGAACCACAAACAGAATACTTGAATGGAGAGTTTATTTATTCTAATATTAATCAGATTAATGTCCTCAATTAATGAATAATTTATTTCGCACCATTACTTGCTCTATTGAAAAATTTAAAGTCAAATATACTAACTCTGATCTCGATCGTTGTTCTGGACCTGGCGGTGCCTAAGGCTATGGTTGTTATTCACTCATTCTTCATTACCTTTAAAAAGCTTAAAAGCTACTTTTGCATGCACTTTGTTTCCAAATCAAAGGAATATGAAAAATATTTTCTTATAGCTACACATTTGTAGCACTTGCACAAGCGAGTCTTTCAAAATGTTTGTACCTTAAGCATCGTACATAAAAGGAATTACATACACTCCGTGGAAAGTAACAATTTATCAAATAATTAAAAGGGGAAAGACAGGGAGAGAGAAGAAAGGCGAGCGAGAGAAAGAAGGAGAAAATAACAACCAGAAGGAGGTTCCAGTTTGTAAAACATCACAAGCATTCGCTTTGATGACTGGCGGCCAAAAGCAACTCTTTCTTCCCATTGTGCTCAGTACTTATATTTCCTTAACATTTATGTTGTTTTTTTTTTTTTCAACCAGAATTGGTGCTTAAAATACCTACTGTAATATTATTGTGTCTTCTTTGGGTTCGCAGAATCAAAAGTCTTGTTTACAGAAATTTAAAATACTCTTTATTGCAGTAAACCGTAACTTTGTGCAACCCTTGTAGCAGTAAAAAGATGTGACATACACAAACAGCAGTCTTCAAGGTAATTTCGTTCCCCATATCACGTAAACAAAAAAAAGAATACTGCGGTACAGCTCACAATTACATCACCACTTCAACTGCACAACTCACCTCAACTAACAACTAACAACTGACTGACTTCACTTTACCGCTATATATACCTCTAAGTCATTATTCCGGCCCGCCTCGGTAGCGTACATCACAGCATGTCTGCCTCACGTTCAAGAGGTCCCGAGTTCGAACCTTGCTCAGAGATGAGTTACCTGCATAAGGTTTTCTCCGGGGTTTTCTTTTATCCTGATAGACAAATGTCAGGTAACTCTAAGCTCCATGGACCCTGGACACATTTTAGCATCATTTCTGCCATTACATTCACCGTCCGATATGACTTAACGTTAGAGGACGTAAAATTACAACAACAAAAAAGTCATTATTCTAGAATGCAGTAGAACTCTCAATAACAATCGCGACGGCACCAGGTAATTCAAGACTTCTCTGTCTCTTCCTCTCTCTCGGCGAGCGTCCAGTTCACAGGCCACTTCTGTCTCTTTCTTTCCTGCCCACGCGCGCCGGTATTGGCTTCTCGCAGTTCCAACGCAACAATGCGATCAGTGACATTATTGTGGCCCAAATAAACTGACATTAATCAGGAATTTACAGTTCAACACAATCATACAATTCATTATTTCAGTTTACAAACTAAATGAAAGGAAAATGATGTACATTTTGAAGCTTTACTCGTCTTTTGTTTGACACTTCCTTTAATATTTGCTTTTAAGGCAAAGAGACATGCTGTGCAGTGTTCGTGAATGGTCAGAAAGAGCTTTCAGAAGTTGACGTTATTTTGTTACGGGCGTAATAAATATGGCGTTTATCTGAAAACGAACACTTGTATGGAATTACAATCTCCTTAGATGCTACTTCAAGACGCTTGTTTGACTAGTACTCGATTAGGAATTATACATAATCTGAAGGCCACGGATCGCGTGGAGCGTGGCAGAAATAAGATTCTACATTAAAACTAAACAGTTGTACTAAAAGTAAATGTTATTAAAGGGCGGATGATTCAGCAATGTGCCATAACCTTAGTGCACATGGTTTCTACTGTGGCTATTCGCGCAGGTAAACAGCTTCAGTCGTCTACAATCCGATATGCACTGTGCTTACTCGATGGATGCGCAGTAACGGTGACGTTCATACTCGTTTCCAACTAACTTGATTTGTGTATAAACGTACAGAGCTCCGCGTTTTAGATCTCCGAACACAGACATGAATATCAGCTCTTTAATCCTCTGTTACATAAAGATATTTTCGGTACACACTGTTTTTCTAATGTTGTTAGTGTTTTGATTCACTTTCACATTACAAAAGCCTTAAAACATAAAAGAATACATGTAGTTATTACACACTATAAGAATGTTAGTTTATTTCATTATTTTTCTTGCGTTGTGATACTCTGTTTCCTTTTACAATAAGAAGCAAAATCCCTACAGCTACAGTCAAGTTCAACTCCGTCAAAATCGAAGTGTACAGTCACACCGATTATTTTCAGTGGATGCTACCCATCCTTTACCAATCAAATTTGACTGCAGTGAGTGGCCACTTCGCTCTTAATTGAGGGCCAAACAATTTGGTTGTGGCTTAATTATCACATCTATGTTAATTTACTTCCATTAAGGTGTCTGTAAAAGGGATAAAACGCTTATAAATTAAAGCAAGGCAGCATATGGAGCAAAATAATTCCTGCATTAGGGGGTTAAAACAGATCAATATTATTTTCACTTGCCACGTCACTTTTGGCCAGTGGCTCCCCTTTTAGTGGATAATTATTTACATATACTATTTTCAAGTTTCTGGTAGATGGTTTTATGCAAGTGATTTTGAACTTAAAAGTGGCAAAACCCAAAGTATGTATTTTACATTTAAGCACGCTGAAATTTAAACTTTTGCACGTTGTTTCTTACTATGGTTTAGAAATACCTGGGCTGTTGGCTTTTTCTACATCTGCAATATATTAGCTCATGTTATGCTTTTATTAAGTTGTTCAAGATATCGCATATGTATCTTGAGGCGGGAATCTGTGGGTGGAATCCTAGCTCAGGAAAAAGGCGTTGAGGTCAGGATCCTTTTGATGTAGGATGCAATCAGGGAAAGATAGATTATGCTCCGGACTAGCGGGTTGTTCACTGTTGTAGGTAAGGGTGAGCATAAGTGTACTCTGTCCCAGGGTCCAGCGTTTAAGTGGAAATGCACTATGCTTCCCTGTTGACTTCTCTCACCAGTTTATTGATAGAACATTTATATTATGAGCTCGTTCCCTAACACAATTTCTCGCCCCGACGTCGGTATCACTCTTTTATTCAGGTTACCCACGTTTCACTTTCCCGCATCTAATTATAAGTTCTACTCTGCACTGTCCCGTCACTTTGCGCAGTCATCCGCCGGAACGCCTCAAGATTAAGTGTCGCGAATTTCCTGGTCTGTTCGCGTCCTTTCCGACCATGGATCATCCATCCACGCCTATTTTCTATTTCATGAATGTTATGCCCGTATCACGTGATGTATAGTAATTTTGATTGGAGGGTTGTTAAACTTATTTTTAATCTGATTGGTTTTTCACCCCCTCCTATTTCTAGACAGCAGTTCAGTTTTTGTCCCAACGGGGTTGACCCTTGAGGTCATGGGGAGACATATTCTGACCTTTTCTCACATTTCCCGACCGTCTCACATTTCTAAGGGAAACTTTGCCCTCTTGTCTGCCCTTCTCACGCGTTTAGCGTCTCTTTGCTTACATGACACATTCCTTAATTTATATAGTTTTATTTTAACTCACTGCTTACAGCATCGGAAACCTAAGGTTTCCGCATCAATCTAGAACAAATTTTAAACTTATTATAGTCCATCAACACAAAGACGGTCCCTGAAAGAAATGTGCTGTGGGACAAGGACGGCGAATGTATGTGGCAGAGAACGCCTGCTACACAAGGAGCAGACCGTTAAAAGACATATGCCCTATTCACTCTGTACATCAAAACCGAGAAGATGCATTCACAAAAGTAGAAGACGTCAGATTGTTTTTGAATGGTCTGTAACTGAACTGACATTGGGTGTCATAAAACTGTCCAGGAAGGGTGTGGGAAACTTCGCCAAACCCCCTGCGTCTGATCCCTCGGAGACTTAGTCTCCTGTGGAGGAGTATACTAAATTTTCCATTACATAATTAATTATCGTATTGATACAGAAATTACGGATGAATTAAATAAATTAATACCTATAATAAAATCAAATGATTTTGTTTTCTGCACTTGTGTTACATTTTAAGAGTCCGTAGGTTTCGTGCACCCGTTAACTCTCTTATTCCCGATTTCACTAACAGATGTTAAGATTTAACACGAATTTAGTAATAGTTATAACAGAAATTGCACTTCACCAGCAAGTGTTAGCTTATCAGATCTCTTGTTAAACTAACAAGCCGAGTTTCTGACGTTAAGTCTTTAACAATTGTAAATAGTTAATATGCGGGCGGGAGCACAGCTGTTGACGTCGATTTGCTATATTTGAGACCGTCTAAATGGCATTCGTAATTGAGTACGGCCTGAGGAGCTATCAGAAGAAAATTTTCTACAGAGGTCTAGACTGTCAACACAAGTTGCTCTGAAGGTTACTGCGGAAGTACAAGAGAGGTTAGAATATTGTGACTTTTTGGGTTCAAAGAATTAAAAGTCCAATTGCACAAACTCAAAATGTTATTTTCACCGAATTATAGTTGGAACAATTGCCGACTACATAGAATGACGTAGCGCACACAATTACAATCCACCAATTCGTCTGTCACATGTCCACTCGACACCCGCAATTACGTACAACTCCTCTGATACACGCACGCAGTCTTCCAGTACGTTCGCTAGCACTGCGCTCTTCACGGCTGCTTGCCAAGAACTGAACTGACTCGTCCACTGCAGCACTTATATAAGCAGATCGCTGTGTCTGGAAGTTTCGCGGCTCAGTGAATCATCCACTGTTGTTCCAGATGTCAGGAGGAGGGGAAAGAGACGGTACAGTGTCCCGTGACACTTTCCTAACTATCCTCTCAGTTAGCGCGACAAGATAAATGGGTAGGCGTGGGCTCAATGTCTCCTGTTGTCCACTCAGCTGCCAGTCGGTCGTGCCTTCCGATAATTGGGTGACACTATGCATCGAAAGGAATATGCCGATCTCGCCTTTGCTTCAAGTATTAATAACTCTGCGATTTTATAATTCACTGAATTATGTGGATAATACTGTGACTTTGTGGGTTCGTGAAATGAAAAGTCCAATTACACCACTCAACAATGTTCTTTATTTCCACCGACTTACAGTTTAACACTTGCCAATTACATAAAATTACTTGCTGCACACAGTTACAATTTACCAGTTCGTCCGTTGCAACTTCACTTGTACTCGCGATTACATAAACTCCGATACTCGTACACAGTTCGTACAGTCCCGTTGCACAATCCTTTCGTTCATTAACACGTCACTGACTAACTCTTACACCAAGAACTGCGACTGTCTTCTCGCTCACACTCACTAACCAACTGATTGACCAACACAACCAACAACTGACTGACTACCAAAACCAACTCAACAACTGACCCACACTGTCTGTCTGTAACCCTCTTTATAGGAATATCGCCGGTTTCTGGTGTTTACAAGATTGTTCTGGTAAACGAAAGATCGAGAAACAGGTAGAAGGAAAACAGACGACCAGTCATGTTTTCCCCTAACCACAAGCCTGTCACCAGTACAAGACAAACGAGGAGAAGGTGTGGCTAACGAGCCTCCCCCCTGCCTTCCGTTCGCAGCTGGTACAGGGTGTTCTAGCGGTCTCGTTACACTGCTCCCTCCTCAAAGCTGTTCTTCCTCGAACAGCCCCATCGTAGCGTGCGAGGCGGTCCAGGTGTACCACCAGCATCTGCCCGGAGTCTGAGCCAGAAGTAGCGCTGCCGTAGTTTGTGAATCATTCGGTTCGTTCCCAGGTGTCCTCCTGAAGTACCGGCGTGCACTTCCTCCAAGGCTTCCGGGACCTTGCTCCGGGGAAGTACCAACTGTTCTCTCTGCGCCTTCCCATCGGGTGACTCCCATACCCGGAATAGCACGCCCACTCTGGTCTTCAACGAGTCCCATTGGGCCCAGTGCGAATTGTAGGTGGCGCTCCTCGGTGCGATGTCCTCCCAGGTCGGTCTCGTCCCTGCGTCCACTTCCCTCAAGAGTGGCCCCAAGTCTGCGTCCGCCAGCTGCTCCCTCCTCAGGCCTGCGCTATCCCAGCCTTCAGCAGACACTGCCACAACTACTCGGACTGCTGCGGCACGCTCCTCCTCTTCCACTCTTGTGCGCTCGTGGCCGTCCTGGATCTGCGATAGGACACCTCCAATGCAATGGTCGCTGGCGTCGGTGTCCACAATGAAGGCGCCATCCGGTTGTGGGAAACCCAAAATTGGAGCACTGCACAGGGTCCCCTTCGGGTGCTGGAAAGCGTCTTCGGCGTCCTCCGTCCACACATAAGGCCGGTTTTCCTCCGTCAGGCGGGTGAGGGGTTTTGCGATGTTGTCGGCCTTTTCCTCTAAATCATAAGGGCTGTCGTCTACTTGACCCTTCCGCTCGCCCAGCTCCGTCACGTCATCCCTCACGCCGGCCAACTGTTCTTCAAACTTGGCGGCGAGAGCCTCGTTCGCCACCTTCATTTCGGTAGCCGGACCGTCATTCGCTGCTCTCAATTCCGTGGTTAACTCGGCCTTCACTTGTTCCATCTTCTCGGCGATGTTGTTTGCCGTCTTCATTTGTTTCAACTCTGCGGCGATGTTCTCCCTAGCCGTCCTGATTAGTTTCAGTTCCGCGGCCAGGTTATTTCTAGTCTCCAGCGTCTCTGTTAATTCGGCCCGCATTCCTTCCATCTTCCTGATGATGTTGTCTTTAGCCGTCTTCATTTCTTTCAGTTCCGCTAAAATCTTTTCTAATGCTGCCTCCATCGTTGTAATGTTCAGTGATGTTGTTTTCCCGCTTCCTGACACCAGTGTGACTTTCGTGTTATATCCCACTTCTGACGCCAGTGTGACTTTGTGGGTTCGTGAAATGAAAAGTCAAATTACACCACTCAACAATGTTCTTTATTTCCACCGACTTACAGTTTAACACTTGCCAATTACATAAAATTACTTGCTGCACACAGTTACAATTTACCAGTTCGTCCGTTGCAACTTCACTTGTACTCGCGATTACATAAACTCCGATACTCGTACACAGTTCGTACAGTCCCGTTGCACAATCCTTTCGTTCATTAACACGTCACTGACTAACTCTTACACCAAGAACTGCGACTGTCTTCTCGCTCACACTCACTAACCAACTGATTGACCAACACAACCAACAACTGACTGACTACCAAAACCAACTCAACAACTGACTCACACTGTCTGTCTGTAACCCTCTTTATAGGAATATCGCCGGTTTCTGGTGTTTACAAGATTGTTCTGGTAAACGAAAGATCGAGAAACAGGTAGAAGGAAAACAGACGACCAGTCATGTTTTCCCCTAACCACAAGCCTGTCACCAGTACAAGACAAACGAGGAGAAGGTGTGGCTAACGAGCCTCCCCCCTGCCTTCCGTTCGCAGCTGGTACAGGGTGTTCTAGCGGTCTCGTTACAATACACTGTCCACCTCCCGTTTTGAAACGTTCAAGTCACTTGTCATTTGTACTTATTTGCACCTCGGTTTGAATTTACGTAATATTGACGAAGTTGTTCGTGCTTCTACTAGTGACAAATGCATTTGAATTGAAATCGTTTCCAATTTTTCCCATCTGACATATTTCTCTTTTCCATTCACCGCATCCATCCTCTTATATTCTACGATATCCTTGTACTTAGTCACTAATTCAATTAACAATTTTGTCTACATCGAAGAGAAATTTGTCTCGCGGCTTTTGTTTACGATTATGTTTATCCGCCATTTTTGTCAGCTGTGTGCAAACGAAAATTACAACAAAAGCACATCGCAGTACGTTCAGAAAATACGAATAAGAATACGACTCATCCATAGCCTTCTTACAAATCTCTTGGCATTAACACGTGTTTGTTAACATTTTCAGAGAACAGGTTGCTGAAATGGAAGATTTTTAACAGCTTTGTTAGCACTGTGACAATTGTTACATTTGTTAACGTCGATTTTAACATCTGTTGGTGAAAATATGCATTAGTGGAAGAAAATCCCCAAGCCAGTATTGGAAAGCAAACCCGGGTCTCTCACTTAATAAGAAGCAGTGCTACCATCGCACCATTCTAGGAATAATTAGATTATTGTCATACAAACGGTAAGGTATGCTAAATCAAAGAAATTGTGTAATTAATGTGTTGAAAATATTAGCGAGAGCTGCGCATTCAGTTGTACTAAATTGATATAAAGCAGTTTTGAATTGTTGGCTTGCTATAAACCCGTTGTATAATGTTAACGAATTCTATGAAGCCAATACTGTGATTGTATTTGGAGTACTCTCTTTACTATTTTTATAACTTCATTGTTCTTGTTTTAGCGATCTATTGCATCATTTTATTTATTATTTACTTATTTTAATTTCTGCGTTTTTTTGCTGATCTAAAAGCAATAAATATTGAAATTCAATATGACATGCGTTTTATTTTAGAAATATTAATTAACTTCCATACTTCATCACGATGTGTCATGCAAATTAAATAATAACTGGAAGCGCTTCGATATATATAATATCCTTTATTTTTTTGTACAAAGATTTAAAAAGCTTGTTTTTTTATTTTTTAAACAGCTTTAAGGGATAAAAATGACCCGATGCTTTCTTTGCACGTAAGGCACGCGATCGGAACTAATGGTCAACAAATTCAGTAAAATTCTCTAAGCTGAGGCTATTAAGCCATATATCGTTGCATTGCTTTCGAAAATGTAGAATAGAAATAAAAACATGAGAAGCTTCATTAAACAAAGTGTACCTAAGCACGTCCCGGCTGTCATAATGTTTCGTATATTAGAGTCATAGATGATTCATTTTTCTGGTGAAATTCAATTTTTGTTTGTCCCAACTGCAGAGCGACTACAAGTAAATAAAGTAAAAGTTTCTGATAGCTGTCTTATTGGCTAGAGAAGTATGAGATGCGTAAAAGTTATGACACCTCCAATTTTTTCAGGACTGGGACCAGATAGGAACTTTTTTTTTTAAATACACGTCGACCCTTTGTGAATGCAAGACAGAGGTGGCAGCACTGTACAGGGCATAGAACTGTAGTGGCAGCAGTGAGAGCTAGGACTGTTTTGATACTTAAAATGGCGACGTTTTCATTGCAAGAAAAGCGTGTAATCATTCATTCTCTCCATTTTCATGGTGCGACACCTATTGAAATTCATCGCCATTTGAGTGAGGTATGTGGTGATGGTACCATGTGAAGCTGATATTGCATAAATGGACATATTAAGTAAACATGGCCATCTGTAATTCAACATAAGTTAATAACCAAGCAGGCCATATAGATGATGCAACAAATGCTTAGGTTTATTGAAATCCCAAATTGTGACGTACCATCAATCAGAATTAAGTATTACGGTAACTTAGCAACCAAAACAGAAAAAGGACCAATGATTTTATTCTTCAATTCATTCTTCTGACTTAAACTCTCGAAGAGGGTAGACGTGTTTTCGGTAAGACTTCTTTAAATTACGAGAAGTTATTGGAGTTTATCATTTATGAACGTTTAGTAAACGATTAAAATATACATCGAATACGCGACGCTAAGATATATAATTTAAGCAAAAAACCGTTGCATCATTTATAATTAGAAGGAGAAAATTAAAATATAGTAAAGGGTTATATACATCAGTGGAAAAGGTCGCTTTTAAAGAAGAAAATGATGTCGAGAAGTATAATTCCAAGTAAAGTGAAACGGTATTACTTATTCTATTCCTTAGTTGGCCAAAAGTGAAATCCCTTTTGTATCGAAGTTTCACATCTCATCGCTCGCCGCAGCTGCCGGAGAGAGGATTTATAGAAATCTTCGAGAACTTCATCTTCACGACTTTTAGACGAAAGGTTCATCTCTTCTACATCAAGGTAAGGTTTGGCTTCTATACACGTCGCCACACCGAGGGAGCGCGAAACTTTTGCGTGTGTGGGGCGTAGACCTCACGTCGGGGCGAATCCTACTTTAGATATGTCACCGCATCGTGTGATATAAATCGAACCCACAAGGAGGGGAACCGCTCCACATGGATGTGTCTAATGTGCGTTCCTGTGTGCGATAGTTCAATGAAGGCAGAACATGCTTCATATTTTCAGATCTTCATGCAAGATTGTGTACACAGATCCCAAGAAAATGCCAATTTTGGAGGCGATGTCTGCAACGCTCAATCTGCGTCCCTCCAAAACAGCGTTCTGCACTCGCTGGATCATGTTATCAGAACAGCTGGTGCGAGGTCGTGACTGTTTTGGTTTGTTGTCACACGATGTTCTACCTTCATTGAACTGTCGCACCCACGAACACACATTAGACATATCCATGGTACCATCACCACATGCCTCACTCAACTGGCGATGAATTTCAGTAGGTGTCACACCATGAAAATGGAAAAAACGAATGATTATACATGTGCTCTGGACTCGTGACCTCCGCGGAATGAGGTGTGGGAGAAGGGAACCATTATCCGGTTACGCAGCCAGCGAGCAATACAGTAAACATTCAGCCATCACCTGCAGAAAGTCACGTAGCCTACTTGCATAGCAAGATGCAGAACTAGTTCAGTGCAGTAAAATTTACTAGGCTTCTCACCATGTCTGAAGATCTTAAGAACTTTAAGGTTGTGCACTTGGAAGGGCATGAAATTATAAGTAGCGTTATAGGTAAATGTGATGAAGAAGCTTTGAAAAAGCAATATTCATATCCAGTTTCACAAGCTACACAACGGTCTGCCGCTTGTGTAATAAGTAGGCTGCATATTATCTTCCCAGCGTTTCTATCTTTGCGCAACTCGTATATCATTACGTCACCTTATCTATACGTGTGTGTCTGTAGTGAACGCATTCCTTTCAGAGTTCATAAGGTCAGAACATAACAATACACGCTGTTGTTGCAATGAAAACTTCTCCATTTTAAGTATCAAAAACAATCCTAACTCACGTCGCTGCCATTAGAGTTCTGTGCCCTGTACAGTGCTGCCATCTCTGTCACGCATTCACAAAGAGTCCACGTGCATTTAAAAAAAAACAGAAATTCCTCTCTAGTCCCAGTCCTGAAAAAAATTAGGAGGCGTTATAACTTGAACGCACCTCGTAAAACTTAACTCCGCACTTACACGTTTATTTTTAAGTTTTATTTAAGGTCCTCCAATGTTAAGTAATGTCAAACGATCTACAGCTGGTGGTGCGAAACATACATACACAACATTATATGGTAGCTTCCAGCTCATTGGTAAAGCGGAAGCAACGCAACGAGCGTTTTATTTACCGCCTCACGCTGTAATTTTTAAGCTGTCACGTGTCGATAATGTAGGTATCTGATATAACCTGGTGGCGGAATTCGGAAGCTCATTCCCATCGACAACCCACCAGCTTCCCCGCTCGCTCCGCCGCCCTTATTTTTCATGCTCTTGCTTCGTTCATTTCATATAAACTGCCTTTAACAGTAGGTTATAACACAATGGAATAAAGATTTACCTAAAGCTTTCTGAATCTCCTGCTATAAAAATCACAGGAACTAAAACCGAAGAAAAAAGATGCATAAACCATACGATAACGGCAAATTTTTAAACTGCAAAAGTTTCGGTGAGGAAATCGGAAGGCACTGACACGATCTAGTGTTATGTCCTCATAAAGCTTAGTTCTATCTTTGACCACCACCTTCAGAAATTACTTTGCTAACTACTTTGCTTTTACGTATCACAGCGATATTCGTCAGAATTTTTAATCGAAGATATTCCTAATGCTGAGGAATACTAGAAATTGTTCCAAGAGCAATTTTCCCACAACATCCTAAATAGAAAGGGCTTCCACCGTGTGCAACTCAAGAATAATGCACAAACATGGTGATTTGTAACAAAAACTTCATTTATCTTTAAAAAAAATCCATGGAAATTTCAAGAAATTGTGAGTTTGCGATTTCGTGAACAGTTGTTTACATATTCAATCTCGTTGTCAATGTTACAGTCACTAGAGGTCACTACATTCCTGCCAGTACTACAAAACTCTGAAAATGAAATAAATTTAAAGAAAGAATCGATTTTCGATATTTCAAAATTCATTACGTGATTTCTATTTTCTAAAGTACATATTTTTCCCCCAAACTATTAAATCTATCAGATCATTTAATTGTTTTAATAATTTAACTAAGGGATTTATTTCATGGTTAAATTACCAAAAATGATCTGCTATGGCCGATTTATCAGTGTGTTTGTACTTTATATTTCGAAAATGTTCTTTCATTCTAGTTTCTAAATTACGTTTGATCTTTGCAATATAAACCTGATCGCAATCTAAACAATTAAATTGATAAAATCCAGATTTCCTGTTACCAGGGATCTTATTTTTTCAGAGAAATTTAACACATTTTTAATATTATATTTATTTTGAAGAACCAAAGTTATAACAAATTCTTTAAAAAAAATGTTAAATGTTTATTAGCCCAAGGGCATTAGGTAAATATTTTAAAATTATAATCACCTTAAATTTTTAAGGCTAGTAATAATGATGATAATAACGATAGCGATGATAATAATATTAATAATGTTAATCATAACAATAATCATAATCATAATCATAATAATTATAGTAATGATGATAATGATAGTGATGATGATAATAGCCATAATAATAATGATGATAATGGTAATAATAGTAATAATAATAGCAATAATAGCAATAATAGTAATAATAGTAATAATAGTAGTAATAGTAATAATACTGATACTGATAATAGAGCAGTATTATTCAAGTATAATGTCTTATAAAGTATCATTGTTGGTTTATAGATGTAGGAATAGTCCCCAGAAGCGAGGAAGGTCCCCAGAAGAAATTACAAAGCAACATTAAGGTATATGTACTGTCTGCCCAGCACAAGAAAGCAAACTAGAGGAATGTGCAACGTAAACGGTTTTGCTGTCCAAACGGTATTTATGCTCGCCTTCCGAGTATGACAAGGATAGAAGGCTTGTTTTAAATACACAAGTGTTCTCACATAACTCACCCACACATACTACCTATCACTGCAATTACTGCAACAAAAATTACATCTGACAACATAGGTGACTCATATGCACTCTGATTCTCACTTCCTAGTGAACAGATGTACTAAAAGGGCAGATTAAGAGTTCAAACCCCTCTACCCTTACTTGCTCTCTTGCCTTCTTGTGGTGGGCAGATAGTATATGGCATTTAAGTGCATGAGATATTTTACAAATTCGGAAGTGCATCTTATTTAAACCAAATCTTCAAATTCACCGAATGTACGCTTCTATTACGTATTGTGGTTTTCTTCTCAGCTGTGATATTTTCGTTCCACTATTCAGGACATTGACATTATGTACCGAAACTCAAGTTCTTTGAATAGTTTGTAAATACGATTTTATCGCAATATAGCTTTACCCGTAATCGGACTTCGAGGGACGATTTCACTCCAGTATATTCACAAGTTACCATGACATTAATACAGATATTACGTTCTCTTGAGCACCAGTACAAAACTCTGGAATGGCATTTAGTTTATAATTTTTAGTATCTGCATACACTGAGATGAATACGAATAAGCCGTTGGTTCGCTATTCTCTCCATTACCTCTGGAACACCTTTTGTTGACACTTCTGACGTCAGATGGTATAGCAAAGTTGCAGAACGGTACACACTGAGTATAGGCTACACACTTGAGCACTTTACTTGCCGTTCCTGTTACTTAGCAACCAGTTTTTTCCTCTAACCTTTTCCTTCCATCCGTATCCCCGTTACCTTATATCTATTGAAGCTTAAGTTTAATGTAATTTAATTATTTGGGAGCTTAATCTCTTATTTGGCATTTAATATCAATTTTCCTATCAGAAAAATCAAATACACTTTAAAGAGTCCTGACCAAGCGATATGGCCCCGAAGTGACGTGTGTGACTCGCATTCAAGAGGTCAATCCCCGTCAACTTCGCAATCTGACCTGAACTTTTGGTGGTTTCTCCTTGTCACCAAGGCGTTCCCGTAGGGGAGGAGATCGTCCCCTTCAGCTGCTGTGGTGCTAGAGCTGCGGACTCTGGGCACTCCTGGTGCCTCTGGTGTTACCAGAGGAACCTCGGGCCGAACATTCGAGCCCCTTCCCTGATTGGCAGTTGTTCGGATTGGGTTGGACTGGAGCGGGCAGTGTGTTCCCGTTACCCGCAGGAGATCGGGTACCTCCGGCCAGAACTCGGCCAACCGGGGGGGAGGGGGGTAGAGGGTTGCCTAAGACGTCCCGGTTACTAGCCTGCAGAGCTAGCAGGTCTACTAGATCACCAGGTGGCCCCACCGAGGTTATTCGGTAGTCTTCCCTACGGGACTGACGCGCTTAAGTGGCATATCCACTTCCACTCGTCTTGGCGTGGTAGTCGATGGGGGGCCTTTCAGGCTCCAAGTAGTCTTTCCTATGGAAAGGACCTCGGAGTCCTCCATCGTCTCCCGGGTGATAGAGGCCGAAATCTTCGGACTCTCGGGTAGACCTCGCACTTACTAGTCACAAAGGCGTATGCTATGATTAAGTTCTCATTATTTCCCTTCCTCCCATTTCCTTCTCATCTTTCAGGTGTGCTTCTCGTTTGTAGTGTATGGCTGTGCTGGAGAGATGGCGTGTATGCTTCCGCAATGGACAGAAAACTCGCCGTGAACACTACCGGACTACCAGGTGGACAGTTTGTCCTTTGTCCAGTGAAACAGGCCACTATTCTTACAAATCTTAGGTACTTCCAAATGTCTCAGTGGCCTGTAGCCTACTGTGGGTCACCTTACTTCATCTTCATCTTCACATATTCCCCTTGAGGGATGTTAGCCACAATAGATCTGCGTAGGTTGCAGTGTGAGGTTCCTTCCCCATTTTCTCCCCTTTAACCTTTTTACATGTTAGATGGGCATGAAAAAATGACAAGGGGTATTACTGAAAGAGGGCTTCAATATTTACTTCTCATTGCATCAGCACACCAAGCGAAACTGCCTCTTTTGCTCACCCAGAAGCGGAATAATAAAAACTGGACGGCAAAAGTGTTTGGAGATTCACGTATACGGTAAGCAGCTTAATTTGAAATTGCAGGTTCAAGTTTCGCTTAGATCTGAAAATGTTCAGGATGTATCCTAAGTGCTAAATGGGTTCGTTTTCTTTTTTTCTGAAGATCAGTTAGAAATGTTTTAGAACATCTCTACACCCATATTCAGAGTAAAGAGGCAGAAAATGGCATTGGTTTACAATATGACAGTAAAGTGAAGAGGCAAAATGCCAGACATTTATGCCAGTTTGGGCATTGTCGCTGCTGCTGCTGCTGATGGTGATGATCATCATGATCATGATGATCATGAGGATGGGAGTGAGGGTGCGGATGAGAATGAGGAGGAGGAGGAAGAGGAAGACGTTAAGGATGAGGATGAGGATGATGAGCAGGAGGAGGATGATCAGGATGAGGATGATGATGATGAGGAGGAGGAGGAGGAGGAGGAGGAGGAGGATGAGGATGTGGAGGGTGAGTGGGATGAGGAGGATGAGGATGGGGATGTGGATGGGGATGTGGATGAGGATGGGTGTGGGGAGGGGGAGGGGGAGGTTGAGGGCGAAGACGAGGACGAGCGACGAGGGACGAGGGAGGATCACAGTGAGATACGTCTGTAACAAACTTTCGCAAGAATATAGGACAATGTAGTCACGACTTTTTTTAAATAAATGTCCCACCTACTGGGTGGATACACCACCAACAATCTTAAGTTTATATGAGCCAAATCTTAAGCCTCTAATTCTCATTCTAAAAAGCAAATCGTATAATTTCCTTTCTGATTTTGGGAACTCCATTTATTTAATTCTCTGTGAGCCATGATCATCCAGAAATCTAACTACTGGAACCGTGACCTAATCAATTTCTTGTGCACTGATACCTTAGAGTTGCTTTGACAAATGAATAATTTGCTTTCTCTTAGCACAAAACTTGGCTAACAACTCCTTTTTCTCTGGCAGAATTTCTTGTGCTTGTTACACAATGCATTGGCTTAAACATAAATGCATTATTTATTATAATTCTTCTTCTCCATAGCCAAGCGAAGACATGAAAAGCGGATCTTTCTTTTCTCTCTCTATTTGAGGTTGTTTGCTTTGTTGCTAATTTGTTTCAATTTAAAAATAATTTATCTCGGCCATTGCCATGATTTGGTTTTTGAAAGGGCGCTGATGACCATGAAGTTGAGCGCCCTTATGCATAAATCATTATCATTCATCTTTATAATTTCTTCTTAAAATTATTAATCTTGCATATCATTAATTCCTGTATGATCTCCTAAACGTGTGCAAGAATGAGTACGGTCACTCGTTCAACAAAAGCTGCATACAATCATTACTCGTAACTATAACTTAATTCTTTTTGTATAAAGTTCACGAGAGCTATATAAATGAAGCGTTTACCAAACAGTGGTGTACTCAAGTTTTGACATAATATGGTGCAAGTTTGAGAACCGCTGCTGATTACCTTTATCGTTCAGCAAATATTGAAAGGCCTTCGTTACGAACGTGCCGGCCACAAGAAGCGATAAAACCGCATAATGAGGTTATGGTCAGGAAAGCCGGGAGCTAAGATGATGCACCTTAACCTTGTGAACTGCGTTTCACATTAGAATTGAAGCAGACGGCTTAGTGTGATACCATCTGGTATAATGCTTCAGAGCTGATTAATAAGCGTTTGAGCTCTAAATAAAATACACTTACAGAATATACGAAAGTTTACAAATTAGCAAGTTTAAGTGATGCCGAGTAGTTGAAGCATGGACATAAAGGTATAGAAGAGTCTGAAATATGGACAAAGCTTGGAAACAATTAGAAAAAAGAACAAGGAAACACATTTTAAAACTGCCTGGTTTATTGCACAGTTTATTTTATTCTCTTTTCACTACTATTAGCAAGTGTGATGGATCAGACGGTAAAGTTTGTGACCCGAATACAACAAATCGTTGGCTCGACCTCCGTGACCAAAGTTCCTGACCCAAGTGTTCTTTGTATTTATGGCAGATCGTTATGTAAATGCTGGGAATATTTCCAACTACCTAATTTAGACTTCCTCCATTTCACCTCATTCATACATTAGCTTGGTTCCTATAGGCTTGGCCCACATCAACAGGCGACTAGGGAGCTGCATGGCAAGGAAAAAGGAATGCTCTCTATAAGCCTCCGATCCGGCGTTGCAGGCTCCAGCTTCCGAGCCTCCCACGTGGATATGCCAACCTGCAACACAGAAGTGTACCTTTTATGTCATTATTTCTAGAATTGTTTGGGAACCTCTCCTCTGCTCTACCATTACTTCTGTACTACCGCCCTTTGTGCTCTCTCACTTCACCCTCCCTATCGGAGGATTCCTCTGTGGGGCTAAAACACAAATGCTACATGTCCGAGTTTACAATGCCCCCCCTAGAACGTACCTTAACTCACCTTACCCTAGGATTAGGATTTCACTACGGAGGGAATTCGGTACGTAGGTCACCATGTTGGGCCCGTTGTGCCTATGCCCCAAGTGGGGCATCCCCGGGAGGAAGGATGAGGCGAGAGGAGACAGAGCAGATGACCCAAGAGGGCACGAGAGTACAGAGGGAAGGGTCCCTGCAGCTTACTTAGATAGACTTCCCTTGATAACCAAGGACACGCTCCCCTACTGTGGGACGCAACGAGTCCAGCAACCGAGCCCTAATGGTACCAGGCAGGCGATCCGAGCCCCCAAAATCCCTGGCTGGCGGTCCCGAAATGGTCCAAGCAGAGGTGCGAAGACCAGCAACCGATCTACTGGAGGTGGAAGTAGGTTGCCTCAGAGCATATCATCCTGCCATGCACCACCGAGACACCCGCCGACTCTTCTACCCTGAAAGAGACCACGAAATGAGAGATGATATGAAACGATAATGGAGATGAAATGGAGGTACATGAAATTCGGGGGATGTAAATAACCTACCCAGCATTCACCTAGCGACCCGGGAAAACCCTCGAAAATCCCCATGGGACAGGTAGGTCAGTCACAGGAATCGAACCTACAGCCTCAAGCCTCCTGAATGCAGGCCATCCCTCTCAGTAGCCTTACCCTATATAAGTTTTTATAAACTAATGCATTAAATTAACATTTTTAACAGACCTTAAAGAAAGAAGGTTGGTCTGCTGTTACATTTTCATATGAACTATCAAGTAATATTTTCCTGGATAGTACGTTTACCAAAATGTACAAAACTTTACATTCAAGAGGCATTTGAAGCCCAGAGTCACATATTTGCTCTTTCGTAAATAAAAAGGTTTCATTAAGTCAGATAAGTACAAATCAAACAAATAGTCTTCAATATCCCGGTTAACAGCTTGAGAAGAAGTAGCAGGTTTTAAATGTGTAATTATTAGTAATGTATATGTTAAAGCTATAGCAATTGATATAACATTCAACAATTTCCTATCACATCAAGTTGCCATGGTTAAACCAATACCTACCTCAGATTTTATCCAATTCATTAAACATTAGAATTGCTCCAAATATTCCTCTTAAACAACATAAAATACCTCAAATAACTGCTTCAACACTCAACACACAAGTTTCAAGAGATTTATTATGTGTTTCAAATGGGAAGAGTTCTCGCTTGTAGTGAAACAGATGCGTTAGAGCCTTCACTGTTGCCACCTCGTTACCCCCACTCTTTTTATATTTCCCTCTATCTCTCTCGCACACCTGCGTGTTTTCGTGGCGCTAGACGTAAGTGATCGCAAACTGAATTTTCCGAAGTTTTATAATAATGCAGTTGTTGAAGTCGTGATTTCAACATGAATATTCGTATACTACGTAAATGCTTTAAATGTTTAGTTTAAAGTTAATTATAGTTTACGAATTACTTATTTTTCTTATAAAAATGAAAATATAAAAACGAAAATACCAGCGCTGCATCCGTATAGCTGTGAATGTTACTTACGTTAAGAGATAATTCGTCATTGTCATTGTCTTCATCATCTAAGTACTGCAAATGTATGATGATTGGTTCCAATGTGCCCGCCTTGGTAGCGTGGTGATAGCATGTCTGCCTCACGTTCATGAGGTCCCGAGTTCGAATCTCGGTCAGGGTGAGTTACCTAGATAAGGTTTTTCCAGGGTTTTCCCTTATCCTGTAAGGCGAATGTCGGGTAATTCTAAGCTCCATGGACCCCGGACCCATTTGAGTATCATTTCATCCATTCAATTCGTCATCCGACTTAACGTTGGAGGACGTAAATTACAAAAACAAAAATAAACAAAAATAGATTCCAGAATTTCGTTACGTCCTATTTCTTTCCAAATGTCGTCTTCATGTAGTTTATCTAATATCTCACACAGTCTTCCCAGTCTTGTTGTGTTCCTTGTCAATTTCTTCGTTAATAAGTCGTTCAACGACAGTCAGTTTAAAAATACTATTTCTATTTGCAACATAATTTGAGTCCACATTAACTCTATTGGATTGTTCTAGAAGCAGTAAGGGGGAAAGTAGATCGTATCTCATTGATCCAGCTGATACACTTTTTCATGGTAGAGTAACTGAATAGTACTGCTTTGAAATCTCTAGAGTAAATAGAGATTACGAACCATTCATAAACAAAGATATAATGTGACCAGACACGTTCTGCCAGACTAGCAAGAAGTGTATCGTTTCCTTGGCTTATTCAATGTACACATTTCTTTTACAACGTCATGTGAAATGTTTACGTTTCAGTTCTGAGTAACCTCAGATTTACGTTCACGTATACATGTCATAGAGTGCTTACGTCGCAATGCATTGTTATAATGTAATGGTATCTATTTTATTCATTTGTATTAGGAAAGCTATTTGAGCTAAAATATGGGGTTTTTACGGTTATGTTAAATACATTTCTCTCTCTTTCCTCATGGATCAGTTTTTGCAAAGTCTGAATTTTTGTCTTAGCGCGACTAGTATTTCTTATCAGAGATTGACTAGTTTTGCGCTGGTCACACACCACTTAGGGGGAACGCAATACGACAACACCGCAGGACTCAGATTGGTTGCTCATCTAGTAAGCTCAAGGACAAACACCTTCATATTTGAAACACATAATAGATAAAACTGAATGATTTGTAAATGTTGCTATGGGTACCCTTAAGGTAGCATGGATTGATTAGTGCTTCAGAGCACTCGAACCTCTCGTAAGTCATGTATTTGCAGGAAACGCAATGATTTAACATTTTAAGAACAATATTAATTTTATATCTTTAAGGCAAGCTTTTCCAAAGCAGTAATTATCTTTTATTCCGTATCGTTTCAATTCCACAAAAATAACGGAGCGTTTTGCTTTGCAAACTGTTGATAAACATTTACTTGTGAGTATTTTGTATGTAGTTGAAGCCCTATTAACTACAGTTATAAACACTGTTTAATTTTGGGCACTGGCAGTTACATTACAATTGCAGCAAAAATGTTAGAATGAATGTTAGTTTTTATAGAGCAAAGCAAACTTGCGTGAAGTGACCTAACCAACCATCCTATGGTGAACAGGGCTCAGTGTTGTGAAACAGCGTTGCTAAATTTCCCTGCAGTACGCTTACCGAATGGGAATTGCGAAAATTCAGTTCGTATACAAACCAGTCACTGGAAACTATAGTTTTGGATCAGCATGAGATATTCGTGATACAATTCCCATAGTTGTTTTTTAACAACACCAATGTTAATGCACAAATGCAGTTGTGTCGACCATACGTGAACATGAGTGTTACACATGTGGTTTTTATTCGTCTAGTTTAGTGTAATATTTTATTGCAGAAATAATATACTCGTACATCTTGCAGCATACGTAAATAGCGTACTTGTGTGCAAGGAACCAGGTGCCTGCAGTTTACATCTGGGAGCAGTCATAAATCACGGCAGCAAAAAATAAAAGGGAAAGCTGTTAGTACGTTTAAATTGTTGAACGAATTGCTTAAATTGACTTTAATTTTTAGAATTCTGTAGTGAAACAAATAAAATGATGGCTGTAAATTGATTTTGTTCCCTGAACTAGAAAACAATGTTCTTTAATTAATATTATTGCTTCAAACATCTTCCTGGAAATTACTAATTGCATTTTAAATATAAAATATGCAAAATGAACACTAGTGAGCTAATTTCCCAGCTGATAAAAAATTCCTGTTATTCATTATTCCCAAAACTCCGTTAATACATATTATCTTCTACCTATTATAACGTCCCCTAATATTAAGCCATTTCTAATTAAATTAAATTGGCCAGAAGTAAAACGCGTTTTCTGAAGGATCGTGACAGACGTTATATTTCATTCACTTCTTTTGAATCTAATAACATATGTTTTCACATAAAATGTTTAACCAATATCATTCAGAATCAGAACCTAGGAAATAACATTCGTATTAATATTTGTTTTTGTGGATATCCATGTAAATGATGATGATGACGACTACTGGCTAATTTCATAACAGAAAAAAATTAATGGAAATTAATTGTTCTTTCACACCAGTCGTGTGTATGACGCACTATGAAAGGGAAGACCCAGACTGAAAAATTCATTGCCATAGCAGGGATTTGAACCACGGATTTTCTGGTCTCCGTCCAGCCGCTCTAACCATTGAGCTACTATTGCCAACGTGCCAACGTGACATTAAATTCTCATTTATTAAAGACGAGTCAGTTGGAGAATTTAATGTCATGTTGGCACGTTGGCCATAGTAGCTCAATGGTTCCAGCTTCTGGAAGGAGACCAGAAGATCCGTGGATCAAATCACTGCTATGGCATTGAATTTTTCAGTCTGGCTCCACTCTCTCATAGAAAAAATTTGTTCGCACACATATGTCGATGCAAACATACACAACGTCCGTGCGACAAGTGGAACATTCTTGTAAAAATCAGCCAAGTCTTTCTTGTGTGTATATTTGTCCTTCAATAAATCGTCATATTTAAATTTAACAGTGTATTTAGATACCTAGCAGCTACATTATTGTCATCGAGGGTGCTAAACCTGAGTGAACCCTCAGATTCTGTACTCACTACCCCATCTATATAGGCAACTTGGTACTACACGTCTCTTGCCTGACGTCACACGAAGTGCAGGTCTCACTCGCGACTGAAATACGTCACAACTCTCGAAGCTGTCCTCCTCTGGCCTAATTGGGTTACCATAGCTTGCGGTAGCCACATGAACATTCTCCGCTTAAAATTGCAGTGATTCATGAAAGCATACCGTTCTCATCATTGTTATGGAAACAGTTATTTTAAATCCTATATTTATTGGTGTTTAAGAAGTTAGCAAAAAATAACCGTTCCTATGTCAAGACTTAGAACGTTTTGATTCTACATTCTCAAATATTCAACAAATTGCTTCATATATCTCATTTCTTAGCCTTCATTAAATTCATCGATCATCTGTGATGTCTATTCTCACACCCTCCCACGCATGCTGTGACTTTGTGGGTTCGTGAAATTAAAAGTCCAATTGCACAAACTCAAAATGTTCTTTATTTCCACCGAATTACAGTTGAAACACTTGCCGTTTACATAGATTTACTTAGCGCACACAATTACAATTCACCAGTTCGTCTGTCACAGGTCCATTGCACGCCCACAGTTACGTACAACTCTTCTGATACACGTACACCGTCTTCCAGTTCGTCCACTCCCTCGGCGCTCCTCACGGCTGCTCGCCAAGAACTGAACACTCCTCCAGCCCGACGCGTCGCTTATATAAGACCAACTGACCAATCTAGAAGGTTCCGGGTTAGATGAAATATCCTGAATGTTCCAGAACTCAGGGAGAGGGGATAGAGATGGCACGGTGGCCTGCGATCCCTTCAGTTGGCGCTACAAGATAAATCGTTTGGCGTGGACGAATGCTTCCCATCCCTCACTCAGCCGTCAGTTGGTCGTGCCTGGGTGACAATACCCTCAGAGAAATAACCCATAGTTTATCATTAGACCGTAGCAGATTCATCAAAGACAGAGATATTGGAAACTGCATAACAATTGTCGCACATGGGAACAGAGATTATCAGTTTCTTAAAAGTATGCACATTGCGATCCTTATAAACCTGAACCTTGTCAAAAGGCGGTAACTTTTCAACCAATAATATGACACACGTGCAACTCTGAAAGAATGTAATACACAATTAAGATATTATATTCTATTATTTATATCTCAGAGAAAATGTTGGAATTGCCTCCACCAGTATCTATACACATATTCTCTGAAGTTTTACGGAGAGTAGCCTCGCCAATGTTACTTATTTCGGTTCGAATGGATTCCTTGAGAACATCAATTGTCCGTGGGCTATTCTTGTACTCTTTACTTTTTAGATACCCCCACAAGAAAAAATCCTGTGAGGTTAGGTCAGGGGATCTGGGAGGCCACGGATCTATTGAGATTATTCGACTATCAAAGTAACTAGTTACAAGTTCCATTGTGTCATTAGATGTATGACACGTTGCTCCATCTTGCCAGAAATAACATTCACTGAATTCGATATCATCCAGCTGCTCCACAGATGTCTTGAAGGTACCCATATAAACTTCAGTGTCTACAGCCGTTTCAAATAAAATGAGAAACTGACACCGCGCACCATACTCCAGCTTTTTCATCATGCAGTGGGGTTTCGTGGACCAATATCTGGTGTTTTGTGTGTTTATGTAGTCTGACAGATGAAACCATGCCTCATCTGTAAACCACGTTATGGAGAGAATGTCTGGACGTGGAATAAGAGTACCCTAAAACCATAGACAGTAAGTGATTCGTTTATGATAATCTGCTTCTTTCAGTTGTTGCACCATTTGCACTTTGTAAGGTCGCAGCTCTTTTACGTGTTCCATATGAATACCCAGATTCCTGGCTGAATCGGCGTAACGATTTGTTTGGAGAATTCAATAGCCTTCTGCGAACATCTGTAACAGTCTCTGCATTCTATGGTGGTCTATTTTTTCCACTCTCACTAATGAGTATACCAGTTGTCTCCAGCTTTCTTACGAGTGATAAAATTGTTGTCTTTGTCGGAACATTGCGTACATTAAATTCTCTTCAAAATTCCCGTTGTGTTGTTACCAAAGAACTGGTCTTCCAATATGTTTACAAAATGTAAACATGCTCTCGTAGTGAGTACTGCATGTTGCTGTTATGACTGCACATTTAAGAGCGTTAAATGTCAACAATTGTCAGTGTTGTAAATTCTCCCAAATCTACTGAGACCATTAAAACAAATTTCTACATTCTACGAGCCTTCGAAGGGAAATTATGCCCTATTGAAATGGTTCAGGTTTATATGGATCGCACTGTATTTACTTTTTATAGCGAGGATGTAGTAACGGTAAAATATAACAATTATATCAGTATATTTCAAAAAAATTTGCACGCATTCCTGACATACATGCATAGCCAAAGAGCCCTCTATTGCGTAGTGGGCATACTTTTACCTTTGGGGAAAAATTCGCGCCATTTGTCCAATATTGCGATATCTAATACCTATAAACAGAGGTGGCTCTAGGAGTGGTGCCTTCGTGCTATTGTAATGCCTTAAAAAGGTCGTAAGTACCATTTTAAATTATTTGTATACTCCTAAAGCAGTCGTGCTTACGGAAGTCACTATAAGTTCTCTGCATGAACACACTATGTTACTATTTTATGGATTAATACCATATGGAATATGAAATCACGTTTAAATCACGCTAAAGAAGGCCTTAGCGGGAAGTGATGTGGCGAAGGGATAGGAGAAATTCGGCCGGTTGTTTGAAGCACGCCTATCATTGGCAGCACATGCCAGTTAGTAGTACCAATGCTACTCACACAAACACCATTATGCCTTATTGAGATACGAATTATCTAATGAATGTCCAATAAAAACTTCAACGGAAAACTGTGTGTTTATCACATATTTGTCGCTTCTCCTTCTTTATACTTAAAATTAAGTTAACCATTGTTTTATATTATTGCCTCCATGGTACAAACGACTATCTAAAGAAAAGTTTGCTATATAGGGAACACTAAGCACCCTTAAGTGTATGAGTACTGTGATTTGATATTTTATTTATTCAACTCACACTAATAAAGCAGCCCAACCCGGTAGTGTGGTGGTAACATGTCTGCCTCACGCTCAAGAGGTCCCGAGTTCGAATCTATGTCAGGTTGAGTTACCTGGATAAGGTTTTTACGGGGTTTTCCCTTATCCTGAAAGACGAATGTCGGTAACTCTAAGCTCTCTGGACCCCGGGCTCATTTGAGCATCATTTCACCCATTCCATTCATCGTCCGATTTGACTTAACGTTGGAGGACGTAAATTACAAAAAAAAAAAAAAAAAAGAAGTCTAAGAAAGTAACTTTTTAAGTAGCCTATTTTCTGCATTAACCTTAAGTAGGCAAGGTAAAACAGAAATACATGATAACACCTGCTCCTGATCTACACACAAATATATGACGGTGGCCTGATTAGTTACCAACCTCAACATGACGATGGCAGCACTCGTAATTAAAAGCTAGTGAATTTCGTTGTCCATCTGATGACAGTTACTCACCAAAGTTTGTTATTTTGGGCGCTCAGTTGTTGTGTAACAGTCGGTTGAGTGAGTCTGTGAGTGTTTTATGAAAATGGACACAATCGAGTATAGAGCTGTCATTAAATATTTGTTTTTGAAAAACAATACGGCTACGCAAATCAAAGATAAGTTGGATTCTGTGTATGGGGAATCTGCATCATCATTTACCAAAACGAATTTTTGGGTAGCTGAAGTTAGACGTGGCCGTAAGAGCTTAGGATATGATGAACGTTTGGGACGTCCAAAAACTGCAACTACCGACGAAAACATCGCCAAAGTTCACCAAATGGTGCTAGATGACCGCCGAATTAAAGTAGGAGAGATTGAATAGGCAATGAATGTGTCAAAAGAACGTGTTTCTCACATATTAAATAAATATTTAGACATAAGGAAACTGTCCGCTCGTTGGGTGCCGCATGTGCTTACGCTAGACCAAAAACGTGTTCAAATGAACATTTCCACCGCTCTGTTGGCGCAGTTTATGCACAATAAATCCCAATTTGGGCGCCGATTAATTGCTATAGATGAAACTTGGATACACCATTATACGCCCGGTGTTTTGGGGGAAGTCAGGGAGTTATTTTAATCGATTATCTTCAAAAAGGAAAAAACCATTACAGGAGTATACTACGCATCATTACTTGACAAGCTGAATACAGATCTTGCGGGGAAACGCTCACATTTGCAGAAAAAGAGAATCCTGTATCATCAAGATAAAGCACCGTCTTACACCCCAGCGGTTGCAATGACGAAAATCCACGAATTACGGTTTGAACTGCTTGACCATCTAACTTAATCACAAGATCTAGCCCAAAGAGACTTCTTTCTGTTCCCTCATCTGAAAACTGCGCTCGGAGGACAGAAATTTTCGTTAAATGAAGAGGCAATCACCTTCGTGAACAATTATTTTGCAGAGAAAAACATTGAGTACTGTTTGGAGGGGTTACAAAGATGGGAGCATCGCTTGGAGAAGTGTATAGAGTTACAATGAGACTATGTTGAAACAGAAAAAGAAACTTTGAAAAAAATGTCTTGTATCTTTATGTGGTTGGGAACTTTTCGGACCACCTATATCTATGGATGTGGAAAGCACATAAAAATTATATGGATATTTACAAAAAAATCAAATGGTTCTGCAGATGTGAAGTCAAAACTGCTCTATTCCTTTTACCATGAACTTGGCTTAATGGCAGTATTTCTAGTCTGAAAGAAATGTGTATTGAGTTCACGTATGTGAAAACAGAAGAGGTCTATGACAGTGACTTCAACAAATATTTTTTTCAGTAATTTATTTGTAAATTTTACGGTAGTTCGATAGTTGCTTGAACAAGAGGCCGGCTAAGCTTCCGAGCACGACGGTCGTGATTAGTTCCAGTTGACATTATAGGTGGCTTAGTGCCAGTGAATGTGCAGTGAAAGAAAAGGTAGCTACTATCGGTGGAGTCTTACATACTAATTATACGAGGGCTGTTCAATAAAGAATGATCATAATTTTTATGATCATAATTTTTCGCACTAAAATTCACTCTTATTATGTTCTGTTAGCTTAATGTGAAACAAACACGCCGTAGGAGTTTCACTGTTGGTACTCCTGGTTCCCACCTGTGAGAACCAGGCAAGTTCAGACATGATCAGTATCTCCTACCACTGCAATGGAGGTAACACCCGAGGAACAATTTGCGGCTTTGAAATTCTGCTTTCGTCTCAACAAATCTTCAGTTGAGATGTTACAGGCGGCCTATGGAGAGTCTGTTATTCCCTACAGCAGAGCTCTAAGGTGGTTTAAAATTCTTAAAGAGGTTGGACAATCAATTTCAGAGGAAAGTGGACCCGGTGCACCGGTTACTGCTCTTACGGAAGAAAACATCAACACTTCTGCTGCCATTGTTAGAGAGGATCGACGAATTGCCTTAAGATCACTTCCTGAAATACTTAACATATGATCGACGAATTGCCTTAAGATCACTTCCTGAAATACTTAACATATCATTGGGTGCCACATTTCCGTGAAGCAGGCTGGATGCTGCACCACGATAATGCGCGGCCGCATATTGACATTGATGTTGCTGAATATCTCGCAAAAATCAACATTAAGTGCATCCCTCACCCTCCCTATAGTCCAGATTTAGCCCCATGTGAATGTTCTATTCCATAACTTGAAGAAACGCCTTCGTGGGAGGCATTATCCATCATCAGAAGCAGTGGTGAAGGCTGCGGAAGCGATTTTGAAGGATCTCTCAAAAATTGTTTCCAGCTTGTGTTTGAAGACTGGCAGAAACGCTGGGACAAGTGCATCGCATTCAGGGGAGACTACTTTTTTGAAGGATCATCAAAATTATGAGGATAAGTAAAGGTAGGTTGTCAAAAAAATCGTGATCATTCTTTATTGAACAGCCCTCATACAAATAATCTGATCAACTCGCGGCGTAAGAGCCCTAGTAGGCCAAAGCCTGCCAACCAGGCACTCCCGGCCGAAAAGTTTGCTTTCTAGGCCAGGGTTCGCTATCTAGTGTAGCTCCTCATTTTCCTCAGGTTGCTGAGTGGTCACCGGGCCTATACACTGGACAATCTGCAGCCCCCTGGTGCCAACTGCGCCACGGTGCAGGACATTGTTTATATAACTGAGCACAATTTTGACCATGTTTTCTTTCATTTACAGACGGATATCTCTTACCCGTTTGTTAAAAGACGCTATATGTACGTACATACATGTTTCGCTACCAGAGTCATTCATGATTCAGCTGCGACTAGCTATAAGTGCACTCGAAAAATGAGAAAGGAATGAATGAAAGTGATATTATGAAGAAGAAATTGTAGTAAATAATCGCCTCACTATACGCCTAACGACCACAGAAAATCAGAAACACCCAGTGGTTACAATTGATGGTGGAGGTAGTGTAAATAATTAAACCGAAGCTAGAATATTTTACTCCCGCCCTCTATCTTCTCTTAATCTCTACCAATGCATTTCTAAGACGAAGATGCCAATGCATGGGAAACTCTGCTGACAAACAGGACACTTAACCGTCTTTTGACGGAAGGCGGTAAACATTAGGAATTCACGTGCAACTAATGCAATTCACAGCCTTCTCCTTTGATGGCAAAGACCAGCGTAAAACCTGGCGACTGGCAAAATTAACCGGAAATGTCACATTTAGTATGTGTTTGCTTTTCTTCTATCGGGGTTCCTTTGGTTACGATAAGAACAGCTGTAACACATCTTCAGAACTGCAAACTAGGTTTTTCCTATTGACACATACTAACTTCAGAAGAAACAGAAGTTACAAGGATAGTACGAGACTCAAAATTTCTGTGAAATATTCGGAGTTTAAAACTAAGTTCAAACCAACTGAGCTACCATTGCAACATGCCATTAAAACGTTAAATTTCCTAATTCACTCACACTTTTTCTTTTGCACTAATCAAAGCGTTCTAATGTGCGAATTAACAAGCAGGATTGCTTAGGCGATTTCGTCTGTCGCCCGCATTCGGGAAGTCCGGGTTCAATTCCCGTGACACACTTAACTGACTCATGGTTTTTTTCGGGTGGTTTTTTTTTTTTTTTTTTTGTAATTTACGTCCTCCAACGGTAAGTCATATCGGACGATGAATGGAATAGGTGAAATGATGCTCAAATGGGCCCAGGGTCCATAGAGCTTAGAGATACTGTACGACATAATAGTTAACAATAAACATTCCTTTGAGAATATTGTGACTTTGTGGGTTCGTAGAACTAAAAGTCCAATTTCCAGAAATTCAAGTGGTTCTTTACTTCAGTAGAAATACACTCACAGTAGCAGTATTACATCACATACACCATCACAATCTACCAAGGTCGATGACCACAACAGCGTTCTGATTACATCACTTCCCGTTACATCTTTACAGCTGTTTACTTCTGTTTTCGACTGACTGTGTTTACGACTGTTCTGACGTGTCACAATCTCTTATATATACCTCCATTGATAACTTCTAGACTGTTCTAAAACAAACCAGAAACCGAATAATCTCTATCAATAAAGAAGTCACTAGAAAGTTCCATTTGCCTCGCTTATCTGTGTCGGTAAGTCTTATACCTCCGCTATCTTTATTTGCCGGTTCTTTGTGTACACAAGCCGCGCTATCGTAGATAATGGGTTCGCGACTCTATATACTGTTTTTCTTAGGTATTTGCGTTGTGGCAATTTGGTTACCTTTATATAAACGTATGTAAGACAAATCCTGAGCTCCTCTGGTCACTACTAAGTCACAAAAATTCCCTTAGTTTGGTGAGTTGTCATCCCTCTGTTTAATGGATAGTCAAAACGATTGATCTCTAAAACACTAAGGCCCGGTTGCATAAAAGATAATGTAATTTCAAGCATGTGTAAATGATATTTGGTCAAGCTGAACTTATAATTTTGGTTATATAAACATTGATCTAAGTTTATGGCCTCTTGATCTAAGATCAAACCTAACTGGTGAATTTGCTCCAGTTAACTTGATTGAACTTAGATCAGCAGAACTACGGAAATTAAACAATAGTTTCTGAGAAGAAATAAGTAGTGCAGCTTTAAATAAATAATAAATAAAAATTTTTTTGTGGTTACTTGCATAAATAATTAGCCTCTTTATTTCACAAATGTATGTTAAAGATGCATTGTTTGCGTTCATAACCTATACATTTGTATTATTTTCCGAATTCAGATAACTCTGATATCTCTGATGATTACAATTTTCCATTGAAAGGTCTCCTCGTGTTTTCCAACATAGAGGAAATCCCCTCTCAGAACTAAGTGACAGAAAATTCAAAATGAGATTTCGACTATCAAAGCATGAAATCGAATAACTGGAGCATAGGCTACATGCACAGATAAGAACACAAACGCTGAGGAAATACGCACTTAATCCAATATTTATGATCGTTCACACATTACGGTTCTATGTAACTGAAATCTTCCAGATGGTGATAAGAAATATATTCAATATAAATAAAGGAACTGCGTTTAGAACAATACACAAAGTTACAAGAGAGATTGCAGCTTTAAGATCCCATTTCATCAGGATGTCTATGGAAAATGGTGAAATAAGAAGGGTTATGCGAGATTTAAAGTTTGCTGAACGCATCTTCTCTTTTGCTTGAACTTCCATTTTTGGTTTATGTTTTTCAACTCACAGTATTGTAAACAGACGAAAGTGAAAAGATGTACATTGGTCATGTAATGGAGATAAAGTAAGCCAAATAATTAACTTTTGATAATACTATTTCAATATGGAGTAAATTCTTATACTGTTTAGTTAAAATAAGATTATTTCTAGGACAAATAAGCATAAAGCTAAAGATTTATTTAGTTTATGTTATGTCTAGATTGGCTACTCTGTGCACTTGAATTAAACAGAGTCGACACGAAAGTTGCAACATGTTTGGAGATGTTGCTGCATTTGTTTTTGTGACCTCGGATCAGTACTAAACGGCGTTCATCTGATCTAAGATCAGCATTTTACAACCCACGTGGGTTCGCAAACTAAGTTCAGTTTTGATCTTCGATTATAAATGAACTGCAGTTGGCGAGTTTTATGCAACCGGGTCTTATATGACCTATTTTTTGGTGAGGAAGGTTCTCACAAGAGACATTTTGTGGCTCAAGAATTTACCGTCGTAAAGCCACATCGCTCGTATTCAGAGCAGGAAGAAAATAAAAATAAACCAATAGAAACAGTAATGAGAGAATTTGACAAAGACGGAAACTGAAGTGCTCTCTAAAGATTACTAATCCTTTAAGCCAACGCCCATAGCCAGCAGCAGCAGCAGCAGGGAGGTGACTTACACAAAACTCAGATAGGGGCGTTGTTGGAATGCATCCATTCGATTCCCGAAGCCCGTTTCTCACGGATTACTAAAGCTCTTATCGCAGTCGGTAAACTGGTTTCAGTAGAGATGGAAGGAACTTTACTGGATTTCCACTGGCACCAACGGGACAAAAGGCGATAGAGTGGAGGTGGGTGATATGCGATGCATTACTATGATAAGTGACCATGAGGTACAATACATTATGCCCATACAGAGTTTAAAGAGGCCCACTGCAGAATACCGCATTGCATGTGACACACTTTGCGCTTTGAACTCATTTGGTATGTACTCGTATTTATCGTGTATGTGCTCCATAATCGCTTAGCGCTGGGTGCATTTTAACATGCAGTTCAAAATTACAACAAAATAAACATCATGTGTACCAGAGAACTGTGATGATAACATCTTTTTCAATCGTTATACGTATTGGTCAGCAAAGGGGAACCTTTTACGACCGTACCAATCACAGTTAAGTTTCTTTCAGTTTTCTAGAGTGCCAGCTGTTACTTTCCTTTATAGACATTCATTTAAAATTAATCAAGGGGTTACATATTCTCTGGTTTTCTTTTTCGACCGCACCAAGTTTTATATTTAGTAATGCCATGTTATTATTTCAATTAACGTCTGTAACGTATGAACGCTATAAAAATACTACGAGGGTGGTTTGAAAAGTTCCCGACCTCAATATGAAAATGGCAGCACTCGTAAATAAGAGCTAAAAATTCGTAGTCCATCTGTTGACAGTTACTCTCCAAAGTTTCAACCATTTTGGACGCTCAGCTGTTATGTAACAGTCGTTTGAGTTTATGTGAATATTTTTATGAAAATGCAGAAAATCGAGTATAGAGCTCTCATTAAATATTTGTTTTTGAAAGCCAATACGGCTACGCAAATCAAAGATGAGCTGGATTCTGTGTTTGGGGACTCTGCACCATCATTTAACACAGTGAAATTTTGGGCAGCTGCTTTTAAACGTGGCAGGGAGAGCTTGGGAGACGATGAACGTTCGGGACGACCAAAAACTCCAACTACCGACGAAAACATCGCCAAAGTTCACCAAATGGTGCTAGAGGACCAAGGTGAAGTGAGATAGATAGCAGAGGCTATAAACATGTCAAAATAACGTGTTTTTTCACATATTAAATCAACATTTAGACATGAGAGAGCTGTCCGCGCGTTGGGTGCGGCGCTTGCTCACCTTAGACCAAAAACATTTCCGAAATTTTGGGCGCAGTTTAGGTGCAATAAATCCGAGTTTTGGCGCCGATTAATTACTGTAGATGAAACTTGGATACATCATTATACGCTCGAAACAAAAATACAGTCCAAACAGTGGACTGCAAAGGGGAAACCTGCTCCAAAAGTAGCAAAAACTGTTTTTTTTCTGCTGAGAAAATGATGGTCACTGTTTTTTGGGATAGTCATGGTGTTAATCCTGTTTCATCAATACAACGCACCGTCTCACACCTCAGCGGTTGCAATGGCGAAAATCTACGAATTACGGTTTGAACAGCTTGACCATCCACCTTACTCACCATATCTAGCCCAAAGCGACTTCTTTTTGCTCCCTCATCTGAAAATTGCGCTCGGAGGACAGAAATTTTCATCAAATGAAGAGGCAAATACCTTCGTGAACAATTCTTTTGCAGAGAAAAACGCCCTCAGAGCGAGAGAGCCGAAGCATATTGACCTGATAGATGAGATCAGGGCTGGGGGTTCGGCCAAACGCCCGGGATGAATGAATTATGGGGTCATTGTTGGAATGATGGTGGGAGAAACTGGAAGACCCAGAGAAAACCCACACCAGCACTATGTTGTCCACCACAAGTCCCACTTTTCGGTCGCCTGGGATAGAACCCGGGTCCCCTAATTGAGTGTCAAGCGGCCACTCAGCCATGGCGCGGCCATTATAGCATTATTTAACACAATAGTTAGACCTTTACGTTTTGCTCCTTTACAAAACTGTAACACACTGAATATGCTCTGATTTCCTACTTGTAATGCTGATTAGGCACCGGTCCTATACCCGGGCGTATTCCGCGCGCAGCGTACCAAAGCAGAACGGTCAAGCCCACTACGCCACGGCGCAGGACACCACATGTACCATAATAATGAAAATTATCAATCACTTTTTATCTGCTTCTTTCATCATGGCCCCTAGAGCAAACACAGGAAGTAAATGTTACTTATTAATGCTATAGCTATCCCAAATTCTTCAGCTTTTGGTGCGCTTTGAAGACAGTGAAGGCAAATATGCTATACCTTTCTTCAAGACAGTCCAGCAACGCAAAGAGGGTCCCTGAAAGGCATGTGTTTTTTAACACAGTGGGACAAGGACAGCGAATATCTGTGGCAGAGAACGCCTGCTACACAAGGAGGTGAACCGTTAAAAAACATGCGCCCTTTTCAATCTGTACACTAAAACCGAGAAGATTCACTCACAAAAGTAGAAGCTGTCAAAATATTTTTGAATTGTCTGTAACTGTGCTGACATAGGGTGTCATAAACCTGTTGAGAGAGGGTGTGGGAACCTTCTTCAATTCCCCTGCGTCTCAGACCTAGGAGACTTACTCTCCTGTGGAGGACAGTAATAAGATTAAAGCCACAATTATCTGCAGCTACCAGTTTGTCCTATTCGATGATTAAGGGGAAAAGAATTTAGGATTACAGACTGTATGTAGTAGGGATCAAAATGTCAGTACAGGTTTCCAAGAAATACAGTGCAATGACTGAAAGCGATGCACAAATACAATAATTTTATTCAAATTTGACCTTTATAACCCCACATAGAGATGGTTGATGAACTATTAATTGCAATTTAATTAATGTCAATATATTAAAAGCGGCCGATAAAAACAGAAATGTAAGAATTTATTTGAAAATTCACAACATATCGCTAAATTTCACAGTTAACACAATGTGTAAGGTTTCAAGATATACGTGGAAAAATTAGAATACATTTCGTGTGCGTTTTAGTGACTGCATCTAGTTCTGGGAAAATTAAAAGCTTTAAGCTGCACTTTAATGTGCATAACACTCCAGAGAAAGTAGTTTAATTGAATAATTTGAAAACTGAAATGACACATAAGTTGCAAAGGGAGAAGAGTCAGAGCGCTGAAAAGCGAAAGGGAGGAAATGGAAAAAGGGAGAGAGGAAAAAATAGAGAGAAAGAAGAGGAGAGTGTTGCAATTAAAGGGGGAGTGGGAGGCAAAATCAGTGAGAAGAATACAAGCAAGAAAGACGCAACGGTATTCATCTTGAATGTAACAGCGCGAATTGAGCTATGAAATGTCTAGTGTTTAAAGCCTGCTTTCACTACATGCCGCACCGCAGGCGGTGACATTGATGATACCTGAAATGGAGATGGGGCAGTGGTGAAATGAGATGACGGGGGAAACCAGAGATCCCGCATAAAAGCCGCCCCTAGTGCCGTGTTTTCCACCTCAAATCTCATTTTGCGGTCGTCTAATAGCGCCTTGCTGATAGCCGAGCAGTCTGACCATTGAGTTATGGTCACCGTTTAGTCACGATTAAATTAATAATATTCTAAATGAAACATGTTCTGAAACAAACCAAGAAAAAAAGTAATGAGGGGATCCTCTTAAGATTTTTCGGCAAAGTATGAAGTAGTGGACTGGTATGTCTTCATTACCATTTACTTAAAATGCATTTGCCTTGTTAGGATTCGCTGGTGGCCTAACTAGATGCTTGACCTTCCATTGGGCGCGTCAACTTTCGTGACGTCGTTAGTCGCGAAGAATCTGCTGGATACATACCACGTTAATTGTGTTTTAGTATTTGTTTTCAATTGTTTTAAAACGAATGCACCTTATTATGAATCAGAAGTGTTTATCGGACATAGTCATCCTGAAAATATTGACACCAGGGTCATCTGTTGTTCAGAAGTAATGAATTTATTGTTTTTGTTGTTGTCGTCGTCGTCATCGTTGTCACCAATATCTTCATCGTTATCATCTTGTCTCCTTTGTACTAAAAAAAGTAGTAGGTAATTTTCATCATTTTATACCACTTTATTACTTTCCACTTCATCAACATCATGATCTGCATCAAACTCCATAGATCGTGTTTCAGTTGTCTTCATATTTCGAATCAGTTTCTACAAAATCATCCTCATTCGGCAGCGTATCATCTCAAAAATAATCTCCAAATCCTCAGGATTTTACAAATCATATACCTGACTCATATTCGAACCTATGATTCACAGTAATAACGAAAGGCACTCTCATTTACCTGGCAACAACACAGTCACTTATTTCAGCCTAGTTCATAAGGTTAGACTCAAAATTTGTGCCCTGATCGCTGTGGAGCTCTAACACCACCACAAATCAGCAGAGCACATGCTCCAAGAGGCAGTCTGAAATTGTCTTTGCTTCCTGGCAGGGAATGGCATACACCTCCGGCCACTTGCTGAAGTAATCCATGAGCACCATCAGGTAATTGTCTCGGTTGGATGCTGGAAATGGTCCAGCTATGTCAAGGGCAATCCTTTCGAATGGCGCTCGGACGTAGTGAGGCATGTGACCCCGATTCCTATTCTAGGGGCCAGGACTCACATCGCACACGTGACATTGACGGCACCATCTCTCAGCATCTGTTCGGAGCCTCAGCCAGTAGTAGCACTGCCGAAGCTTGGCCAACGTACGGTTTGCCCCAGGTGTCCTCCTGAAGTACCGGCGTGCACTTCCTCTAAGACCTCCAGCTCCTTGCTTCGCCAAAGTGCCAACTGTTCTGTCTGTGTCTTCACATAAAGCGATTCCGATACCCGGAACAGCACTCCCTCTTTTGTCTTCAGTGAGTCACATTGGGACCAGTAAGATTAGTAGGTGCGGCTTCCGGATGCGATTTCCTCCCAGGATGGGCTTGTCCCTGCCTCCAATTCCCTCAAGAGTGGCCCCAAGTCGGCGTCCACCAGTTGCTTCCTCCTCAGGTCTGCGCTATCTCAGCCATGCGCAGGCACTGCCGTGACCACTTGTATAGCTGTGGCATACTTCTCTTCCACTCTTGTGCATTAGCCGCACTGCTCTGGGCAGGGTCTCTGGGACATGGCGTTTGCGTGAACGTGGCTCTTCCCTCAACGAAGTTCAGAGGTGAAGTCGTACTCCTGCAGCCTTTGTACCCAATGGACTGCGTGGCCTTCCAGGTTTCTATAACTCAATGGCCAAGTGAGAGCGGAATGGTCAGTCCTCAGGTGGAATTGCTGACCGTACAGGTATTTGTGGAAGTGCTCCAATATCTTAACTACCGCCAGTAGCTCTCGCCGGGTGACGCAGTAGTTCTTCTCTGCCTTGGATAGCGTCTCGCTGTAGTAGGCTATCACCCGCTCATGGCCGTCCTGGACTTACGATAGGATGCCTCCAATGCAATGGTCGCTGGCCTCGGTGTCCACAATGAGGGTGCAACCTGGTTGTAGAAATCCCAAAATTGGAGCACTGTATAGCGTCTTCTTCAGTTGCCGGAAAGCACCTTCGGCGTCCTCCGTTTACCCATAAGGTCGGTGTTCTACTGTTAGGCGGGTGAGGGGCTTGCCGATGTTGGAGAACCCCTTTATGAAACGGCTGTAATAGCTGCACAGCCCTAGGAAACTGAGCAAGTGTTTCTTATCCTTTGGTGGAGGCCAGTATCTCACGGCCTGTGTCTTCTCCGGTTCTGTGGCCACTGCAATGGGTGAGGCCGTGTGGCCCAAGTAGATCACTTCCCTCCGGATAATCTGGCCCATCTTCGCGTTCAGCTTCAATTTGATTACATGTAGTCTCTGTAACACCTCGCTCAGGTTGTCGAGATGGCCTTTGAGCGTCTTGCCGTCGATGATGATGTCCAAATATAGGGGGCATGCGTCATATCTCAATCCTCTCATTACTTTCTCCATGGGGCGTTGGAATATAGCTGGTGCGTTGCAGAGGCCAAGGGGCATATCTGTGAAATTTTAAAGCCCTTGGCCTGCCGAGAGTGCAGTCTTCTCCTTTTCTCTCGGGTCTAGAGCCACCTGGCAGTAACCCGACTTCAGTTCCACGGTCTAGAACTGTTAAACTTCTTCCCTCTGGTTCGTCCCGCTTTAAACTGCGCTCGAGAAGTTAAGACCTTGCGCGTCTTTGTTAAGTCCTGCAGTTGCTTTGCTCATTGACGTATTAGCCATAAAATGTCCCTCTGTGTTGTCTATGCTAAATTTTGTCATAAACGTAGGACGTTTGCCATTAGGAGCCAATAACCTTGTAAAATGTGTACATGGTCCACAGAGCGTAAAACTACCTGATATTCATCTTCCAAACATATACATTCAAGCCATCCTCGTTCAAATGCGAACTCAGGAGCTCTTGAAATTGAAGGTAGGACTAACACCTCAGTAACACAAGTATAAGCAGAGAGATAAAGTTGGTTGCTATTATTATATTCTACAAGTTCTAATTGTACCACTTGTAGTATTTGCATGATAAAATTTTGAATTCAATTAATGCTTCCAGTAATGGAAAACTGTTTATATGTAGGCGCTTCAGAATACATCCATTCTCACACTCAATTATTTGTTACACCGACATTGCGTATGTGTACATTCTAGATACTTCCTGTTTTTACGCCATAAACAGCACTGAAACCTAAGTTACAATTAAAGGTCATAAATGATTATCTTATAAAACTTTGAACATTATTACAATTTATTTTTCCTTGTGTAAGATATTACAGGTGGGGCCATCTCTGGACAGCAGAAACTGTTTATATCTGAAACACTTTTTCGTGTGTAACTTATGTTTATAAAAGTAACTAAAGGTATTACAGTCGGTTCAAGTGTTGGGTGCAGGCGTATCCACTTCCATCCCGTCTAGTGTCCCCAAGACTAGATGGGGGGCTTGTTATTCTCTAGGTCTCGCCCTATGGAAAGCCCCTCGGAGGACGCCGAGCGCCCATTGGGACAGCTCGGATACTCCCAGGTTGCAGGAAGCCCGGGTCTTGTTCCTACGGGTTCAAGGCTAATGCGGGTAGAGCCTCTGGACTTAAACTTCTCTTCCACACTTGTGCATTAGCGTCGCTAATCTTGGCAGGGTCTTCTGGACATGGAGTTTGCGTTAACGTGGCTCTGCCCTCAACGAAGTTCAGAGGTGAAGCCGTACTCCTGCAGCCTTTGTACAGGTATTTGCGGAAGTGCTCCAATATCTTTACTACCGCCAGTAGCTCTCGCGGGGTGACGCAGTAGTTCTCCTCTGCCTTGGATTTGCGTCTTACTGTAGTAGGCTATCACCCGCTCATGGCCGTCCTGGACTTGGGATAATACGCCTCCAATGCTATGGTCGCTGGCCTCGGTGTCCACAATGAAGGTGCCACCTGGTTGTGGAAATCGAAAACTTGGAACCCTGCAAAATGTCTTCTACAGCTGCCAGAAAGCACCTTCGGCGTATGTTCACAGATGTAGTTTCACAGCCGGTTTCGTTGTACATACAACAGGATTACAGTCACGCGTGTTAAAAATTGGTCAACACATGTCGCATTGCAAACGCCATGCTGATCCTATAGAACAGGAAGGGGGCTAGCGTATTTAATATTGTGACTTTGTGTGTTCGTAGAATTGAAAGTCCAATTTGCCGAAATTTTAAATGTTCTTTATTTGCGTAGAAACACACTGCATAGAAGCAAAATTACATCACATATCACAATCTGTTACACCAAAGTCGAAGACAATAACTAACAGCTTACTCCCCTTCCACTGTTTACAACACTGTTGTTACTTGACTTTACAACTGTTTACTACTCAGGACTGACTCCTGGCGAGTCGTCGCTCTCTTAAATACCCCATTGATAAATTCGAGGGACTTCTGGAGCAAATAAGAAAAGCAACTAATCTCTGTCAATCGAGATATCACTAGAACCTTTCTTACGTGAAAACATATCTGGACCGGCAAGTTACTGATCTCAAACGCTATGTTTATCTGCTTATGCAAGCACTGTCCGCCTACTATCTTTATCTGCAGGCTCCTTGTGTACACAAGCCACGCTTAGCTCTCGGCACTGAAATTTCTGTGCTTTTCACCGCGAAACTGCTTCCTCCTCAAGGTTCGACGTCCCGAAAAGCACCATAGTAGATGGCCAGACTATCCATGTGTACCACCAACATCTTTTCTCGGGGCACCTTCTGGATGCGGTAGACCCCGTCGTTAATCCTCTTCACCATCCGGTACGGTCATTGCCATGGTTGCTGGAACTTACGGCATTGTCCCTTGGTCCGGGTAGGGCGGTACAACCAGACTAGGTCACCGTGCTGGAACCCTTGGCTGTTGGCTTGACTGTCGTATCGGGTCTTCATGCGGTCGCTCGCCTTCTGGATGTCCTGACGAGCCAACTCATGCATATCGTGGAGATGGTGCACCAGGATCCCCACATACTCGGTTGCCGGCTGTTTTGTGTCCGGAGGTCTTCCAAAAGCCAGATCACAGGGGAGGCGTAACTCTCGGCCAAACATTAAGCTGGCTGGCGTCATTCCAGTTGTGTCGTGTGTAGACAAGCGGTAGGCCAGCAAGAAAAATGGCACCTTGACATCCCAGTATCGCTGATGGCTGGCCACGTCCATCCTCAGATGCTCTTCTAAGGTCTTGATGTAACACTCCACCATGCAGTCCGATTGCGGGTGTAGGGGTGTTGTGCGGGTCTTGTGAACCCCAAATCTTTGTAGTGCCTAGTTCATAAGGTTAGACTCAAAATTTGTGCCCTGATCGCTGTGGAGCTCTAACACCACCACAAATCAGCAGAGCACATGCTCCAAGAGGCAGTCTGAAATTGTCTTTGCCTCCTGGCAGGGAATGGCGTACACCTCCGGCCACTTGCTGAAGTAATCCATGAGCACCATCAGGTAATTGTCTCGGTTGGATGCTGGAAATGGTCCAGCTATGTCAAGGGCAATCCTTTCGAATGGCGCTCGGACGTAGTGATGCATGTGAACCCGATTCCTATTCTAGGGGCCAGGACTCACATCGCACACGTGACATTGACGGCACCATCTCTCAGCATCTGTTCGGAGCCTCAGCCAGTAGTAGCGCTGCCGAAGCTTGGCCAACGTACGGTTTGCCCCAGGTGTCCTCCTGAAGTACCGGCGTGCACTTCCTCTAAGACCTCCAGCTCCTTGCTTCGCGGAAGTGCCAACTGTTCTGTCTGTGTCTTCACATAAAGCGATTCCCATACCCGGAACAGCACTGCCTCTTTTGTCTTCAGTGAGTCACATTGGGACCAGTAAGATTAGTAGGTGCGGCTTCCCGATGCGATTTCCTCCCAGGATGGGCCTGTCCCTGCCTCCAATTCCCTCAAGAGTGGTTCCAAGTCGGCGTCCACCAGTTGCTTCCTCCTCAGGCCTGCGCTATCTCAGCCATCCGCAGGCACTGCCGTGACCACTTTTATAGCTGTGGCATACTTCTCTTCCACTCTTGTGCATTAGGCGCACTACTCTGGGCAGGGTCTCTGGGACATGGCGTTGGCGTGAACGTGGCTCTTCCCTCAACGAAGTTCAGAGGTGAAGTTGTACTACTGCAGCCTTTGTACCCAATGGACTGCGTGGCCTTCCAGGTTTCTATAACTCAATGGCCAAGTGAGAGCGGAATGGTCAGTCCTCAGGTGGAATTGCTGACCGTACAGGTATTTGTGGAAGTGCTCCAATATCTTAACTACCGCCAGTAGCTCTCGCCGGGTGACGCAGTAGTTCTTCTCTGCCTTGGATAGCGTCTCGCTGTAGTAGGCTATCACCCGCTCTTGGCCGTCCTGGACTTACGATAGGATGCCTCCAATGCAATGGCCGCTGGCCTCGGTGTCCACAATGAGGGTGCAACTTGGTTGTGGAAATCCCAAAATTGGAGCACAGCATAGCGTCTTTTTCAGTTGCCGGAAAGCACCTTCGGCGTCCTCCGTTTACCCATAAGGTCGGTGGTCTACTGTTAGGCGGGTGAGGGGCTTGCCGATGTTGGAGAACCCCTTTATGAAATGGCTGTAATAGCTGCACAGCCCTAGGAAACTGAGCAAGTGTCTCTTATCCTTTGGTGGAGGCCAGTATCTCACGGCCTGTGTCTTCTCCGGTTCTGTGGCCACTGCAATGGGTGAGGCCGTGTGGCCCAAGTGGATCACTTCCCTCGGGATAAGCTGGCCCATCTTCGCGTTCAGCTTCAATTTGGATACATGTAGTCTCTGTAACACCTCGCTCAGGTTGTCGAGATGGCCTTTGAGCGTCTTGCCGTCGATGATGATGTCCAAATATAGGGGGCATGCGTCATATCTCAATCCTCTCATTACTTTCTCCATGGGGCGTTGGAATATAGCTGGTGCGTTGCAGAGGCCAAGGGGCATATCTGTGAAATTTTAAAGCCCTTGGCCTGCCGAGAGTGCAGTCTTCTCCTTTTCTCTCGGGTCTAGAGCCACCTGGCAGTAACCCGACTTCAGTTCCACGGTCTAGAACTGTAAAACTTCTTCCCTCTGGTTCGTCCCGCTTTAAACTGCACTCGAGAAGTTAAGACCTTGCGCGTCTTTGTTAAGTCCTGAAGTTGCTTTGCTCATTGACGTATTAGCCATAAAATGTCCCTCTGTGTTGTCTATGCTAAATTTTGTCATAAACGTAGGACGTTTGCCATTAGGAGGCAATAACCATGTAAAATGTGTACATGGCCCACAGAGCGTAAAACTACCTGATATTCATCTTCCAAACATATACATTCAAGCCATCCTCGTTCAAATGCGAACTCAGGAGCTCTTGAAATTGAAGGTAGGACTAACACCTCAGTAACACAAGTATAAGCAGAGAGATAAAGTTGGTTGCTATTATTATATTCTACAAGTTCTAATTGTACCACTTGTAGTATTTGCATGATAAAATTTTGAATTCAATTAATGCTTCCAGTAATGGAAAACTGTTTATATGTAGGCGCTTCAGAATACATCCATTCTCACACTCAATTATTTGTTACACCGACATTGCGTATGTGTACATTCTAGATACTTCCTGTTTTTACGCCATAAACAGCACTGAAACCTAAGTTACAATTAAAGGTCATAAATGAATATCTTATAAATCTTTGAACATTATTACAATTTCTTTTTCCTTGTGTAAGATATTACAGGTGGGGCCATCTCTGGACAGCAGAAACTGTTTATATCTGAAACACTTTTTCGTGTGTAACTTATGTTTATAAAAGTAACTAAAGGTATTACAGTCGTTTCAAGTGTTGGGTGCAGGCGTATCCACTTCCATCCCGTCTAGTGTCCTCAAGAGTAAATGGGGGGGCTTGTTATTCTCTAGGTCTCGCCCTATGGAAAGCCCCTCGGAAGACGCCGAGCGCCCTTTGGGACAGCTCGGATACTCCCAGGTTGCAGGAAGCCCGGGTCTTGTTCCTACGGGTTCAAGGCTAATGCGGGTTGAGCCTCTGGACTTAAACTTCTCTTCCACACTTGTGCATTAGCGTCGCTAATCTTGGCAGGGTCTTCTGGACATGGAGTTTGCGTTAACGTGGCTCTGCCCTCAACGAAGTTCAGAGGTGAAGCCGTACTCCTGCAGCCTTTGTACAGGTATTTGTGGAAGTGCTCCAATATCTTTACTACCGCCAGTAGCTCTCGCGGGGTGACGCAGTAGTTCTCCTCTGCCTTGGATTTGCGTCTTACTGTAGTAGGCTATCACCCGCTCATGGCCGTCCTGGACTTCGGATAATATGCCTCCAATGCTATGGTCGCTGGCCTCGGTGTCCACAATGAAGGTGCCACCTGGTTTTGGAAATCGAAAAATTGGAACCCTGCAAAACGTCTTCTACAGCTGCCAGAAAGCACCTTCGGCGTCCTCCGTCCACGCATAAGGTTGGTGTTCTTCTGTTAGGCGGGTGAGGGGCTTGCCGGTGTTGGAGAACCCCTTTATGAAACGGCTGTAATAGCTGCACAGCCCTAGGAAACTGAGCAAGTGTCTCTTATCCTCTGGCCCCTCATGGCCTGCAGTAACACAAGTATAGGCAGAGAGATAAACTTGGTTGCTATTATTATATTCTACAAGTTCTAATTGTACCGCTTGTTGTACTCTTATGATGTAATTTTGAATTCAATCAATACTTTCGGTCAGGGAAAGCTGTTTATAAGTAGACGCTTGAGAATACATCCATTCTCACACTCAATTATTTGTTGCATCGACATTGCGTCTGTGTACATTCTAGCTACTTCCAGTTTTTACGCCATAAACAGCACTGAAACCTAAGTCACAAATGAAGGTCATACATGAATGTCTTATAAAGCTTTGAACATTATTACAATTTCTTTTTCCTTGTGTAAGATATTACAGGTGGAGCCATCTCTGGACAGCAGAAACTGTTTATAACTGAAATACTGTTTCGTGTGTAACGTATGTTTGTAAAAGTAACTAAAGGTATTTCAGTCGGCTCAAGTGTTGTGTGCAGGGTTATTAATATATTACAATGAGAGGATTTCTTGTAGTAAACCTTTATTCTCTCCGTACACAAAGATAACCAAACTAAAAATAACAGAACACTGTCAATAATCAAATCCCTCTAGGAGAACAAAAGATGTAGTAATTAAATACTGGGGATGACGTAGGCGTCCTCAATCTCCCACATCCTCCCCACTACATTGCCAAGTAGCTCTTAGAAAACAATAAAAATGTAACATATATGTTCACAGATGTAGTTTCACATCCGGTTTCGTTGTACATACAACAGGAATACAGTCACGCGTGTTAAAAATTGGTCAACACATGTCGCATTGCATACGCCATGCTGATCCTATAGAACAGGAAGGGGGCTAGCGTATTTAATATTGTGACTTTGTGGGTTCGTAGAATTGAAAGTCCAATTTGCCGAAATTTTAAATGTTCTTTATTTGCGTAGAAACACACTGCATAGAAGCAAAATTACATCACATATCACAATCTATAACACCAAGGTCGATGACAATAACAAACAGCTTACTCACCTTCCACTGTTTACAACACTGTTGTTACTTGACTTTACAACTGTTTACTACTCAGGACTGACTCCTGGCGAGTCGTCGCTCTCTTAAATACCCCATTGATAAATTCGAGGGACTTCTGGAGCAAATAAGAAAAGCAACTAATCTCTGTCAATCGAGATATCACTAGAACCTTTCTTACGTGAAAACATATCTGGACCGGCAAGTTACTGATCTCAAGCGCTATGTTTATCTGCTTATGCAAGCACTGTCCACCTGTTATCTTTATCTGCAGGCTCTTTGTGTACTCAAGCCGCGCTTATTTCTCGGCACTGAGATTTCTGTGCTTTTCGCCGCGAATCTGCTCCCTCCTCAAGGTTCGTCGTCCCGAACAGCACCATAGTATAAGGCCAGACTATCCATGTGTACCACCAACATCTTTCCTCGGGGCACTTTCTGGATGCGGTAGACCACGTCGTTAATCCTCTTCACCACCCGCTCGGTCGCTTCCATGGTTGCTGTAACTTCCGGCATCGTCCCTTGGTCCGGGTAGGGCGGTACAACCCGACTAGGTCACCCTGCTGGAACCCTTGTCTGTTGGCTTGCCTGCCGAATCGGGTCTTCATGCGGTCGCTCGCCTTCTGGATGTCCTGACGGGCCATCTCATGCATATCGTGCAGATGATCCACCTAGTTCTCCACATACTTGGTCGCTGGCTGTTATGCGTCCGGGGGACTCCCATTAGCCAGATCACAGGGGAGGCATAACTCTCGGCCAAACATTAAGCTGGCTGGCGCCGTTCCAGTTGTGTCGTGTCTAGACAAGCGGTAGGCCAGCACTAACAGTGGCACCTTGACATCCCAGTCTCGCTAATGGCTGGCCACGACCTTCCTCAGGGGCTCTTCTAAGGTCTTGATGTACCTCTCGACCATGCAGTCCGACTGCGGGTGTAAAGGTGTTGTGCGGGTATTGTGAACCCCAAATCTTTCTAGTGCCTAGTTCATCAGGTTAGACTCAAAATTTGTGACCTGGTCGCTGTGGAGCTCTAACACCACCCCAAATCAGCAGAACACTTGCTCCACGAGGCAGTCTGAAATTTTCGTTGCCTCCTGGCTGGGAATGGCATACACCTCCGGCCACTTGCTGAAGTAATCCGTGACCACCAGCAGGTATTGTCTCGGTCGGATGCTGGAAATGGTCCAGCTATGTCAAGGGCAATCCTTTCGAATGGCGCTCGGACGTAGTGATGCATGTGACCCCGATTCCTATTCTAGGGCCAAGGACTCTCATCGCACACGTGACATTGACGGCACCATCTCTCAGCATCTGTTCGGAGCCTCAGCCAGTAGTAGCGCTGCCGAAGTTTGGCCAACGTACGGTTTGCCCCAGGTGTCCTCCTGAAGTACCGGCGTGCACTTCCCCTAGTACCTCCAGCTCCTTGCTTCGGGGAAGTGCCAATTGTTCTGTCTGTGTTTTCACATCAGGTGATTCCCATACCCGTAACTGCACGCCCTCTCTTGCCTTCAGTGGGTCACATTGTGCCCAGTACGATTTGTAGGTGGCGCATCCCGATGCGATGTCCTCCCAGGTTGGACTTGTCCCTGCCTCCAATTCCCTCAGGAGTGGCCCCATGTCGGCGCCGCCAGCTGCTTCCTCCTCAGGCCTGCGCTATCTCAGCCATCCGCAGGCACTGCCGTGACCACTTTTACAGCTGTGACACACTTCTCTTCCAAGCCGAGCTCCTCCTTCGGGAGTTTTTCGGATTGGGATGGTCTCGAGGGGGCAGTGTGTATCCCGATACCCTTGGGGGATTGGGTACGTCTTCGGACGGGGTTGAGGGAAGCCATTAAGTTTCCGGGTACTAGCCTACTCAGCAAGTAGGAGGTGTGCTAGATCACCAGGCGGCCCCACCGAGGTTATTCGGTAGTCTTCACCTTGAGTGTTGACGCGCGTAAGTGGCGTATCCACAACCATCCCGTCTAGTGTCCTCAGGACTAGATGGGGGGGCTTGTTATTCTCTAGGTCGCGCCCTATGGAAAGCCCCTCGGAGGACGCCGAGCGCCCTTTGGGACAGCTCGGATACTCCCAGGTTGCAGGAAGCCCGGGTCTTGTTCCTACGGGTTCAAGGCTAATGCGGGTAGAGCCTCTGGACTTAAACTTCTCTTCCACACTTGTGCATTAGCGTCGCTAATCTTGGCAGGTTCTTCGGGACATGGAGTTTGCGTTAACGTGGCTCTGCCCTCAACGAAGTTCAGAGGTGAAGTCGTACTCCTGCAGCCTTTGTACAGGTATTTGTGGAAGTGCTCCAATATCTTTACTACCGCCAGTAGCTCTCGCGGGGTGACGCAGTAGTTCTTCTCTGCCTTGGATTTGCGTCTTGCTGTAGTAGGCTATCACCCGGTCATGGCCGTCCTGGACTTGGGATAATACGCCTCCAATGCTATGGTCGCTGGCCTCGGTGTCCACAATGAAGGTGCGACCTGGTTGTGGAAATCGAAAACTTGGAACCCTGCAAAATGTCTTCTACAGCTGCCAGAAAGCACCTTCGGCGTATGTTCACAGATGTAGTTTCACAGCCGGTTTCGTTGTACATACAACAGGATTACAGTCACGCGTGTTAAAAATTGGTCAACACATGTCGCATTGCAAACGCCATGCTGATCCTATAGAACAGGAAGGGGGCTAGCGTATTTAATATTGTGACTTTGTGTGTTCGTAGAATTGAAAGTCCAATTTGCCGAAATTTTAAATGTTCTTTATTTGCGTAGAAACACACTGCATAGAAGCAAAATTACATCACATATCACAATCTGTTACACCAAAGTCGAAGACAATAACTAACAGCTTACTCCCCTTCCACTGTTTACAACACTGTTGTTACTTGACTTTACAACTGTTTACTACTCAGGACTGACTCCTGGCGAGTCGTCGCTCTCTTAAATACCCCATTGATAAATTCGAGGGACTTCTGGAGCAAATAAGAAAAGCAACTAATCTCTGTCAATCGAGATATCACTAGAACCTTTCTTACGTGAAAACATATCTGGACCGGCAAGTTACTGATCTCAAACGCTATGTTTATCTGCTTATGCAAGCACTGTCCGCCTACTATCTTTATCTGCAGGCTCCTTGTGTACACAAGCCGCGCTTAGCTCTCGGCACTGAAATTTCTGTGCTTTTCACCGCGAAACTGCTTCCTCCTCAAGGTTCGACGTCCCGAAAAGCACCATAGTAGATGGCCAGACTATCCATGTGTACCACCAACATCTTTTCTCGGGGCACCTTCTGGATGCGGTAGACCCCGTCGTTAATCCTCTTCACCATCCGGTACGGTCATTGCCATGGTTGCTGGAACTTACGGCATTGTCCCTTGGTCCGGGTAGGGCGGTACAACCAGACTAGGTCACCGTGCTGGAACCCTTGGCTGTTGGCTTGACTGTCGTATCGGGTCTTCATGCGGTCGCTCGCCTTCTGGATGTCCTGACGAGCCAACTCATGCATATCGTGGAGATGGTGCACCAGGATCCCCACATACTCGGTTGCCGGCTGTTTTGTGTCCGGAGGTCTTCCAAAAGCCAGATCACAGGGGAGGCGTAACTCTCGGCCAAACATTAAGCTGGCTGGCGTCATTCCAGTTGTGTCGTGTGTAGACAAGCGGTAGGCCAGCAAGAAAAATGGCACCTTGACATCCCAGTATCGCTGATGGCTGGCCACGTCCATCCTCAGATGCTCTTCTAAGGTCTTGATGTAACACTCCACCATGCAGTCCGATTGCGGGTGTAGGGGTGTTGTGCGGGTCTTGTGAACCCCAAATCTTTGTAGTGCCTAGTTCATAAGGTTAGACTCAAAATTTGTGCCCTGATCGCTGTGGAGCTCTAACACCACCACAAATCAGCAGAGCACATGCTCCAAGAGGCAGTCTGAAATTGTCTTTGCCTCCTGGCAGGGAATGGCGTACACCTCCGGCCACTTGCTGAAGTAATCCATGAGCACCATCAGGTAATTGTCTCGGTTGGATGCTGGAAATGGTCCAGCTATGTCAAGGGCAATCCTTTCGAATGGCGCTCGGACGTAGTGATGCATGTGAACCCGATTCCTATTCTAGGGGCCAGGACTCACATCGCACACGTGACATTGACGGCACCATCTCTCAGCATCTGTTCGGAGCCTCAGCCAGTAGTAGCGCTGCCGAAGCTTGGCCAACGTACGGTTTGCCCCAGGTGTCCTCCTGAAGTACCGGCGTGCACTTCCTCTAAGACCTCCAGCTCCTTGCTTCGCGGAAGTGCCAACTGTTCTGTCTGTGTCTTCACATAAAGCGATTCCCATACCCGGAACAGCACTGCCTCTTTTGTCTTCAGTGAGTCACATTGGGACCAGTAAGATTAGTAGGTGCGGCTTCCCGATGCGATTTCCTCCCAGGATGGGCCTGTCCCTGCCTCCAATTCCCTCAAGAGTGGTTCCAAGTCGGCGTCCACCAGTTGCTTCCTCCTCAGGCCTGCGCTATCTCAGCCATCCGCAGGCACTGCCGTGACCACTTTTATAGCTGTGGCATACTTCTCTTCCACTCTTGTGCATTAGGCGCACTACTCTGGGCAGGGTCTCTGGGACATGGCGTTGGCGTGAACGTGGCTCTTCCCTCAACGAAGTTCAGAGGTGAAGTTGTACTACTGCAGCCTTTGTACCCAATGGACTGCGTGGCCTTCCAGGTTTCTATAACTCAATGGCCAAGTGAGAGCGGAATGGTCAGTCCTCAGGTGGAATTGCTGACCGTACAGGTATTTGTGGAAGTGCTCCAATATCTTAACTACCGCCAGTAGCTCTCGCCGGGTGACGCAGTAGTTCTTCTCTGCCTTGGATAGCGTCTCGCTGTAGTAGGCTATCACCCGCTCTTGGCCGTCCTGGACTTACGATAGGATGCCTCCAATGCAATGGCCGCTGGCCTCGGTGTCCACAATGAGGGTGCAACTTGGTTGTGGAAATCCCAAAATTGGAGCACAGCATAGCGTCTTTTTCAGTTGCCGGAAAGCACCTTCGGCGTCCTCCGTTTACCCATAAGGTCGGTGGTCTACTGTTAGGCGGGTGAGGGGCTTGCCGATGTTGGAGAACCCCTTTATGAAATGGCTGTAATAGCTGCACAGCCCTAGGAAACTGAGCAAGTGTCTCTTATCCTTTGGTGGAGGCCAGTATCTCACGGCCTGTGTCTTCTCCGGTTCTGTGGCCACTGCAATGGGTGAGGCCGTGTGGCCCAAGTGGATCACTTCCCTCGGGATAAGCTGGCCCATCTTCGCGTTCAGCTTCAATTTGGATGCATGTAGTCTCTGTAACACCTCGCTCAGGTTGTCGAGATGGCCTTTGAGCGTCTTGCCGTCGATGATGATGTCCAAATATAGGGGGCATGCGTCATATCTCAATCCTCTCATTACTTTCTCCATGGGGCGTTGGAATATAGCTGGTGCGTTGCAGAGGCCAAGGGGCATATCTGTGAAATTTTAAAGCCCTTGGCCTGCCGAGAGTGCAGTCTTCTCCTTTTCTCTCGGGTCTAGAGCCACCTGGCAGTAACCCGACTTCAGTTCCACGGTCTAGAACTGTAAAACTTCTTCCCTCTGGTTCGTCCCGCTTTAAACTGCACTCGAGAAGTTAAGACCTTGCGCGTCTTTGTTAAGTCCTGAAGTTGCTTTGCTCATTGACGTATTAGCCATAAAATGTCCCTCTGTGTTGTCTATGCTAAATTTTGTCATAAACGTAGGACGTTTGCCATTAGGAGGCAATAACCATGTAAAATGTGTACATGGCCCACAGAGCGTAAAACTACCTGATATTCATCTTCCAAACATATACATTCAAGCCATCCTCGTTCAAATGCGAACTCAGGAGCTCTTGAAATTGAAGGTAGGACTAACACCTCAGTAACACAAGTATAAGCAGAGAGATAAAGTTGGTTGCTATTATTATATTCTACAAGTTCTAATTGTACCACTTGTAGTATTTGCATGATAAAATTTTGAATTCAATTAATGCTTCCAGTAATGGAAAACTGTTTATATGTAGGCGCTTCAGAATACATCCATTCTCACACTCAATTATTTGTTACACCGACATTGCGTATGTGTACATTCTAGATACTTCCTGTTTTTACGCCATAAACAGCACTGAAACCTAAGTTACAATTAAAGGTCATAAATGAATATCTTATAAATCTTTGAACATTATTACAATTTCTTTTTCCTTGTGTAAGATATTACAGGTGGGGCCATCTCTGGACAGCAGAAACTGTTTATATCTGAAACACTTTTTCGTGTGTAACTTATGTTTATAAAAGTAACTAAAGGTATTACAGTCGGTTCAAGTGTTGGGTGCAGGCGTATCCACTTCCATCCCGTCTAGTGTCCTCAAGAGTAAATGGGGGGGCTTGTTATTCTCTAGGTCTCGCCCTATGGAAAGCCCCTCGGAAGACGCCGAGCGCCCTTTGGGACAGCTCGGATACTCCCAGGTTGCAGGAAGCCCGGGTCTTGTTCCTACGGGTTCAAGGCTAATGCGGGTTGAGCCTCTGGACTTAAACTTCTCTTCCACACTTGTGCATTAGCGTCGCTAATCTTGGCAGGGTCTTCTGGACATGGAGTTTGCGTTAACGTGGCTCTGCCCTCAACGAAGTTCAGAGGTGAAGCCGTACTCCTGCAGCCTTTGTACAGGTATTTGTGGAAGTGCTCCAATATCTTTACTACCGCCAGTAGCTCTCGCGGGGTGACGCAGTAGTTCTCCTCTGCCTTGGATTTGCGTCTTACTGTAGTAGGCTATCACCCGCTCATGGCCGTCCTGGACTTCGGATAATATGCCTCCAATGCTATGGTCGCTGGCCTCGGTGTCCACAATGAAGGTGCCACCTGGTTTTGGAAATCGAAAAATTGGAACCCTGCAAAACGTCTTCTACAGCTGCCAGAAAGCACCTTCGGCGTCCTCCGTCCACGCATAAGGTTGGTGTTCTTCTGTTAGGCGGGTGAGGGGCTTGCCGGTGTTGGAGAACCCCTTTATGAAACGGCTGTAATAGCTGCACAGCCCTAGGAAACTGAGCAAGTGTCTCTTATCCTCTGGCCCCTCATGGCCTGCAGTAACACAAGTATAGGCAGAGAGATAAACTTGGTTGCTATTATTATATTCTACAAGTTCTAATTGTACCGCTTGTTGTACTCTTATGATGTAATTTTGAATTCAATCAATACTTTCGGTCAGGGAAAGCTGTTTATAAGTAGACGCTTTAGAATACATCCATTCTCACACTCAATTATTTGTTGCATCGACATTGCGTCTGTGTACATTCTAGCTACTTCCAGTTTTTACGCCATAAACAGCACTGAAACCTAAGGCACAAATGAAGGTCATACATGAATGTCTTATAAAGCTTTGAACATTATTACAATTTCTTTTTCCTTGTGTAAGATATTACAGGTGGAGCCATCTCTGGACAGCAGAAACTGTTTATAACTGAAATACTGTTTCGTGTGTAACGTATGTTTGTAAAAGTAACTAAAGGTATTTCAGTCGGCTCAAGTGTTGTGTGCAGGGTTATTAATATATTACAATGAGAGGATTTCTTGTAGTAAACCTTTATTCTCTCCGTACACAAAGATAACCAAACTAAAAATAACAGAACACTGTCAATAATCAAATCCCTCTAGGAGAACAAAAGATGTAGTAATTAAATACTGGGGATGACGTAGGCGTCCTCAATCTCCCACATCCTCCCCACTACATTGCCAAGTAGCTCTTAGAAAACAATAAAAATGTAACATATATGTTCACAGATGTAGTTTCACATCCGGTTTCGTTGTACATACAACAGGAATACAGTCACGCGTGTTAAAAATTGGTCAACACATGTCGCATTGCATACGCCATGCTGATCCTATAGAACAGGAAGGGGGCTAGCGTATTTAATATTGTGACTTTGTGGGTTCGTAGAATTGAAAGTCCAATTTGCCGAAATTTTAAATGTTCTTTATTTGCGTAGAAACACACTGCATAGAAGCAAAATTACATCACATATCACAATCTATAACACCAAGGTCGATGACAATAACAAACAGCTTACTCACCTTCCACTGTTTACAACACTGTTGTTACTTGACTTTACAACTGTTTACTACTCAGGACTGACTCCTGGCGAGTCGTCGCTCTCTTAAATACCCCATTGATAAATTCGAGGGACTTCTGGAGCAAATAAGAAAAGCAACTAATCTCTGTCAATCGAGATATCACTAGAACCTTTCTTACGTGAAAACATATCTGGACCGGCAAGTTACTGATCTCAAGCGCTATGTTTATCTGCTTATGCAAGCACTGTCCACCTGTTATCTTTATCTGCAGGCTCTTTGTGTACTCAAGCCGCGCTTATTTCTCGGCACTGAGATTTCTGTGCTTTTCGCCGCGAATCTGCTCCCTCCTCAAGGTTCGTCGTCCCGAACAGCACCATAGTATAAGGCCAGACTATCCATGTGTACCACCAACATCTTTCCTCGGGGCACTTTCTGGATGCGGTAGACCACGTCGTTAATCCTCTTCACCACCCGCTCGGTCGCTTCCATGGTTGCTGTAACTTCCGGCATCGTCCCTTGGTCCGGGTAGGGCGGTACAACCCGACTAGGTCACCCTGCTGGAACCCTTGTCTGTTGGCTTGCCTGCCGAATCGGGTCTTCATGCGGTCGCTCGCCTTCTGGATGTCCTGACGGGCCATCTCATGCATATCGTGCAGATGATCCACCTAGTTCTCCACATACTTGGTCGCTGGCTGTTATGCGTCCGGGGGACTCCCATTAGCCAGATCACAGGGGAGGCATAACTCTCGGCCAAACATTAAGCTGGCTGGCGCCGTTCCAGTTGTGTCGTGTCTAGACAAGCGGTAGGCCAGCACTAACAGTGGCACCTTGACATCCCAGTCTCGCTAATGGCTGGCCACGACCTTCCTCAGGGGCTCTTCTAAGGTCTTGATGTACCTCTCGACCATGCAGTCCGACTGCGGGTGTAAAGGTGTTGTGCGGGTATTGTGAACCCCAAATCTTTCTAGTGCCTAGTTCATCAGGTTAGACTCAAAATTTGTGACCTGGTCGCTGTGGAGCTCTAACACCACCCCAAATCAGCAGAACACTTGCTCCACGAGGCAGTCTGAAATTTTCGTTGCCTCCTGGCTGGGAATGGCATACACCTCCGGCCACTTGCTGAAGTAATCCGTGACCACCAGCAGGTATTGTCTCGGTCGGATGCTGGAAATGGTCCAGCTATGTCAAGGGCAATCCTTTCGAATGGCGCTCGGACGTAGTGATGCATGTGACCCCGATTCCTATTCTAGGGCCAAGGACTCTCATCGCACACGTGACATTGACGGCACCATCTCTCAGCATCTGTTCGGAGCCTCAGCCAGTAGTAGCGCTGCCGAAGTTTGGCCAACGTACGGTTTGCCCCAGGTGTCCTCCTGAAGTACCGGCGTGCACTTCCCCTAGTACCTCCAGCTCCTTGCTTCGGGGAAGTGCCAATTGTTCTGTCTGTGTTTTCACATCAGGTGATTCCCATACCCGTAACTGCACGCCCTCTCTTGCCTTCAGTGGGTCACATTGTGCCCAGTACGATTTGTAGGTGGCGCATCCCGATGCGATGTCCTCCCAGGTTGGACTTGTCCCTGCCTCCAATTCCCTCAGGAGTGGCCCCATGTCGGCGCCGCCAGCTGCTTCCTCCTCAGGCCTGCGCTATCTCAGCCATCCGCAGGCACTGCCGTGACCACTTTTACAGCTGTGACACACTTCTCTTCCAAGCCGAGCTCCTCCTTCGGGAGTTTTTCGGATTGGGATGGTCTCGAGGGGGCAGTGTGTATCCCGATACCCTTGGGGGATTGGGTACGTCTTCGGACGGGGTTGAGGGAAGCCATTAAGTTTCCGGGTACTAGCCTACTCAGCAAGTAGGAGGTGTGCTAGATCACCAGGCGGCCCCACCGAGGTTATTCGGTAGTCTTCACCTTGAGTGTTGACGCGCGTAAGTGGCGTATCCACAACCATCCCGTCTAGTGTCCTCAGGACTAGATGGGGGGGCTTGTTATTCTCTAGGTCGCGCCCTATGGAAAGCCCCTCGGAGGACGCCGAGCGCCCTTTGGGACAGCTCGGATACTCCCAGGTTGCAGGAAGCCCGGGTCTTGTTCCTACGGGTTCAAGGCTAATGCGGGTAGAGCCTCTGGACTTAAACTTCTCTTCCACTCTTGTGCATTAGCGTCGTTAATCTTGGCAGGTTCTTCGGGACATGGAGTTTGCGTTAACGTGGCTCTGCCCTCAACGAAGTTCAGAGGTGAAGTCGTACTCCTGCAGCCTTTGTACAGGTATTTGTGGAAGTGCTCCAATATCTTTACTACCGCCAGTAGCTCTCGCGGGGTGACGCAGTAGTTCTTCTCTGCCTTGGATTTGCGTCTTGCTGTAGTAGGCTATCACCCGCTCATGGCCGTCCTGGACTTGGGATAATACGCCTCCAATGCTATGGTCGCTGGCCTCGGTGTCCACAATGAAGGTGCCACCTGGTTGTCGAAATCCAAAAATTGGAACCCTGCAACACGCCTTCTACAGCTGCCAGAAAGCACCTTCGGCGTCCTCCGTCCACGCATAAGGTTGGTGTTCTTTAGTTAGGCGGGTGAGGGGCTTGCCGGTGTTGGAGAACCCCTTTATGAAACGGCTGTAATAGCTGCACAGCCCTAGGAAACTGAGCAAGTGTCTCTTATCCTCTGGCCCCTCACGGCCTGCAGTAACACAAGTATAAGCAGAGAGATAAAGTTGGTTGCTATTATTATATTCTACAAGTTCTAATTGTACAACTTGTTGTACTCTTATTAAGTAATTTTGAATTCAATCAATACTTTCGGTAAGGGAATGCTGTTTATAAGTAGACGCTTTAGAATACATTCATTCTCACACTCAATTATTTGTTGCATCGACATTGCGTCTGTGTACATTCTAGCTACTTCCAGTTTTTACGCCATAAACAGCACTGAAACCTAAGTCACAAATGAAGGTCATACATGAATGTCTTATAAAGCTTTGAACATTATTACAATTTCTTTTTCCTTGTGTAAGATATTACAGGTGGAGCCATCTCTGGACAGCAGAAACAGTTTATAACTGAAATACTGCTTCGTGTGTAACGTATGTTTGTAAAAGTAACTAAAGGTATTTCAGTCGGCTCAAGTGTTGGGTGCAGGGTTATTAATATATTAAAATGAGAGGATATCTGGTAGTAAACATTTATTCTCTCCGTACACAAAGATAACGAAACTAAAAATAACAAAACACTGTCAATAATCAAATCCCTCTAGGAGAACAAAAGATGTAGTAATTAAAGACTGGGGATGACGTAGGCGTCCTCAATCTCCCACATCCTCCCCACTACATTGTCAATTATCTTTTAGAAAACAATAAAAATGTAACATTTATGTTCACAGATGTAGTTCTACAGCCGGTTTCGTTGTACATACAACAGGAATACAGTCTCGCCTGTTTAAAAATTGGTCAACACTTGTCGCATTGCAAACGCCATGCTGATCCTATAGAACAGGAAGGGGGCTAGCGTATTTAATATTGTGACTTTGTGTGTTCGTAGAATTGAAAGTCCAATTTGCCGAAATTCCAAATGTTCTTTACTTGCGTAGAAATACACTGCGTAGAAGCAGAATTACGTCACATATCACAATCTACAACACCAAGGTCGATGACAATAACAAACAGCTTACTCACCTTCCACAGTTTACAACACTGTTGTTACTTGTCTTTACAACTGTTTACTACTCACGACTGACTCCTGGCGAGTCGTCGCTCTCTTAAATACCCCATTGATAAATTCCAGAGACTTCTGGAGCAAAGAAGAAAAACAACTATTTTCTGTCAATCAAGATATCACTGGAACCTTCCTTACGTGAATACCTATCTGGACCGGCAGGATACTGATCTCAAGCGCTATGTTTATGTGCCTATGCAAGCACTGTCCACCTGTTATCTTTATCTGCAGGCTCTTTGTGTAGCCAAGCCGTGCTCATCTCTCGGCAACGAAATTTCTGTGCTTTTCGCCCCGACATTATTCTTGTGGATATTATTTAAAACATTATCAAATTATGTAAATATAACCCATGTGCAGTATTATACTCCGTGCAAACTGAGCTCAAATCAACTGGAGCCCTTTACTATGCACTGACATGAGCTTTTTTAAGTTTGAAAAGAAGTTTAAAAACTTAAAACAGAGGAAAAAATTTTAATTTTGGAATAAATTATGTGAAATCCCGAATAAAATAAATTAATTTTGCGTTCTGGCAAATACAAATATTGTGTATATCATTTCCTTCTATTTATTAGCAGGGACGGTACTTTGTCTCATTTTGCCGCGAGATTGACTGACACTGGTGTACAGAATGGAGCTGTCCGTCTAACAAGCTGCAGTCGTTTATTTATACCATTCACATACACAAATGCGCTCGAGACTGAGGCATAACAGATCCTGCCCTCAGACGAGTCTAAATATGTCTCATTTCTGCACAGTGTGATTCAGACTGTTTGTTTTGTGGCGTTTCTAAGTCACAGTTAACAGACTGAGTTCGGGTGATATTTTGTGTGCAGTTGACCTGTGCATGTTAAAAATACGTTTCCTTGAAATTAAATTGAAGAAGGTATTAGACGAAGAAACTAATGTATCGGAGCGTTTCGTATTTACTAAGAATAAACAAAAATTATTTTCATAATTATTTTTTTAAAATTATTTCCATAGTATTATTAAGTAAACATTTCTACAACTATTACTTTGTTACAATTATTGTTAATGCAGCTGTATATAACAATTATTTTATTTTAATTATTTTAATTGTTTATACTTTACAACTATTTTGTGATTTAACGTGATTGTAGCTACATAAAAATATTAACGTAAATGTCTTCATTATGTGCATTGTTTATTTGTATCTCTTTAACACAAAACTAAGCTCAATATAAAACTACTGCATAGCTTAAGATAGGTATATCAACTTTTAAGGTAATTAACCTTAGTATATATCAATTTTCTTGTAGTGTCTTGAGTTTAATGAATAATAGTTGTTTAATTTATGTATTATATAACTTGTAACCTCTATTTATCTACAACTGAATGACCATACAAATACCTGAGTGGCTTTCTTTCCTCTCACTGAAAATCTGAATGATATATAAAATTATATGAGATTTTTTAGAATGTATTAAAGTTATACTTTGCTATAGTGACAGATTTGAATGACATCTCCATCATTTGTGCAAAATAATGCAGTAAAAGAAGTTTTGGTTATAACTGTAGTTCTCTAAGAAACGAGCAGACGTCATTTACGGGCAACATGAGACAAACCACTAAAATGTATGTTCTTGATAGTTCTACCACGCAGTAAATGCGTTTGCTAGTAGATCAGAGCAATCCGAGAACGCGCGGGTGCTCGGTGTTATAGATGGATGGCAGAAATGTGCAACGTATATTGTAATAAGTAGCGTAACAAGAGACAGTGATTTACTATTAGATACATATATTTATAAGTAGGTTAAATTAAACAGAACTATTTCCAATCTAGATAGGTGATACTGCATTTAGTTACTATACACCCGTCGTATCAGCTTACCCTATCTACTTTGGAAGAAATGCCATTTTGAAGCCGCAATTGCGCTTTTAAATATATTTTCTTTAATTATTAGGAAGAACGGTCAAAGCATTAAAGTGAGATATATTTAATATATAAGTATGAGTAGCTGGCATGCCAATTTATAAGAGTACTCACTCAACTGTTTGATGTCCACCTTTCCTCCATAGGCGCTTTTCTACCATAAATTTGAGCCATCTTCAGTGAAGTCTAATCCAACTACTGTTTAAGGACGATCGTCTGCCTCTCCAAGAAAGTTAAGGCTCCACCTACTGGTGGTCTCCTGATTTCTGATGCCAACCTTTGCAACTGGAACATTGGGACAAATCTTACTGCGCACAAGATAAGTTGTCCCCTTTGATATTAACAGGTTGAAGTAGCATAGACTCTGGGTGTGAGGAAATTAAATTGTTGGATGTTTGAGGAGGCAAATGTACTTCCTCTTCTATCTCCGTTTCCGGAACGATACCCTGATTACCAGCTGTCTGTTGAAGTAGATGTACTTTCTCTTCCATCTGCTTCATGGAAAGTTTATTATTTATTATGGAAGTTTATTTATTTATTATTTATTTATTATTTATTATGGGAAGTTTATTTTTATTACGAGCACTGCAACTGTCACAACACTAAACTGCACAGAAGTAGGTTCGAAGAAGCACCGTGTTGAACTGCACTACATTTGCACGTTACACTGGAAGCGTCTTGGTATTGTTGATGTTTGCGTTATCGGAACTGTACCTGCGGTACCCCGCTTACGTGTGACGTATCTATTTAGTAACTTTTCTCGCCGAGTGCATTCGTATCGTGGCCGACTAGTAGACTTATTCTTTCCAAAGCCAAGCCGCGGGACCTGGTATGATGAGCTTCTGGTATGTCTTCTGGCAGTGTGAGAACTGAGTCATGCCCTGCCAGCTGCACGAGATGCGTTGCTTTCCCCTGCACTTCACACTCTCTTTACACATCCTCGTCTCATGTGACAGAGCAAAGTATGCACTGCTCCCGATGAGTGAACAAATCTTTGATTAGTTAACCTTCTTGCAGAAGGTTTATGTTCTTATGCTTTTTGCATTCTTCAGAGCACAAATACTACCTTTTTCCGTGAGTAACATAAATGCAGATCTCAAACCACTTCGCAAGCTACGCTATATGTAACTAGACCGTGAACAATTTGCAGTTGGAGGCGTGGTTTACCAACACCGGAGTCCTCTAGCTTTCCCCATCTACCGGCAGTTTAGGTTGCCTCTCCTCCATCACGCGGGCTGCATTGGTCATCTGTTTCACTCGCTTTCGGATTCACTCTTTTCATTTTCAGCCGAATCACTGCTTTGTTTCTCAGGGTTTAAAGAAACTATGATTCTATCTATTTGTTGATCGATTGTGAGGCCGTGTCCAAGGTAATTACTTTCTGCTAAAATGAACATCAAAACAGCATTAAAATACAGTCGTTTCGTGTGGTTTGCGCTCTATCACATGCAGGAAGGGAGGGGAGTCACGTGATACTTGGATGACGAGAAGGGGAGAAGGCTCTCCTCGCGCATGCACATCTATGTTGTGCCATTCTGGGGATAGGCATTAAAACGTCTAACAGCACGCTCCAATCTCTCTAAGCAAAATACTCAACATTATCGTTAAGGCATGCGTGTGCTCAGAAGTTTTCCACCATGAATGTAAAATGTTATCCGTGAAACAATTCATAAAAAGCCTTGCAGCCTATCTCTACACTCTCTGAGCGAAAAATCCAAATTCTATATTAAACACATAATTGTGCTTTGAGGGGTTTCTTAAGATTAAAGGTCTCTCTCACTTCTTGACTACAACATAACCAATTAAATCCCTGTCGCGCTGTTCCTTCCTCTGGCACTTATACTGACTAGTGACATAACTTCCTCAGGCTAAATTAACACACTTCAAGTTCACGAACTAGTGTCTGAGTGTAAGACAAAACTATAGATATCACGAGCTCTTCAATGATCTACATCGATTCGGGCGCAGAGGCTCCGGAAAGGCAGACCACTACCACCAAAGTAACCACGTAAATTCACACCCTACAGTGATGTGGCACATACATGTTGTCAACATAACCACGTAATCTCAGCTAGAACAAAGCCGTAGCGTTTAACGCATCGCATATACATCGGCAGATAATGTAGCCCCTGATGGTGATTGTGAGCGGTAGTGATGTGATATCTCGGAAATGGTAAATGCCACAAAATTTGCTTGGTACAAAAGGCGTGCTTTAATACAACATAATAAATATCTTCCGAATGGGGAGACATAAAAACTATTCGAGAAAAAAGGCTGAAGATGCAATTTTTTTTTTGCCATTTTAAAAACCATAATCTTAACGCCTTTTTGTAGAAACAGTTAAAGGCATTTTAGACAGAATCAAAATTAACAATGACGTTCCACGCAAAGCTTAGCTTAGGAGGACAATATCTTTGAAAATCTTAACTCGTAACCTTTAAGAAGGGGAATACCAATTTGCATTAAAAACACATGTAAAAGTATAAATTCGGTTATGACGATCGCTAGCTCTTGTGGTTCTCAATGTCCCAATCTAGGTATTTTCGCAGTCCACTCTGTGGGCGTGCGTTCAGATCCCACTCCTGACATCAATTGTGAATTTGTGAGTTCGTAGAATTAAAAGTCCAATTTGCCGAAATTCTACATTTCCCTTATTTCCATAGAATACACTGTTCAATTCTAACGTAATAACATTACACCACATATGCAACACAAGCTTCCAGGGTCGATGACAATAACAAACAGCTCTCGTTACAACAATACTCTTGTTACACACTTCACAGCTGTTTACTGTTCACCTCACTGTTTTAAAACTCCGCTGGTGTGTCACAATCTCTTATATATCTCATTCATAAATTCCAGAGACTTCTGGAGTAAATGAGAAAATCAACTACTCTCTGTCAATCGAGATATCACTAGAACCTTCCGTACGTGAAACCCTATCTAGGCCGACAAGTCACTTATGTCAAGCGCTAAGTTTATCTGCTTATGCAAGCACTGTCCGCCTGTTATCTTTATCTGCAGGCCGTTTGTGTACTCAAGCCGCGCTTATCTCTCGACAGCGAATTTTTTGTGCTTTTCACCGCGACACTATATTAGGCATGGAAGACACTTCACTTTACTGCGAGAACCATTTATAATGCGTATGCTCCCTTTAAGTGTTCTTAAATTTACGACACGGAACCACTGGCTTTACCTTCCTTCCGAAGAAAGACAGGTTAAATATTTTTGTGCTCGGAAAGCTCCGCCGAGCTCGAACGCACGTCCTCGTGAACCAGAGGCTAAGGAAGCCCTTCTAGACCACGGAGAATGACTAAAGAACGCAGACTATCTAAAGAAATTATAGATAAACTCAACTTTCTTTGAGGCTAGTTTGACACGTTTATTTTATAACAAGTGAGTATGAACCACCATTCCTAATTTTACCCTTTTTTCTTGCAAATTTTAAGATTTATGTAAACTAACACACCCTTAAAGCCAGGAATTTATACTTTTGAATTTAATTAACTGAAAGAATTTTAAAGTAACAGACAATGAATTCAGTACCTTGTTTTCATGGATTACGTTTACATACATTAATTTCAATTTGCGTTTATGACAACTGTTTTATGCATATAACGACAGGCAGAATCATGAATATGGCGTCAAATACAGGTTTTTAGTATGCTTTTACGGCAACAAAGTGTTAATGTAAATAGAAATAACATCTAAAAGGTGGCAAAATGGAAATAAGTCCAGAGAATTGCATAATGACTTAATGAAGAATCGACAAAATTTATACAAGATTTACGAGGCAACTGTTACAAAGTTGAAGAAACCATCAAGAAATGCAAAGATAGAACTGTTACATTTTAATGTTGATCATATCCACTGGAAACACTGTGTTTCTGCTGCCCTTCTTTTATCTCCAAGATCGAAAGTGAATCGCAAAACTCGGTATTATACAAATGTGGAACTAGGAAACAAACATTTTCCTAGTAAACAGGTTCTATTTACATTTCCTCCCAATCTTCTCTAAATGTTTACGACGCATTTTAGTTCCAAATTGGCGTTGTTGGGAAAAGCAGAGTGCGCAAAAGCCGTTAAAAATGTGTATTAAGACTGCTAAGCGAACTGAATGACCTGCTTTCGGATATACATTTGTGCAGACCTTCCTTTTTATTTCTGGCGTAAGAAAGAGCTAAACACTTCAATTCCCATTGTGGTCTTCGCCTTCTTTCAGAAACAATATTTTTTACCTATACCCCCTAAGAATTCGTTGGTTTAAAATACCACAATGTTGTCAAAGCATAGAAAAAGCTATCACATAATGAGACCTGAAAACATCCTGTGGATTACAGTATACAATACTAGAATAAATTGATTTAGGGAAACCAATTCTTAGTTGTTTAAATGTTGAGGATTTATTTCAACAGTGTATGATATATTTATTGTTTGGAGATTTAGAAAATGAAATGTGCAGTGATTAACGCCCGCTTTTACTACATACGGCAGCGCAGGCGGTGACACTGATGATACATGAGATGAAGCTAGAGAACCGGTGGAATGAGATGGCGGTGGAAACCGGAGATCCTGGAGAAATCCCACCCCAGCGCCGTGTTGTCCACCAAAAATCTCACTTTGCGGCCACCTGGGATCGAACCCGGACCGCCTAGGTGACAGCCAAGCGGTCTAACCACTGAGCCACGGCGCGGCCTTTGGAAACTTAGAGCCAGATTGAAAAATTCAATGCCATTGCTGGGCTTTGGACCACGGACACTACAATCTGGTTTCTCTAACCTTGAGCTATCAGGTCAACGTCACAGCAAGATACTGTCGCGAAGCCGGTATCTACGATAGCGCGGCTAGTGTACACAAAGAGCCGGCAAATAAAGATAGCTGTGATAAAGGACTTGCCGGCATAGATGAAGTTACGCTTCTGAAATGTGATAGAATATTTGGTTTCGTTATTGTTCTGGTGCAGTCTCTAATTTATATATGAGGTATTTAAGAGTCAGTTGTAAGCAGTAGGCAGCTGTAGAGTGTTGTTGTAACGAGAGCTGATATAATCAGAACGCTGTTTGTTATTGTCATAGACCTTAAGTAGACTGTGTGTACGTTACGTGAGAATTGAACAGTATATTTCTACGAAAATAAAGAAGATTTGGAATATCTGCAACTCGGACTTTTAATTCTACGAACCCACAAAGTTACAATATTGAAAACGCCAACTGGCTCGCATTTTTCTCGGTAAATCACTAGGAAACATGAGACCACTACGTCATTGATGACTTACAGTACTCTAAGCACCTATTAGGTCAATGAATTGAAATTGTTCCCGGATGAAACAGAACCGGTTGATTGACTGCTGTAGGGAGAAGAGACAATCATTGACGATTATTCGTACATCACATATGAATGCCCGCCTCGGTAACATACATGGTAGCGTGTCTGCTTCACGTTCAAGAGGTCCCGAGTTCGAATCTCGGTTAGGGTGAGTTACCTCTATAAGGTTTTCTCCAGGGTTTTCCCTTATCCTTAATGACGAATGTCAGGTAGCTGTAAGCTCCGTGGACCCTGGATACTTTTGAGCATCATTTCACTCATTTCATTCAGCGTCCGATATGACTTAACGTTGCAGGATGTAAAATTACAATAACAATAAAAATCAGATATGAAATGCAGCACATCTTCGTTCATTCCTTCATCTTTGCCATTGATGCACGAAGTCGAAGAAATATTCAATTATTACTCTTTTTGAATACGTAACTTAACTCTGAAAACTTGGGATCCATAATTATAAATATCACAAATATAAAATATAGACAATGTAACTCTCTCTTTGAAAACAACCGGATACCGAGTATCTCCGATGCAGACTATGATCTGCGCCTAGTGAAAGACCAAGGGTATCATATTGCAAACTTCGAGTAAGTTAAACGTAAACAATTACTATGCTCGGCAGCTACGTTGCCAGTTAGGGTAACAATTTCAGACTTCTGTTTCCATTGTAAGAATAACATATGACAGTTGTATAACGCGTTTTATGACACCTTAAGATTTTGAGAGATGTTAGTTAAAAAGAATATTGCTGTTGATCAAATTTGTTAATTAACTTGATAATTGAGAATCCCCTTAAATGTATGCAGCCAATTTTGCAATCATGTTTGTTTTCACCTGTGATAGATGTAATAAGTTACTTCCGGTTTTGCTAACCTACACATTGGTTATAATTAGCATGAACGTAATTCATAAGGAAATTATTTGCCAATAAATTCAGTTCAGCGAGCTAATACTTAATGAATAGCGTCACACGTGTCATGGAACGCAACCGCTAAGGACAGAGAAACACAAATTCGTGGATCATGGTTTTCAGGTAAATGTTCAGTAGGAAATTTCTCCAAGAAAATTGGAAGAATTATTGTTGTATAGAGGAGGCAGCGTTATGAAGATCTAAATTAAGTACAATAAAATTAATTATCATCTGAGAAAGGCAGGTTAAATCGTTTAATAGCAAAACTTATTGCCTACTACTAACAACAAAAAGGAAATCCCACTAAATTAGGAATATTTGTTGTAATCAACCCTGAGCAGCTTTAATATTACAGTGCCCAGATTGGGAAAGGAGGTCAATTTCACTATGGAAAAAACTAAAACGACGGTTACATCCCTAAGGTTATCAGATGTACGAGGGTCCTTCAATAAATAACTGAACTATTCTTTTAACTAACACAATGGTTTTATTTCACTAACATTTACGTACACACTTTCGAAGTATTCTCTCTCTGATGAAATACAATTATTCCAAGGATTTACCCATTGTTCCAAACACTCATTGAACCAATTTTTGGGACAGTCTGTTCAGGATACCCATGAAAACATTGTTGACCTCGTTATCACTTTGAAAATTGCGACCCCGAAGCTACTGTTTCTCTTTAGGGAAGAGGTTAAAATCGCATGGTGAGAGATCCGGAGAGTAAGGTGCATAAGGCGTGATCCCAATGTCCATTTTTGCAATGACATCTTGAATTGCACGAGCTCGATGAGCAGGGGCATTATCCTGATGCAAGGTCTATCCTCTCCTTGCGAGATCTGGTCACTTTTCGGCGATTTTTTTCTTCAGTGGCCCTTCAGTACGTGACAATAGTAAGCAGCAGTTACTGTGCGTTGATTAGTTACAACATGATCATACAGAATGCTCTGTTTGTCACAGAATACGAGATGCATAACCTTTCCTGTACTTTTCTGAACTTTTGCTTTCTTAGGCTTAGGGTTCGATGAATGTTACCACTGCGAACTCTCCTGTTTTTTTAACTGGTCGTAATGGTGGAACCAACTCTCGTCACCAGTGATGACCCTGTTCAAGAAGTCTGGTTCCCGTCGTAGCCTTCTGAGCCATTCTTGACACGTCATGACGCGGTGAGCCTTCTGTTCGTCCTTCAGCACGTGCGGTACGCATTTCGCTGCAACTTTTCGATACCAAGATTATTTTGAATTATGTCGTGTACAGTTCCAACAGACAAATTCATCATATCTACAAAGTTCGAAATTGATATCTGACGATCTTCTCGCACAATTGCGACAATTGTGTTAATGTTGACTTCCGTTTTTGCTGTTACGGCTTTGTCAGGGTGTGGAGAATCTTGAAGGTTTTCATGACCTCCTTTTGAACGTTTATACCACTCACAGACTTTCGTTTTGTCTAAAGCTTGGTGCTTGTATGCTTGTTGCACCATTTCAAAGGTTTCTATAGGAGTTTTGTCTAACAAAACACAGTGTTGCTGCAGTTTCAGTGCCATGGAGTGTGCACTAAACACGACCTCAAGTATCGGGCTCTAACTCCCAACTGATTGACTCTGCATGACTGGCACTCACAGCACTGCTAGAGGAAGGGTTCACCTTTCCACCACTAGCAGCCATGTTGCTCCAGGGCGGTTTATTCAAATACAATTAAATCACTTCGGTTATTTATTGAAGGACTCTCGTACTATAGCGGCACAGCGAATTTTGATGGGCAGTTTGAGCAGAGCGCTTCATTGCACGAAGAGAATGCAAATATTTCTTCAGAGCATACTCACCGCTATACCTCCTTCGCAATTGTGTAACTGACAGGACATTGAGCGACAGAAAAATGTATGGTGTATGGATTTCATAATAGCATGGGACTAGTATGAACAAGCTACCATTTGAGTCATCTTGCTCGCAATTAGGTTGCACATACTCCATATTTCGGTTGACCCCGATGACAGAATTTTCTGAAGCAGATGGGGACTATAAATGAAGGCTAAGTCCTGCGATGACAAATATGGAGTATCTGAACCTCTAAGGGATTTAGGATCATTTGAACTTTTATTTCGTCCATAACAGCGCTTGCAGATAAATACCTACGTCTCTTTGTCCATTTCTTCCTTGGGGGAGACAGCTGTGTCAGTCTCTGTCTATGAACTGCCAATTAAAAATTTAACAAGCTTTATTTAAATTAAACATGTTGCATGTGACACATACTTTAATGAAAACCCTCATCCAAAACTGCGCTTTGCAAGGACGATGTCTCATTACGTTTAGTATTCTGGGAAATGGAAAGCAATAGTAGCTTTGCACATCATAACCCTAATGAACTAATTTTGCACAGCAACCTAATGGGCTTCCACAGCACGGATACTATATGGGATGTGATCCCACAAGGTAAACCAAGTCGACGTAATTTTCCTCATGAGAAGTGACCGGAGATAATAACCGTAAACGTTGAGAGAAATAACCTTCTGTGTAACACACGCGGGAGAAGCTACGATGAGAAGCGCCAGCACAGGTTCTCAGATGTCTCTCTGCCACACTTTCGGTTCAACGCATTTTTCAGGGAAAGCTTCAAGTCAAAAATAATATTAGTACAATTCCTAAAACTTGAATCAGAAAATTACATTGTTTTAATAAATATGTTGACAACGCATTCTGTAAACCCTCTGCATCCATTGTAATGGGATTTCTTCCATCTAACACAGAGAAGGTATTGAGGACTACCACAAATTGCGTTGTAGTTATTTCAATAGAAAGATGTTTTAGAGCTGCTTAATAAAAACAAATCGGGAAAATTATGAACGTGGTGTTGTCCACCACAATCTCACTTTGCAGTCCCCTGGGATCGAACCCAGGTCGTCTTGGTGAGAACCTAGCGGTCTAACCACTGAGGCTTCCTATATTAAAAAGAGACATTTTAGGAGTGTCTTATGTGTTCTATGACATATATGTATGGCATGTATGTAGTTGTTTTTCTTTTATATACTGAAATACAGCAAGCTCTATTAGACACGTGATGTGATGTGTTCCTTTTACAGATTATACAGTTTAATTCTCTATAAGGTGTTACTTAAGCATTATGTACTTGTTGGCTAATACAGGATTTGATTATATTAATAGTGGTATACTAGGAATGTATAAAACGATAACGATTGAATAAACCTCTTGAAAGTTGAAAATGTTTTGCAGTATGTTTTTATTTGTCACATACTTTGTTACTTACATGCTTTATTGCTTTATATTCTGATACTCATAGGTTAAGAAATGGATTGTTTGTGCTGGTGTTCTGGACATACAAGACGGATCGTCACGAAATCCGTAAAGATAAGATTTTCTTTTCGCATGGCCAGTGACATCTGCTCTGAATTCAGTGTATTAGTCAACCACAATTTGGGTATGTTTCTCATTTACGGGAAAAATGATTCACTCATTACCCTCTTAGTTGTGTTATTCCATTTCATTTGTAATTTCTACAATATTAATGATTTGATTCCTATTTTGATTGTGGATTTTGGAGTCTATTGTAAGTTAGTTCCAGATTTTCATATTCAATAGCTTACTTTGCAGGAATGTCTGCTAGCCCATACTCTATTCGTATGTGAGGTTTCATGCAGCTGAAATGTATTTTCTATGGCCGGTCTTCTTCCTTGAATTCTTCCTCCTTCAATTGTTATTTTGCTCTCTCTGAATATAGATATAGTCATTTCTTTTATCACATGGACTGCCGATTTATTGAAGAATATCAGTAATTGTCATTTGCTCTGCCTGATTATAAGAACAACTCGGTCTAATATAGATTTTAGCCCTATTGAGATTATGTTTCCTGTATATTATAGCACTTCTATCTTGTTCTCCTTCCTGTAACCGTAGGTATATACTTCTCATTTTGTGCATTCTTTCCTGGTTCTTTGATAGACCTATACCTTTTCAGGTGGACGGCGTCATGTTATAGAGTGGCCGCAATGGAAATCGTTACATGGTCATAAAAATAACAAACACTGACATTACACCTGAAGACTTCCTGGCGACGAATACGCTTACTTTCTTCTCGGGATGCCAGCCGGGTAAAAAGATGATTAGATATCAACATCTCGGGAGTGTACATCTCTCCCATTATCAGGATATTTATAAAATGTTATATCACAAATTAAATACTGGATATAACACAACTATAAACAAAGACAAAACACTATCTAAATTCGCTTTACTGAACAAAGACTGTTTTCAGTAAATTAAGTGCCCGGTCAGGAGATGGCGTGAGTATAGAACATTGTGTCAAAGAAACGTAACTACTTAACTGGATTATCAAGCTGTATTGATGTTTGCTTCTTAATTCGACGGATTTCCATTTCAAGGCTGGCTTCCAAGAGGAGCTGAACTGAAATCCTGCATCACGATTAAGTTTACTCCTTTCAGAAGAAATCGCCAAAGCCTCCTTAATTCTCCGCTCCGAGTACCTGTTGCATATTTCCAAGATGGTCGTCTCCCGAAAATTGGCTCTATGGTCGTTATCAAAACAATGCTCTGCCTGCCCCGACTTCTCAGGTTGCATTAAACGAATGCTCCGTTCATGTTCGATTATTCTAGTAGCGATGGTCCTTCAGGATTGTCCTGTAATACGGTGTCCCACATTCACAGGGAATGCGGTACACTTCCGGAACTTGGAAGTCCAGTTTGTCTCTCACTGGTCTCAGCAAATGTTTAATCTTCGGAGCTGGCTTGTGGATGGCCCTGATGTTGTATTTGGCGAGAATTCTTCTGATATTTCCGGATAGATTGCCGGTAATCGGGATGCAGGCTGTAGAGGTAGGCTTATCTAATGCTTGCTGTATTACAGGTTACCTTTCTTAGCTTTGGTGATCGAATATGAAGTTGAAGCCCCGAGAAGAGAAAGTGAACAAACACTGACTTTATATAGTTTTATTCCTAACTTCTCCGTACAATAACTACTTGGTCATATTTCCCTTAACTGGTATCACCTTCATGAGTCGTGGTCGTCGAATCTGCGAGATTTTCAAAATACTTGTTTTTCCATTTCCACCAATAGCTTCATCAATACCCTTTGCAGCTCCATAATACTTGATGTCATTAGCTCTTCTATTTTATTTTTCATTTGAACGCAAGCATTTTCTATTGGATATAGTTCGGGATTGTTACCATGGCCAGTCAAGTACAGGTATATTGTTGTCTCTCAGGAACTGTTGAACCATCATTGTTCTATGAGCAAGGGCAATAACATGCATAAAGTACTGACGCTAATGAATGTCCAAAATATGGCCAAATACTTTTGCAACACTTTGAAATAGTTACTTCCCTTCCTCCTTACAATAATGGAAATAGTACAAGCCATCTCTGTAAAGGATTACCACTACAGGCAGCACATACCATCACACTTTCTGGATGTTAAACAGTTTGGACCGTAAGCTTTGGATCATACAGCAACACACTTTTTGACCTTCTAACCTTGTTAGACTTTCCTCTGACCAATTTAAAGGTGCTTTCACCAGAAAACATTACTTTGCGCTAGTCCTCTGATGTCCAGTGCTGTTATGATTTGCACAAATGTACTCACTTCTTCATAACAGCTTCAGTTGTAAGAGGCTTCTTGGCAGGACACCGAATTGGCAAACCTAAGTCATTTTTAAGCCAATTCTGAACGGTCCAGTTTACAAGACTTTTGAGCGGTTCTGGATGATTAATTTTAACCCAGTTTCTGTAATTCATGGATTAGCCATGACTTCACATTTTATAAGGTCATCAGTCCTTGGAGAGGTCTTTTTTTACCACCTGAGTCCGTCTTAGTTGATGTGGTGCCTCGTGGAAAATGTGCTGCTGTGTTTTTAGGTCATAAGTGACTTGTCTTAAAACCTTTAGATCAGCAGTTATATGAATTACAGAGGTACCTACCTCTAACAGAATTAAAGCATAAGTCTTCTCCTCTCATGTTAGCTTCTTGCGGCCCATTTTGTATGCTTTATTCAGAAATACACACCTTCAAAAGAAGCACCGAGATTAAAAAATTGGATGACAGCAACACAAATTGAAAAACATTCTGTGCACAAAGAGCAGAGGCAGACTGAGACCTGTGCAGCTAATTAAAGAAATTTACTGCCGTGTAGTCGAGAATCGCATGATCTGTAGCTCCTCCTGCTTTTGGTGTAGTGGTAGAGTACAAACTGCGCGCACCGTCTATATAAAGATTTTCCTTGAGTTTAAAGTGTAAAGATTTCCATTGCGGCGACTGAATCTAGAAGTATGATAGTCCCTTCCTCTTTGTGTTGAGTCGTAGTCCTGTTTTCCGCCAGTAGTAAGGAGATATGGGTTAATCCACCTAAAGCACACGGAGAAACGCATAAAATGGTCCTAGACGCCTTTGTTTATTTAATGCTGCATAGCCGTTGGTCTATCTGAAGCCTGTTGGCCCGTTGGCCTATCTTTTATCTGTGTGGAGTTTCTCCCCATACCAGCAAAAGCGCAAGATAAAATAGGTTCATAACCATCGCTACAACAACAGCGCTTTTCTATGGAGTAAGTAAACACTGCTGGGTGTTGTGTAGTTTTCTTGACCTTAAAAGCTGATTGATTCTATTACATCAACAGCTTTTTCTAAATCTTTTCCACCAAAATTCAGAAAGGCTTATGGGCCTATAATTAGTGACACTTTCATTTACTTTATAATTCCTAAAGTTAAACCAAATAATGCTTCATAGCTTCCAACTCTTCGGCAAAGTACCATTTTTGAGATCCTCGTTATACAGTGATGGAAAAATGTAAAGAGAGTAAATGCCCCTACAAGGAGGTCACTCGTGAATTCATCCTCTCTCGGTAGTTTATTGGAATCTAATGTCGTTAGAGCTACTGGTATTTATTCTTCTTTAAATTCTACATCTTCCACTATGTCCATAAATTCGGTCACTAATATTCTTATTAATTTATGTTTTTTTTCAGTGTCAGCTTCGGCGAAATAGTACAATATGTTTTCCACAGTACTTTTATTTATGCAGAAAGGCTTCGTCCTGTTTTGGGGGTATAGTTGTTCTTCGTTTTCGTTTAAACTTCCCAGCTGCTATTTTATACATAACGCTCCAAGAATTACATCTGCCACTGCTTTTCCAGAACTTTCCTGATTTAATTTGTTCGGCTTTCAGTTTTGATTGATATTTCCTGTTGGCCTCCACATATTTATTTCCTTCCTCTGTCGCAGTTGTCCATTATTCAATGTTGTTTTGTTATCGGCGTCAGTGTTCACCTACTTTTTGAGGTTAAATCTATGTCCACTATTGGACTGCTCTCTTGCTGATCCTGTCTATTCCTCGTGCTTGTTGTAAATGTTCCTTTGCATGCCTAAGTTAAACACGAACTCCACGAGCCCACCTCGGTAGCGTAGATGGCAGCGTGTCTACCTCACGTTCAAGAGGTCCCAAATTCGAATCTCGGTTAGGGCAATTTACCTGGATAAGGCTTTTACCGGGGTTTTCCCTTATCCTGATAGACGAATATCAGGTAACTTTAACCTCCAGTGACCCCGGACTCCCTTGAGCATCATTTCATTCATTTCATTCATCGTTCGTAATGATTTACCGTTGGAGGCCGTTAATCACAAAAACCGAATAAACAAAGTGCTCCACAGCTCAAGTAGCAGTACAGTTTCTAACGCAGGATTCACTCAACTGCTAATTCTGCATGATGTTCTACTCTGTGTTCCCGGGTCTTGCATTTACGGCATATTACATTGCACCAAACCTGAAAAAGAGGTTTATGAGCCACGTATAATATGAGACTTGAGAACCACAGGAGTTCAGGGACAACAGTAATAAAAGCTAATTTCAGTTTCTACCACTAACAACCTCTATTTGGTAGATTAGATTAGATTGATTTGCGTTCAATATGTTCACTTGTAGCCAGAAAAGGCTGTTAACATGGAACATGTCCAGAGGTATAAAGTATAATAGCATATATATGTACAAAAGTTAATATAAGACACATATTATAGTATACAGGCAATATGAACAACAATATGGAAAACAAAGCAGGGATAAGTATATATAATACAAAATGAAACACTTTTTAAACCAGCTTTCACTTGGTTTATGCCAGTACGTTTCAAACTTTTTGCAATGGATACCAATCTTGTTATTTATTAAATACATATACATTAAAAATAAACTTTCAACTTGCATCAAATATTTATTAGTAATGATTTGTCATTGGAATAGTTAGATACTACTTATAGAGCCACAGAAGCATTACTAGGATAATTTGTCATTCAGATAATCTTGTACAGAATAAAAATATTTTGAGCAAAGGTACTCTCTAACAGCTTCTTTAAAAGCACCGAAATTATATTTTCTTTAAGAACATTAGGAAGTGCGCCAAAAATTTTGATAGTTTCATAATGCACACCTTTCTGGAAGCAAGAAAGTTTGGCACTGGGATAACGGATATTATACTGTTGTCTAGTGTTTATTTTGTGAGTTACATTATTTGTTGCAAATAGGGCACGATTGCATACAAAGAATTTTAGGATCGAGGATATATACATGCAAGGAATCGTTAATATCTTCAATCTTGTAAAACGATCTTTACAGGAGCATCTGGTGTGGCTGTTAGTAATGATTCTTATAACCCTCTTTTGGATAAGAAATATTTTGTTACTTTCTACTGAGTTGCCCCAAAATAATATTCCATATTCCTTAATAGAGTTAAAGTATACATAATATACTAATTTAAGTGTGTAAATAGAACTCACATTAACCAGCTCTCCGATAGCATAACTGGCAGAGCTAAGATTAGGTAAGATATAATTTATGTGAGCTTTCCAATCTAAACATCTGTCCACTTGAAGGCCCAGAAACTTTATGCTGTCAATTACTTCTAATAACATTGAAGACTGATGGACACTGACCACAAGACACCTAATTTTAACTCATAAATAGCTGAATAATCAAGAATATGCAAAGCCTATCCTGTACCTCAGAAACACATAAGGGTTAAAATAATAACATACCTGCGAAAAAGACTTCGGGTTTTGTTTGAAAATGTCATGTAGTTGGAGATAGCGTTGTTACTTCAAATAATATGAATTTAACGTAATAAAAGCACCACTGATATACCATTAAAACATACATTTACTTGTTAGGATTTTGCTTCAAACACAACGCTGAACAATAGGGAACCCAATTTGCCTATAATGGCACATACGCGTTCGATGGCAATGCCAATTTCTTAAGTATCATAAGAGACCTTATTTTCGTTTCCTATATATGGCTACTGCATTAAAAATCGTTAGGAAGGCATGCTAAACGCTAGAAAGGCTACCCAAAATGGATTTTATGTGCTGAATTCAAAAATAATTTTGATTTTCTCCCATCATTTCAGGTTTTCAAATTATTCATAAACAGCAGAAATGAAATTAAGGGGGTACCGCACCTAAAAACCCCAAATCCGGAAATTTTCAACCAATCTTGCTGAAATTTTTACCACTTAGCTTTGATGCCAAGTAGATACAGAATTCAAAATTTGGTTTTTTGTCATCAATAGCTTTTGAGAAATTAATTTATTAAATTCAAAATTTGGGCAAAATTCAAACCGCTCCACGTGATGAAAATTTCAAAATTTTCATTTGTCTTTTTCTTAAAATATTCCGATTGTTATGAAGAAAAGGCCTATCATATGAATATCTTATACTGCCTTTAGTTGCACAAGGGGAAAATTCGGTATTGAGCAAACAAGAAGGGCCTAAATATGATTAAACCTTTGAATTTATGTACCAATTATTTTAAAAATATTATGTATATTAAAGCTTCATATGAAAATACCTTAGCTTGTTTTCTAAGAAGATGGGCTGAAAATTTTAGAGGTACTGAATCAAAACTGCATCGTTTGGAACATTTTGAATGACAAAAATGTTGAATAAACTATAACAGAGTAAATCAAATTTTAAAATCAAAAAAATTTTCCTTCTCAGCTACATGCCTTGAAGCAGACTAAAACCCTCCAGATAGGTAACTTGGATCCTCCTGCCTCTTCCTTCTCTCTTCTGTAGCAGTTTTCTTCTTCTTCTTCTTTTTTAATGTTAGGTTCCTTCTGTATGTTTTAGAAGTTACCTGTGCAGAATTTGCTGAATAAAGGAAGCGTAATTGGTCCTCTCCTTGACTAATTTCACATGCTGGTGAAATCACACTATCCACTATGTCTGACTGCAGCTTGAGTGAGGAAGAACAAAATTGAATGCACTGATGGTTGATGTCACAGTAACCTGAAGTCTCTTCTTTGACACAAATATTTCTTTTAGTCATTTACGCCAAATCATGCTATGTAAACTTTCATTTGCAATTTGTGTCTTAGCCAAAGTACACCTCCTTAGGATTTTATCTGATGCCATCCTTTGGTACACAAGCATTAGTTTTCTTACCACATCAGGTCTCAAGTATGTGCTCATTGTTGTGTTGCAATGTTTAGGTGTTTCTTCCTATGTATCGTTTAGCCTATTCATGATCCTAACTATGTACACACAGTCAACGAAAGGTCAGTTGTTTCAAATTATGTTTTACCTATAACTTATATAACAGTTTTATGCACGTTCAGATCCTAAAAGCATCTTTATAAATCTTAAATGACACACCAAAGCTCCTTAATTATATGGAAACGGTATGCAGTTTATCGAGAAACATAAGAAAATCACGAACAAGCTAGAAACTCACACAAAAACAAAAGACAAACATTACTATTTGCTTTCAATGTTTGCAGCCAGTGTTTTGTTTCCACGGTGCAGTACCGTGAGAAATAACCATCATAACGACATCTAACATTCAACCAGGAACTTTGCCCGCTAATTTCAAATGTATTGCAAATGACTGAATTCTCTGGATCCAAAAGCCGACATGCACGTGCGCATGGGCATTTAAATTGTCATGTGGGGTTATTTAAATGCCTGAAACTCCGAAATTTATATATATTGTGATTCCTTAAGGTTCAAAGTATTTTATTAGCTCAAAAACAAAAACAACAAACTAAATGTTTTTCCTCATATTTTTAGCCAATTTCGGTGCTGTATTCCCTTAAAGCACTGTGAGACGTAACAAAAGCAACTTTCAACCAGAATTTTGTATGAAAAACTGGTCATAATTATAATTTGTTATTTGCAATTAATTAATAGTTAATTAGAATTATAAACACATTCATAACCTTACCTCAATAATGCACTTCAAATTTTTTTCTCTTTAGCCTTCTCGCATATTGCTCAGAACATCCACCAATAGTACGCTATCTCGTGAACGCTCCAGTTCCCTTGATACTTCATTTCCACATTTACAGATCATGGTGAAGTTTTTCACTCTATTCCTCACTAAATTCTCTTAATAACCCGCATATAGTTTACATGGAAATGAATACAATGTACTTTGACACTCAGCTTGCACCCAAACTCTTTGAAATTTTGTAGAATCACCTTCAGTATGTTAACATAATTGAGTCTTTTTTATTTCCAAGGAATTTAAAACAAACATTTCTGAATGAATTTCAGACATCCTTTACTTCTCGACTCAAAGCATTCTGGAATAGACTGTCCATCATCACTTTTCAAATTTGTGGGCCAACGAATACACCAGCCTAGCTTTAATACTGCCATATGATAATGAAAGAAACCTAACACAAAGTACATCGGCTTGTAACAATTCCTTTGAGGGATCAACAAGAGGTTATATTTATGTTTTTCTGCCCATGTTAAATTACTCGTCCCGGGCCACACTTCCGTTTCCCAATGTTCTGACCTATTATGTGTTTCAAATGGGAAGGTGTTTGTCCTTGAGCGCTACTAGGTGAACAACCAATCGGAGTCCATGCAATGTTGTCCTATTGCATTTCCCCTAACTGGTGTGTGACGAGCTTCCAACTAATAAATCTCTAATAAATACTATTCGTGCTAAGACAAAAAATCATATTTTGCAAAAACTGATCCATGAGAAAGGAGAGAGTAATGTATTTAACATAACCATGAAAATCCCATATCTTTAGATCAAACAGTTTTCCCAATACAAATAAAGTAGATACTATTATATCATAACAATGCATTGACGTAAGCACTGTAATGAATACCAGTATCTTTTGGAATGTATGCATGGACGTATATTTCAAATTACTCAGAACTGAAACGTAAATATTTGACATGACGTGGTAAAAGAAATACTCACCGAGGTCTACTTCCCATAAGCCCCAGCCCCGTAGGACCGGGAACCCGGGCCTCATCTGTTATTTCCATTAGGACAGCACCTATTTTATAAGCTGCCCCCCGCCTGCACACGGCATGTAGGACGGATGTGGATACGCCACATACGCGCCAGTCCTTAATGAACCAGCTACCAAATAACCTTGGTAGGGCCGCCAGTGTCTAGCTCACCAGCTACTAGCTCTGCAGGCTAGTCCCCGGGACTTATGAGGCAACCCTCTACCCCCTCCGGGCGGCCCTTGGCGGCCTGGCCAGAGGTACCCAATTGCCCGTGGGTGACGGGAACCACCACCCCCTCGAGACCAACCCAATCCGAACAGCTCCCTTTCGGGAGGGGCTCGTTATGTTCGGCCCGAGATTCCTCTAGTAACGTCGGAGGTACCACGAGTGCTAGGGGTCCGTAGCGCCGCACTTTGGCAGCTAAAAGGGACGGATCCCTTCCCCTACGGGGGGTAAAAGAAATATGTACTTTGAATAAGTAAAGGTGTTTGTTAAATTCGATGAGAGGAAATGATACGCTTCTTGCTAGTCTGGAGGAACGTGTCTGGCCATATTATATGGGTTTTATGAATGGTTTATAATCTATTGACTCTGGAGTTCAAAGCAGCACTTCCAAGAAAAAGTGTATCAGCTGGATCAATAAGACGCGATCCACATAACCCTCCCCCTTCGTTACTGCTGCTAGAATAATCCAATAAAGTTAATGTGGGCTCAAATTATGTTGCAAACAGAAATAATATTTTTAAACTGACTGACCTTGAACGACTTATTCACGAAGAAATATACAAGGAACACAAAACTGTGAAAAGTGTGCGAGACATCAGATAAACTACAAGAAGACAACTTTTGGAAAGAAATAGCATGTAACGAGATTTTGGAACCTATCGTCATAAATTTGCAGTACTCAGACGATGAAGATAGTGACAATTACGAATTATCTCTAACGTAAGTAATATTCACAGCTATATGAATGCACCGCTGGAAATTTCATTGCATTAGAAAAATAACCAATTCTTAACCTATAACTGTAAACTAAATATTTAACACACTTGCGTAGTATACAAATGTTCATGATGCAATTGTGGTTTCAACAACTGCATTATTATAAATCTTTTGAAAATTCAGTTTGCGTTCCCTTACGTCTAGCGACACGAACACTGACAAGTTTGCGAGAGAGAGAGAGAGAGAGAGAGAGAGAGAGAGAGAGAGAGAGAGAGAGAGAGAGAGAGAGAGAGAGAGAGAGAGAGAGAGAGAGGGAAATATAAAAAGAGTGTGGATAACGAGGTGGCAACTTTGAACGCTCTAACGAATCTGATTCGCTACAGACGGGAACTCTTCCCATTTGAAACACATAATATATCTCCCTATCATGCACAGAGAAACAAAGATATTTTATGAAATCAGGCTGCTGACCACGTAATAGTGCAATAATCTTGAAATATTCTCAGGCACGCAATAGTTGGTTTTCGTACTGTAATTTTTGTAACAAAAATTTAACATTTCCATGTCTCCTATAGAACAAAGGAGAGTGGATAGATGAATGTTTCCATAATGAAGCAAGACTTGTTTAAGACATTTTTGAGAAGAAACAATGTAAAACTTGAACTCTTTGGAATTATAGTTCGCTATTAAAATTTCAAATGACAGGGATACCTTCGCAATACACCAAATTCTCTTCTTCAGGAATGAAAGGAACAATTTCTTACTTACATCGCGTTTACAGTGAAAAATATATACCCTCAGCCAATGCTTTCTCTTTTATCGTAGAACCTATACATTGTGCTGATTTTTTTAGGAAAATTTAAATTCCTCACTAAATAACCAAGCTCACTTTGATTAAAACACCTATCATAATGAGAATTGCCTAGTTCATAAGTATGATCCACTGGAACAAGGGTGTATCGATTCAGGGTATAAGGGAACCGATATCAGGACCATGAGATGCGGGCCCAATGGCGGAGGAAATGTTTGGTTATAGAATATGCTTCTTGTTTTAGCGTTATATTCTGTTACCTTAACTGTACACAAACAACAATTTTCTCCATGACTTTTAGGTTCTTTTTAAAGGCATAGGGATACGTAAGGGCAATGACTGTTTTTATTCTTTTTTATTTTCCAACTCATCATCTCTGTAACAGAACTATGGCACACTTAGAGAACACCAGGATTTATCCTGATCTCCTAACTTAGTACGTTATCTAAAGATGCAGGTAAGCATCATACACCACACCATGTTTTAGTTATGTTGATTCCCCATTATACTGCTTGCAGCGAGAGAATAAAGCAGATGTAAGCAAAACCATGTGGCCGTTGATCGTAGTTTGCCTTCTTCAGAATTTGCATGATGCTTCCGCCGTGTAAACACTCCCTTGAAAAAGTACTGCTTTTGAGGCGTGCAGTCTTCAGTTCGTTTTGCTAAGGAGCACAACAGGTGTGTACTAAGCACACTTCAACTATAAAAAACATACTGTGACTTTGTGGGTTCATGAAATTAAAAGCCCGGGTGCACAAACTCAAAATGTTCTTTATTTCCTCCGAGTTAGTCTTGGTTCACTTGCAATTCACAGCAGAATTATGCACCATACACAATTACGTTACAGACACAAGTACGATCCACTAGTTCACAGGTCCACACTACTTGGCACCTTGCCGTAAACTGATTCAGAACTCTACAACTGACTCTAAAAATTGACTGACTTGACGCACCGTGCTTCTATTTATGCGTGGCAAACTGGTTCTAGAAAATACTATACAATGAAGTGGAAATATAATACGAGAGACTTCACGTTCTTTCCCAGGGGAAGTCAGGAGGAGGAAAAACCACTTGGGCTCTGGTTATTTCTCCCCACACCCCGCCTCTGCTCGGTACGTCATTAGTGCTACGCATTAGCGTAGGTGTGCCCTAGATTCCGGATGTCCCCCCTCTAATGGCCAGCTCTTCCTGCTAGCTGATTATAAGTTGGTGGATTGAGTGACAATACTTATAGATAGTTAAGTTATTTTGTAATTGAAGTAAATCATGCTGCGCGCGCATATTGAAGGAACTCCGTAAAACGCGGAAAGTTTGTATTTTAGCCGAGCCGTGGGTTAACGAGGGACACACGACAAGCAAAGTATGGACTGACCCACAGAGAAATAAAAAGCCATGCATTTCCAACTGGTTTAAGTGCAGGACTTAGACATCCTACGGGGAGGGGTAAGCGTCTTACAGTTTTGCACATTGAATGTGGTAATAGCGTTGTCGAGAGTGGCGAGCTTCTGTTCGTCTGAAAAATAACGGGATACTATCATGAAGAAATGAATTGCGATGTTTTCAAATCCTCGTTTCAAAAGATGCTCCCCGAATTACAACCGAATTGTGATGGACAATGCCTTGCACATAGGAAGTGATGATTGCGTTGACGAGGTTGGCGAGCTCTTGTTCGTCTCCAAAACAACGGGATACTTCTTCTTCTTCTTCTTCTTCTTCTTCTTCTTCTTCTTCTTCTTCTTCTTCTTCTTCTTCTTCTTCTTCTTCTTCTTCTTCTTCTTCTTCTTCTTCTTCTTCTTGTTCTTCTTCTTCTTCTTCTTCTTCTTCTTCTTCTTCTTCTTCTTCTTCTTCTTCTTCTTCTTCTTCTTCTTCTTCTTCTTCTTCTTCTTCTTCTTCTTCTTCTTCTTCTTCTTCTTCTTCTTCTTCTTCTTCTTCTTCTTCTTCTTCTTCTTCTTCTTCTTCTTCTTCTTCTTCTTCTTCTTCTTCTTCTTCTTCTTCTTCTTCTTCTTCTTCTTCTTCTTCTTCTTCTTCTTCTTCTTCTTCTTCTTCTTCTTCTTCTTCTTCTTCTTCTTCTTCTTCTTCTTCTTCTTCTTCTTCTTCTTCTTCTTCTTCTTCTTCTTCTTCTTCTTCTTCTTCTTCTTCTTCTTCTTCTTCTTCTTCTTCTTCTTCTTCTTCTTCTTCTTCTTCTTCTTCTTCTTCTTCTTCTTCTTCTTCTTCTTCTTCTTCTTCTTCTTCTTCTTCTTCTTCTTCTTCTTCTTCTTCACTCCATGGTTTGGGGATATCGCCCGTTCCGTCTTCATAGATCTCTTCATCATTTCCTGGCTAGTTCTCTTTCTCTTCTTCCTTTTGGATTATAGTTTAGTGCTGCATTTGGATATCTCCCATCCTCCATTCTTAATATATGTTCATGCCGTTGTTGCCGTCGTTCTGATATTTTATCATGGATTGTTTGGATTTCTAATTCCTTCCTAATATCCTCATTTCATATTTTGTCCAATATTCTACAACCTTTAACACTTCTTAAAAATTTCATTTCTGCAGTCTATATTTTATTTAAATCCTTTTGTGTTTGCACCCATGTTTCGCTTCCACATAGTAAAGTTGGAATAGCCATTTCCTTATACATTTTCATTTTTGTATCCTTTCTCACTCTGTTTTTAAAAGTTCTTTGGATTGTCCCACATATTTCTCGGAATTTGTTTACTTATTCTTCTATATCAGTATTGTTTCTAAAACTTAAGTTACATCCTAAATATTTACAACTTTATATTTGTTCTAAAATTCTATTTCTTAAAACAATTTTTGATCTTACATTATACATTCCTTTAAAGGCCATAATTTTTTTTATTCTGATATTTGAAAATTATACTTTTGTACTACATTATTTAGAGTATACATTCACTTTTGCAGTTGATTTTCATTCCGATGAATCAATATTTGGTCATCCGCAAACAGCAGTGTATTAATATAAATATCTTCTTTTGTTTTGATACCTGGGTCTACCAAAATCTTCCATTCATGTAGAATATTGTTTATTATATATAAATATATATATAAATATATATAAATATATATAATATAAATATATATATTAAAAAGAATAGGTGGTAAGCTACACCCTTCACTTAGGCCAGTGTTGGTAGAAATTTATTCTGTTAACCTGTTCCCAGTATCAATTCTGATAGTTGTATTTGTTTATATGCCCTTTATTGCAATAATAGTATGTGGTGGGTAACCACAACTGGATACTATCATGAAGAAATGAATGGCGACGTTTTCAAATCCAGGTTTAAAAAGATTCTCACCAAATTACAACCTAATTGTGATGGACAATGCCGCCTACCACAGTGTGAGGTTATAATGCATACGAAACAAGTGACATCATAACATGGCTACAGAGAAAAAATATAATTTTCCACGAGGGTAACCTTAAAGCAGAATTGCTATCAATGGTCAAGTCTCGTGCTAAAAGGTACGAAAATGCGTAAGTAGCAGTTAATTTCCCTGGATATTAATAGTGTGCCGCGTGACTCTTAGCTCTAAAGGTGCGCCTGTAGTGTCGAATACTTATATTAATATTATACTTAACGAAGCGACTAAGCTTAATGTTTGAATAAATACGTCTTCTTTGTGCTGAAAATGCATATTCATGTTATTAATACATATTAATATTTTACTTAACGAAGCGGTAACAGTACTGTCATTCCAAACACACGTGGACGCGGAGTTAAGCGGTACTTTATTCTCTCGTTGGATATAGTATAGCCAGCATAGCACACACACCTGGACATTGAAGTTCTGAAAGTCAGACCTTCGGTCTCAGGCCAGATCAGGACTAGGCCCACTACTGGCAGTGGAGTGTTTTCTAAGGAGGGATAATATGTGGCAGAAGATGATTTTGGAGTTCTATATAAGCCATATGATGTGTTATTTTATGTGCCTAGAAGCAGCCTTGGGCGTTTGTAGCGCTCTCCAGGATCGATGTCGTACTCATCTAGACAGCGGAAGAGGGAGTTGAAGTTGTGTGAGAGGTTTTGATAGAAGGAACGTGAAAGGGAATTGATGTAGTCTGTTATTGTAGGAATACGTAGGGCACGTCGGATAACTAGATTGGGGATGTACCAAGGGGATTCTGTGGCAATGCGGAGGAATAGGGATTGTAAAATCTCAAGGAGCTGTAGGTGAGACTTGGCTGCTACTCCCAATATTTCACTGGCGTATGTGATGGCTGGTCGGAGTACTTGTTTATACAGGAGCGGTTTTTTAGGCAGAGACATCACCGATCGTCGGTTATAGAGAGGGTATAGCATACCCATTCTTTTGGTAACTTAATTAGCTACATATGTAACGTCGTCTCTGCACGTCAATTTGATGTCGAGTAGAACACCACGATACTTAACGTAAGTTTTCCAATGGACGTCCCCACCAGCTAGACGAATTGGTGGAAGTTGCGCTATTCGTCTTCGAGAGAATATGATGGCCTGGCTCTTCTCTGGGTGGACGTGTAGGCACCAAAGTTCGAACCAGGTGGTGATATTGAATCCTGCTAATACACATGTTGAGCTCTGATGATGTGGAGGTGACTTCTCTTTTGTCAGCAAAGAGATAAAGCGAGCAGCGTGGCAGGGATGGTAGGGTGTTGATGTATACAAGGAAGAGAGTGGGTGCCAGGACACTACCTTGGGGAACTCCAGCTCTAACGGGATGGGATGAGGATAAGATTCCGTCGTGAGAGACAGCAAAGGTTCTGCCAGTGAGGTAGGAGTGATTGAGATGTATTAAGTGGGAAGGCGTCTGGTAGGTGATGAGACGGGAGAGTAGGCCTGTTAAAGCTTCCTGTTAAAGGCTGTGTATACTACATCGACCAGACGAAGTAGTTGGTTTTGAGTGGAATGCTGAGAGTGAAAGCCAAATTGCTCCGCTCTGACAATATTTTGTCGATTGAGGATAGTCCTTAGTCGACTTAGAATAAGTTTTTCCATCAGTTTACTCAGTGTTGGAAGCAAACTGGTGGGTCTGTAGGTCTCCGGGGACGTTCCGTCTTTCCCAGGTTTGCAGATAGCGATGACGTTTGCATGCTTCCAGGCCTTTGGGAAGTAGCAAAGTTTGAGGATTGCATTAAAGAGTAAGGTTAATGCTTTCACTCAAGGGAATGGTAGAACCTTTAGCGCCGCATTCGCTATGTTGTCAAAGCCAGGTGACTTGAATGGACTTAGGCTGGTGACGTGGCTTTGCACATTAGCTATAGAGATGGAGGAAGGTGGTGGATCATCATGGGGTTGGGAAAGGTACGCTTGAACTTCCCGAGTGACTGCATGGTTATGATCTACATCCGGGGTATCAGTGGCCGTAAAGGTCATTTCCAGGAAGGTTGCATGTAGTGGTACAGAGGTGGATCTTTGCGTGGGATTTGTAAGTAAGGATTTGGTCATGCTCCAAAAGGGGTTGACCTCTACACGAAGAGAGGAGATCTTATTTTCCCAGCACTCGTTGCGAAATTCTTGGTGTTGAAGTTTCACCAACACCTGAAGTCGGCGAAACTCACGACGATCTGCTGGGCAGCGACTATGTAAAAAGCGCCGCCGCATACTGTTCTTTTGATTAATCGTTTCACGGATAGCCTGAGGAAAAGGATCGATATTCAATCTGCTAGGTTTTGATTTTGGGGAAGAGCTCATGATAGCAGTAGTCATTTGGAGGCGAAAAGATCCACCATGGTGTATATCTCTTCTGGGGTTTGACATGACTGCTGCGAGGGCTCAATTTGTTCCAATCGTATCGAAAACTCCTCCCAATTGGTCTTTCGTGGGAGTGGGAATCCTCTAGGAGCTGTGTAGTTGGGCTTACCAAGGAAGGATAGGAGGATGGGGTAATGATCTTAAGATAGAGCAGGAACTGTGAAGAGGGTAAGGTGCTGCCGCATCTTGTGGACCAGGGCGAGATCAAGCCAGTCAGGTGGTCTCCTGTCTCCATAGTGAATTTTAGGTTGGTTTGGAGCCCAGCTGAGATATCCCTGGACGCTACGAAGTTGTGGAGTGTGCGCCCACGGTGGTTGATAATGGAGGAGTTCCAGTTGCAGGGCTTGGCATTGATGTCTCCCTCAGCAATCGTGGCAACTGAGGAGATGAAGAGATGATCCAATTCAGAAGGAAGTAGGGGACGAGTTGGTGGCGTGTATACTGAATATAAATGCAGAGGACCATTGCTGGTGTGGACTTGGATGCCGGTGATCTCCAGATTACTGGTTGCGGGGATATATTTTTGATGGTGTTGATTGGCAGTACCTCCACTGCCGTTGGCTCGATCATTACGATGGGAACACATTCCTGGGATGCCACATTTTATGAGGTGATATATGGGTTTCCTGCACCATTAAGATATTCACCTTCTGCACAGCCAAAATTTTCAAAACTTCCGCCAATTGTCTGCGGAGACCATTGGCATTCCAGAAGCAGATCTTGAGTCCTAGAAGTATTGTGTATCGCTTGTGGCTAGTAACCACTGGAAATGCAGAAGGTGAAGACTGAATAAGTATCATTTCTGATGACGTTTGTGGGGATCTTGTGAGCAGAGCATCCGTCAGAGCAGCTGCAAATTTAATTTCCAAGTGCGGAGGAATGCAATCAGTTAGCTCGCTGAAGGCTGCAATGTCCGCAATCCTCTGTCGATTCCAATGATCGTTAGTAGAAGACAATTGAAGTGGAGTGCCAGGTTTAGATGATGCCGACCTTCTTGCTGAGAGCGGTTCAGGCATGGCATTTTTGAGGCGATACTGATTAGTATTTGATAATTGTGGTTGAGGATAACTGGGAGGTGTAGAACTATATAAGGTTGGTGGAGGGTTGTACGGTGAGTAGAAGAGAGCTGATATTCTTGCGGTTGGGTAGGGGGTGACACGGAAGCGTTCTTGACGGCTGCTGCGTAGGATGGAATTGCACTGGGGATCTAGCTGGGATACCTAGGAAACGAGCCCGCAGAAAGCCTCGTTAGGTAGCCCATGGGGGTAGGGTACACGTGGAGGAGCATGAACTGGAATCCTTCGGGCTCCCTTCTTGGTGCTTTCCAGTTCATGTCGTGCTTCCTGCCAAACAGGGCATTTGGCGTATCGACATGAGTGTTCCGCTCCGCCGTTAGCAAAGCTGGGTTTAGTAATGGTGACCTTGCTACAAGCATTGCGAAGATGGCCTGTTTGCCCACGTTGAGAACAAACAGATGTTAGTGTGCAGGCTTCCGCCCAATGGAAAAGCTGCTGGCAGTTACACTGTTGAAGTCGGAAAGGAGGTTGTTATGGCTCGACGGTGACGGCAGCAGAGAACATCCTGTTCACTTTGTAGATTTTTTCGGCTTCGCTGGATTTCTCTAAAGCTACTCTTATGTGGGTAAGATGGGCTGGAGTGAGTCCGCGGATAGTGCGGAGCAGATTGACACTGATTATGGGTAGTCGTCGACCAAGGAGTTCGTCCTTGATCTCATCCTCAGTGATATATTGAGGGAGATCTTTGATGGTTACCTGAAGCCGCTTTTCTTCAGGCAGGAGAGTAGCCATAAACAGGATTTGATTATCCTCTAACCAGCGTCGGACTTCACGATGTGCTGTGGGTTCTTCAGGTAGGATGGCAACTGTGTTGCGCATGCTACGGACGGTAATAGTTTTGTCATACACAGCGAAGGTGTGCAATTTTCTGCCGCCTTCTGGCTGACGAAGGAAGATGGGAGTGTGTTTCGCCACCCTGGGAACAGGGGTGTCTGATGGAGTAGAGTCAGCGTCTGTAACTGAAGTGGGCAAAGCCTTTGCACCACTATAGGGGACGCTTAACTGGAGCGGTGCTATGAGGGGCTGCTACGACTGAGAAGGAGGCTGCAGTTGCAAGGGAAGAGAATTTATTTGACGTAGGTGTGTGCTCAGTGATGTCGTATTGAGGTGGTTGGTGTCTCCTCTTGGTGGGGACCTGTTTCCATTCAGATGTTGAGTGTTCGTGCTTGGTGAGGTAGGAAGTGATTACCTCCATACGAGCACGGTGCAGAACCATTTTATGACATTCTTCCGATGCAACTTGGGAGTTGTTACCCTCAGAGACCGCTGCAAGGAGTTGAGGGATATGTTGCTAAGCAGACTGAACATACTGCAACCGGGCTGCCTTCTCCAGTTCAAGAATGGTTACATGATCAGTATGCAGGGGAATCTTTGGATCAACTATAAGTTCCCAATGCATGAAACAGCTGCTATTCCCACCGATAATGTAGTACGACAGAGCTGCCGTGCGAACATCTTGGTCTGAAGGGGAGGTTGTTGTGAAGTCTCTGTTACATGAGGATATGATGTACGAAAGAGCACAAAACTGGCAGTAAATAAAGTCCAATAATTTGGCCGAATACAATATCCTACTGCAGTTATGCATGCGTGCACGCAGGTCCTTCCTAAACAACGGCACACCAATCACACTTCAAACGATATTTTAATTAATAGGGAATCCTAAATTTTCACTTAGATTCACTAAAAATACGGCACTGAGCCAACAAAAGTCATTTTCACAAAATAACACTAATTTGCGTGAATAACACAGTCAAATGCACAAAATCGATTATTTATTGTTTACCACGCACTATTACACTGAAATTATACAAAACTGGCAATGCGATTCGATACAAATCGATAATGCGGTAACAACATTTACAAACCAGTCTATTGAAAAGCTGTTTACTCGTTGCTATATGTAGTATAAGAGAAAAGCTGTGCTTGGTTAATGTTTTGCGCTGTCCAGAGATGGCTCTACTTACGGTAGGTATATCTAAACCCTAATGAATACTTGCAATTATTTAAAAATTGCTATTACTAATTTAATTAGGTTTTTAGAATATAGACAATATAGTTGATATTCATTGCTAGCAAGCAAACTGTGCCTATGGTGTAAAATGACAGAGGGGCGGTCAAAGGAAATATCGACTATGGGTCCACAAGCCTTGTAAAATGCATACATATTAACGATTTTTCTCTCCATATAGCATGGATTTTTTATACTTGGATAGTTTCAGGAAACTATTACTTGAGTAATAAATAGCAACTTTTGCAATCGAAGCACTGAGTGTTTCTAAGTAAATCCATAGTAATGATGTTTAATTTGAGTGACCATTATCTTTTATGGAAATTAATTATTCTTTCACAGTGGCTGCGTGTAGGCTAAAGTATGGAAGGATAGTCAGATTGAAAAATACAATGCCATAGGCGGGATTTGAACCACGGATCTTCTGGTCTCCGTCCAACCGCTCTAAACCATTGGGCTACGACAGCCAACGTGTCGGCATCACATTAAATTCTCCAACTGACTCGTTTTTTCCCAAGGTAAACCACTTAGGAGTTCTCATGAACACATGAGACACCTACCATAATGGTGACTTACAACGATTAAGTACTTTAAGGCCCGGGCTTTATAGTTAACCACTATTGGGTCAATTAATGGAAATTAATTGTTCTTTCACACTGGGCGTGTGTAGGCTAAAGTATGGAAAGATAGTGTCAGACTGAAAAATTCAATTCCATAGCCGGGATTAGAACCACAGATCTTCTGGTCTCCATCCAGCCGCTCTAAAGCTACTATGGTTGAGTCCTCAGAGCTCTCAGAACTCCATAGTAGCTCAATGGTTTAGAGCGGCTGGACGGAGACCAGAAGTTCCGTGGTTCAAATCCCGGTTATGGCATTGAATTTTTTCAGTCTGACTATCTTTCCATTATCGTTCATATTTCGTTTTCAGTATGCTTAGGTCATATGAGGCCTGCTCATAGCAGTAGCACGGGCTCTGAGATGTGGAATGTGCGACACGCTTATTAACACGGAATCAATATTGCATCTGAATGTTATTCCAGGAAGTACGGGTTCGTTTCCCAGATGGAGGAGTAGGATGTTCTGCTTAGACATGATTATTTCCTATCCTCCCAAAATTCTGGAGGGACGCATTAGAATGAGTCCGTGATTAATGTACAAGACCCAAAGAAAACCTACAGTATGTATGAGTTAAATCCACAGCACAATGCAGCATATTTCAAGGGTTTCGTTAAGGAGATGTACATATGTGTAGTGTAGTAAGACACACCCATACGATTTCCTAATAATACCTACACTATTGCGCCACGCCTCACAACACGACTCTCCCCAATATGTGTAAACAAGAAGTTCCACGAGCCAGGCGAAGACTACAAGTGTATATTGTGCGGGCAGAAGTGTGGTAGATACCACATGCACGAAAGAACCAGGGAAGTTACAAACTATAGCAAAGTTAGAAATGTAAAAACAACCTTATGCTCAAACTTTAGTGCATATTGGAAATTAATTGTTCTTTCACACTAACCGTGTGTAGGACGCACTATGAAAGGGTAGAGCCAGAATGAAGAATTCAATGCCATCGCCGGGATTTGAATCACGGATCTTCTGGTTTCCGTCCAACCGCTCTAACCATTTGAGCTACTATGGCCCTATAAAGCCCGGGCCTTAAAGTACTTACAGCATAGTAAGTCGCCCTTAAGGTAGTTGTCTCATGTGTTTATGAGAACTCCTAGTGGTTTACCGGGAAGAACACGAGTCAGTTGGAGAATTTAATGTTGGCACGTTGGCCATAGTAGCTCAAATGGTTAGAGCGGCTGGACGGAAACCAGAAGATCCGTGGTTCAAATCCCGGCTATGGCACTGAATTTTTCATTCTGGCTGTACCCTTTCTGTAGTGTATATTTCCCTATTATAATAACACCAAAGTCATAGTTAATATGGACTTTACAAGACACTCTCAGAACGATCAGTATATACATTCTGTTTCTTGTAAACTGTCCTAAACAAATATTTTAATCAAAATCATTGGAAATATTTCTGAGACAATCAAACACTTAGAGATATAACATATATTGGATTCAAGCCCGCCTCGCTAGCTAGATGGTAGCGTGTCTTCCTCACAATGAAGAGGTCCCGAGTTTTTTATCTCGGTTAGGGTGAGTTTCCTGGATAAGTCTCTTTCCGAGGTTTTCCCGTATCCTTCAAGACGAATGTCGGGTAGCTCTAAGCTCCATTGATCTCGGACTCATTTGAGCATTGTTGTACCCAATTCATTCACCGTCCGAAATGACTAAACGTTGGAGGACGCAAATCACAAAAAGTGCGATTCAACGGGTAGTTTAGAAAATGGAATATTGTTGGTGATCTTCGGGGGCCTCCTCAGACAGTCTTGACGGTACTTGTGTTCACCAAGTTTCGTCTTTAACATCCTTACAGTATTTTAGTTAAACGGTGCACACGAACCTTTTTCCATCTATGCTTTTTGGTGACTCAGAAGTCCTCAAAAGGGCATTAAAGAGAAATCTTGGCATCGAATTTTCTAGCGAAATACAGTAATTCCGTACTTGTACTGGAATAATTAAAATTCAGGCTAATCTTTCAGATAGCTAAAATAGCTTTCCTGTCTCAGGCTGCTGTCTGAAACTTTTCCCCGAATAGATCATAATTTTTAATTAATTGTACCCAATATTGATGAACTATAGCATTGTGATGCTTAAATTTTACAAGGGTAAGAAGGAACTTCTTAATGTTTCCAAACTACTGAAATGTTGACCCGAAAGAAGATTGGACATACAAAGTGAGTATAATTGTGGAAATATTAATCTGCCCCTTGTTAGCTTTGATCAGGCACAAAGACATATGTTATTAAATTTACTGCAACTGCAAGTAAATGTAGTATGAGCTGGAGGTAATTGTGGATCATGTAGCTCGTTTCTGTAGAGGAGATATGTAAAGGATCATGTGCCCCTTTTATTAAGACTTAGTAAAATGTAAGAGAGAAATTGTGATGGGAAAATTCTACATGTACAAGTAAAGACGCTCCTATAAGGAGAAGATTGTTTACTAGTGATTATGTCTAGTAAGGACAAACTGCATAATTCGGGAGCAAAATACCCATAAACTTTATTTTGACCTTCTTAGTTACATTTCTGAGGAATGAGTCTTACTCCCCAGTAGGGTTAAGTAGACAGCACTATATGCACAAATTACTGGAACTAGAAATAATAACATTTAATTGTCGTACTAAAGTGAACCAGCAATGAACCCAACATTATGAAGAAATGTAATGAAGAAAGCAAAATTCAGGTATTGATATAAATTCAGTGAACAATGCACCACATATGGTATCCTCATTGGGAAGCTCTGCGTTTGCTTTACCATCACCTTATGGATGTATTGACTATTTTGTGCGCGTGTGGTTGTTAATCTCTGTTCATAAGACCTTGAAATCAAAATTAAGCAGTTTCAGGGAATGTATGGCTTTATCACCAACGGCTATGGTTTCTGAACGCTCCAAACTGTTTTCGAAAACTCAGACTCTTGCATTACTTTCTGCTTTCTCAAAGTGGTGCGTATCCAGAATTTGAATGCTGCACTAGAAGTTTAAAAATAGCGTTACAGGAAACAAAAATGTGAACCTGTTCGGCAGATATGTGGATATTTATATGAATTCACCTATAACTTGCAAATATAAGCTTAGAGCCTAGCATTTACCTTTCAGGATAACGGAAAACCTCATTTAGATAACTCAAGCTGACAGAGATTTGAACTCGGGGCCTGTTCAACTACCAGTACACTGCTATCACCTACGCCCGAGGCCGGCTGCCAAGACGATTGTTAACTACTTTATGTGGATCTGAGCCTTAATTTGTGTTCCGTGACTTAATTGAGAAATACGTTTCAAAGTTTTGATTGGAAAAATATAAAAGCTTAAATTAAATTGCTTATCCTGATTGCTAGCTTCTGAGCAGTTCTGTGTGGAATTTTTAGTTTGATATTACGGAGTATGGAAAATGGCACATCGTCTCGCTATTATTTGTTACACTCAAGGAGAAATTTGGAAATTCCAGACTAAAATTAATCAGCGTCCACACCAGAGAAGATGGTCCGTAAAGATAACTATTGTCTACAGATATATCTGCAATACTCAATAAAATATTCATTATTGAAAGGAAGCACTTTAGTGGACAAAGGAATTTATTTCGTCTTATATTTCAAATTTGAAACACCTGCATCACAAATGTATTGATAAATTTTCCTTCCTTCAGTAGTATTTCCAAGACATTAAAACTAATTCTTGTTTAGGCTGCACAGTTAACGGCTGTTTATTATTTTAGTACTGATAAGCCTAGTTGAAAAGCTACTCCATTGGACTTTGTTGAGAATGGCATAAACAGAGCTTCAGTTGCAGATTAGGAACATTGTATCATCGTATCATTGACTACTTCTTGTATGTGGAGTTTTCTTACAGTCCAACGCATCGTGGAGATGTTTAGCTTGGGTGGACCAGCTTACACTGCCAACACCTATTCGTAGGTTGTAGAGATTACCCTCGGATTATCCTCTAATGAAGGTGATGACTTCTTAATTATTGGGATTAACCTTTAAGCACCACGTCTGAGCCATGTTGTTGGTCAGCGCAGTATTGTTGCCTGTGTACTGCAAGTTTGTGCTTCACAAAAGCGGATGCATTGTAGGTGTCCCTACAAATTGCTTGGACAGGGTGGCAATGTGTTTAAAATTAGAATATACACCATCTGAGAACGCCTCCATGATGGATCCCTGCATGAATGGGGTAGGAAACTTAGCGAATGTATGAATTTTGATATAGAAGTGAATGAGATGGAATGAATAGGCAATGCAGATCTCTCCATAGCAAAGTCAAAAGCAGCTGTAGTGTCCAACAGCAGAGTAACAATAGTGTGTCTATTGTCGAATATTTTTATGACATCGTCCACCGTATAGAAAGTTGGTGGACGGTGGAGTGTCAACAGCGGATGCCAAATTCTTCAGGTCAGAGCATGTTTAACGTGTCCAGGAGGTATTTGACTATCGACTCAAAGATTTTTCTCAGACTAGCGAGAAAGCTAATGACCGATATCCTTCACAGCAGGAAATCTATCCGGGCCTTCGCAAGATTCGGGAAGTATGGTAATCCAAGAAGTCCACTGAGGAGGTATGGCGAACACCATTTACATTCCAAAAGCAAACTTAGACTGGGCTATGTAACAAAACATCCCACCCTCAATGAGCCATGAAGGCCGCTAGAGCAAGGCACTCACGATGATTGCGTGAGGAGTGACTAACGGTTTCAACTTCGTTGGGTTTCAGTATGGAAGGCTGCTAAATCAGGTTAGAGTGGGAGAGTAATTTTCATAATTGTACTTAAAAATGCTCGTCGTGGTTGCTGAGATGGATGGTGGAGTTCATGTGGAAGGAGGCAATTTAGGTTTTTCAGTAGAGGCTGGTGGTTGCTGTTGGTGAATGACAGTCATTGAGCAACATCTTGCTGCTGCAGGTGACGGTTGCTAAGCTGGTTATTTTATAGGTGCACGTAACCTATTGTTTGGTACTACCTCACCCCGGCACTGTGCAGGGTTTGCAGTGAGTTTTGCTGATCATCACACACGCACGACTGCGCAGGTTAAGACGGCCAGGGCGTAGCTAGGATATTTTACTGAATTTCAGTGTCAAAACAAGATAAGTGACCCCGTGGATTTGTCCGCAGTAAACTCCGTATTATGCGACTTCAGTAACAGGTCATAGTAGCGAGACATTTCCCATTCTTGTTGCTCTAGACGTGCCACCTGCCAAACAAAGCAGATACGTGAGAGAAGCATCATGAATGAGAGTCTGCATCATCTCGACCACACTGGCGGAAATGCTGGTTGTTTCTGTGTGAATTTTATAGATTCAGGTGGAGAGTGACAGACTTTAGAACCGCTGACCTGCTGGCGATAGTAAAGTTTGTGATAATAACGGTGAAGATGTATTCCTTGCAAGGCGTAGGATAGGGTTATTTACAAACCCGCTGTATTACTTCCGGAGCCCTGCGTAGACAGATCAATGTATAAGCCATTCTGAGCGGCCAATACAAACACCTGTCATAGATTGGCTTTATAGTTGCGTGCGACAAGGGGACTCGGACTTGCGTTATAGTTGATGACTGGCTATGCAGCTTATTGGTAAGTAAATAAGCAGGTAAACACTTGCACGTATATGTTATATATAACACAAAATTTCATAAAACACGAGCATGTGTCTCCACACACTATGAGAACTTAGCTTTTCTACTTATTAGAGGCGAATATTTCACCACACAGATAAACTGATCATTGCAGTTAGCTTTCAGAGAAATAACACGCAGTTAGAGGAGAAACACTCACTCAAATCTAGCACGCGTGCAGTGGCGAATACATGGCCTCTTGCGATCGACTGAAAAACCTATATCGGAAAGACAAAAAAGCACTAAACCATTACACCAATGCAGATGAGCTACACCGCAAGCCCTAGCTGTACGTTCATCAAATTTGACGAAGTTTCATAACGCCCCGCCATTATGCAGACGTTCTTGTCCTGCCCTAAAGTAGTAATGTAACTTTGTGGTTGTGGGGGATTTATTTCATATCTTCGTTTAACATCCTCTTTAGGTGCTGAACTAAAATACAAAGTTTGAAATTAAACGATTTTCATTTTTAGTAATGCCTTCCAAATACACCCCAACTTCTGTGTGGAATATATTTCCCCTACTTACTCTAAGTACATACTAGGGTAGTCAATATACATATCGTATCACTATAACCATAATCAGATACGCTTAATTTTATGGCCCTCCTTATTCTCGTAATAGCGAAAATAAAATATCAAGAAGTATCGCATTCAAATAGTGGACCGCTATGCGAAGAATCAAATTGTTTCTATCGCGAACATATATTTTTATTACATGGAATGAACCACCATATGTCTTACCTCTATTTCTTACAATCATGTTTTTATTAAGAAGCAATGCTGATTTCTCCTCTATGACATTCTCAACAAAAAGTCTCAGCTACTCTTGAAATCTGTTATTTTATGACTGCAAACCATTGACGTTCTATTACTCATTTATTTATATCCCTTTTCACATTTTAGTCATTTAGAAATTGCAATTAGGTGTTTTACATGTTCCATATAAGTCACGAGGGACATTCTCTACACGGTAATACAATTATAATAAACGATGTATTGTCAGTCCTGTCCAACATAATACTACAAAGCTTACTAGTTTTATATATTTCATGACGATTGAGATAAACTTTAGCAATAACATAATATCTGCATCTACCCCCACTCGGTTGTGTAGATTAGTAACTTTATTTATTAATCAAGGCTTCGCGGGATATCAGCCGTGTCAAGTTAATAAAGGTCGAGCTTTCGGACATTAAACTCCATGGCCTTCTTCAGAGATCTGGAAGAAGGCCATGGAGTTTGTAATGGCCGAACGCTCGACCTTTATTAACTTGACACGGCTTATCACCCGCGAAGGAGCCCGCATCGGTAGCGTGGTGGTAGCGAGTCTGCCTCACGTTCAAGAGGTCCCGAGTTCAAAAATCGGTCAGGGTGAGTTACCTGGGTAAGTGTTTTCCAGGGTTTTCCCTTATCCTGAAAGACGAATGTCGGGCAACTCTAAGCTCTATGGACTCTTGGCTCATTTGAGCGTCATTTCACACATTCCATTCATCGTCAAATATGGCTTAACGTTGGAGGACGTAAAATTGCTCGCCGAAAAACCTTCAAGTCAAAACTTTATGTAGTTTAAAACTTCTTTATTCACAGCGTTACTGGTGAGGGTTCATCCTTCAACACACACAGCCACATCGCATCTGCACATCCCTTCCAGTATTGATAACTTAACCACAAGTGAAAGCGTTCATCGTTTATACCACCGTCACGTCTAGTATCCGGCGTTGTAAGCTCTACGTCGGATCTGGAGGAGACGCTGACATTCACCCCGAGACAACATAATGTGGGATAATGTTTATATAGATTAACACGAAATAAATAGAGGAATATACGACTGTAAGGACAGTTTGTGAAAAAACGAAGAAAGACAGTGGCAAGAAAACTTCACTTTATAAACGTGTACGAAGAAACGAACTCTAAAGTTTTAGGGATAAATCGTCAAACCCCAGCAACATTTCAGTCCTACATTGATGCAAGGGAAATTCACACCCACACCCACATCCACACGCACACCCACACCCACACTCACCCGCACCCACGCCCACACACAGATGCTAAATAAGAAAGGCAATATTCGTCGCATTAAAAGGCTACCTAGAGTAAATATGACTAAAATTTGTTTCTTCCTCCGGAATGCACATTGCCCGCCTCGGTAGCGTAGGGGCTGCGTGTCTGCCTCACGTTCAAGTGATCTTGAGTTGGAATGTCGGCCAGGGTGAGTTACTACGATAAGGTTTTTTCCGGGATTTTCCCTTGTCCTGAAAGACGAATGTCGGGAAACTCCAAGCTCCATGGACCCCGGGCTCCGTCGTATATGTGATTTATTCCCTTGCGGCATGTGGGTGTAGAGATAACATCCTAAGTATAAGCTTAAAAAATGTATGACTCATGCAAATTAGGTATTGGATACATGTAACAAATGTACGATGCAATATTTAACCTACAAGCAAACTGTTCCATACCGGAATTCCGTGACGCCAATAAGTTTTGGCAAAGTTAATTTAACAATGAATAATATTTTCCGTATGGTTATCCAAATTTCAAGCTTGTTTTTGCTTATTTGAAAACCAGAGTAATCGCTCTTTTGGAAGTGAAGTATGCGACAATGCTACAATACTAAGCTGTTTCCTAACATCTGGCAGACCACCTCGATAGCGTAGATGGCAGCGTGTCTGCCTTACGTTCAAGGGGTCCGAGTTCGAATCTCGGTTAGGGAGAGTTACCTGGATAAGTTTCTTTGGGGGTTTTCCCTTTTTCCAAACGACGAATGTCGATTAGCTCTAAGCTCCATGGATCCCGGACTAATTTGAGCAGCATCTCATCCATATCATTCATCGTCCGAAATGACTTAACGTTGGAGGATGTAAATCACAAAAAAACCGTCTGGCAGCGTGAGCGTAAAGTTATTTCTTGCCACGAAGCCCATAATTTAATTCTAAATGAGTGAAATAGGATTTAAATTTCATTGAAACGGAGGCACTCTATGCACTTTATGCTTATCAGCCAGAAACAACTCATGATTTGAACCAGTTCTAATTTTGCAATATAAATGGACGATGGATTTGATGGTCTCTTTTCTACACAAACACCGTGATTTCGAGCATTATCCTTAACGACTATACTATTGAGTTCTAACATCGGCAACACACCCTTAAACCACTTTTGAAATACGTTTACGTTCATTTCCTAGTGATAATCACCAAATTTCCTTTAATTTAGATAGTAAAATACCACCTTCCACAAAATCTGTACAGTGATTATATGCATCACGATCAGTCTTTTATCAGTGATATGTTTCAGTCCAGTAGACAATACCTGTTAAATTGTTTGGCTTCCACTGCTCACTGTTCCGTCACACCTTAGCTTGTTCGTCCCACACTCCACCAGGTTCCGTCAAGGTTGACTAAACTGTCCTTAGATAACGCTTTCACCGTAAGACTCTATCGTCTCTCTTATTTAGTTTCGTTTACAACCTTTTTTCATGCGCAAATCTCAGCTCTTCGAGCAATTTATACAGCTGAAGCTGGGTAACTGACATTACTATTCACATAAGTCACGATGTTATTTACTGTTGCCAACTCATTTTAAAGAGAAACTGTGCACAACCATACGCACAGCATTTTTCTCAAATTCATCGCACTTGCCCAGTAAGCGTTTTCCTATAATCCTTTTCCGGCACGGAGTTATTAGCTTGACTGTCGTTTTTATTTCTCTTCGAGTTTTCCCGATACTACCAATCCTAACACCCTGCATAACATCTGATGCGGAATCTTCAGTTTGGCTTACAATAAGACGAACATTTCTTTCCGTAAATACATGAAAATATGTGTTCTACTTGTTTCTCACCGCTACGCCAAAGCCTCCCCTCAAGATATTTGAGTTTAGTACGGTTTGGTCAGCGAAGACACGATAATGAAGTCACACCTGTTGCTGTAAACAGTTAAGTAAAAGTATCCTCTTATATCTTTATAAAAATATTCAGCTGTTGCTTTAGTTAGGGGAGGGGATCCCTCCCCTTCAGCTGCCGTGGTGCGGGCGCTGCGAACCCCTAGCACTCGTGGTACCTTTGGCGTTACTAGAGGAACCTCGGGCCGAACATTCGAGCCCCTCCCTTTGGGAGTATTTCGGATTGGGTTGGTCTCGATGGGCAGGTGGTTCCCGATACCCGTGGGGAATCCGGTACTTCTCCGGACGGGGTTCAGGGAAGCCATTAATATTCCCTTGTAATAGACCGCAGAGGCAGTAGAATGCGTGCTGGATCGCCAAGCGGCCCCACCGAGGTCATATCGGTAGCCTTCATACTTTGTTGTTGGCGCGAGTAAGTGGTGTATCCATTTTCATCCCGTCTTGTATCCTTGGACCAGATGGGGGGGGGCTTGTTAGTAACCCAGGTCTTGCCCTATAGAAAGCCCCACGGAGGCGCCGATCGCCCTTTTAGGACAGCTCGGCTACTCCCTATTTGAGAGAGGCCCGGGTCTTTGGTCTTACGGGTCCAGGACTAATGGGAGTAGAACCTCTGCTATCAACAGCTGTTGCGTTAGTGCTTCTGTGTACACATTTCGTGCTTGGTGATGAAAAGTAAAGTAATTTGAGTGATATAGTTTGAATGCATTAATCAATTACCGTGTTAACCAGAGATCCAAGCTCGACGGATTTATGCAGTTACAGAAGCGTTCAAGAGACGACTATTATATGTTTCAAATGAGAACAGTGTGGACTACCATGAATCAGATACATTAAGGTGCTTTTTTAATATTTTCCCGTCTCTCGCGCATTATCATGTGGAGCATACGGGTCACCTTGGAAACTAACTTAAGCGAACCAAACTGAATTTTCCAAAGTTTTATGATAATGCAGTTGTTGAAATCATAATTGCGATATGAATATTCGCATATTATGCGCACATTTTAAATGCTATAATTACAATTGTAGTTTCTGAATTATGTAGTTTTTTAATTCAACTGAATTGCCAGTGGCTCATACATATAGCTGTGAATGTGACTTACATCAAGAGACAATTCGTCATTGTTACTGACTCCATCGTCCGAGAATTGCAAACATATGTTAATGGGCTCCAAAATCTCTTCACGTGCTACTTCTTTCCAAAAGTCATCTTCTTGCACTTTATCTGGTGAGGCGGTACTTGCCCGTTAAGTAACTCGTTCAGCCCTTCTGGCACTCAACACCTCATATGATAGCATATGTGACGGGCGGGCGCTACGGATGGGAGGTTTACAATATATCGGGTTTTTTTTCTCAGGGTAGGTCTGCATGGATACTCGCTTTTGGGTTTCAGGGAGTGGGTGCGTCCTGACAGTGTATGGGTATTATCACATAGAAGACACCACGACCGTTGAATATCAAGTTTATTTATACATGTTGCCCTCTCCACTCGTCACTGTTGTGTAGGTGTAACTCGCACATTAGACGTGAGACTTAGGATTTGCCCGTTGCTGTGCGCGTGACATGACGGCTAGTTTGAATCACAGTCGCGAGTGAACTTGTAAATTACCGAGTGGTGTATGTCTCTGTGTATGCGTTGTCGTTTTTGGATGTCGCGAGAGCATTACTTCATGCAGTAGAGTATTTTCGGAGGATTACACAACATCTCAGTTTGGTAAAATCTTGATGATGATATAATTTGTGCTCTTTCACTTGCTTGCTAACACAGAGTGTTTGATAACCACCTAATGTGTGTTGCTCCGTCCATTCGCGAACACGAACTTCGATGAACTTTCATCCCTTGTTTCCCCCTTCACTCGCAAATACAGAGTGTTTTTTTCCTAGCAGAAGTCAAACGTCACCATTGCACAAATTTCCCTTCCTTTCACCGAAGTTTGGACACTTTTTAGGTCATGTGACCTGTTACTGTTCCTCATAGGTTGTGTTTCATCCCTACGCTTAAATTTCATCGTAATTTCGAGTTTCTGAGGCATGTATACCACGCAACCTTTACTTCCTCACGGTCTAGGTAATTAATTCAGATGCACGTTTGAAAAAGGGTAGCTTAAGTTCCCGGTGTCTATTCTCTCATCATGTATCACATGCAGACCAATGCATTGGCAGGCGACTCGTTGTCGCTTGGCGATTCTCGAACAATGCCACCTTTGTCGGCTAAACAAAAGGAAAATTTCTGTGAGGGTGAGTGTTTATTTTCCCGGCTCTCTTTACCCGATGGGTTCACGTGCTTGCAATAAAATATATGTATTGGGATGGCCTGTTTAGTTGCTGCAGCTGTATATTTAATCATTATCCTCTATATTTGTTATAATTTAGCTTAAGTCATATTGTGTTATCTATCCGCACCTGATTATGCATTTAATATGACTTTCACGGTTATTATGCCAATGTTATGCCTAATAGGGACGGTATCATATGCTCTTCTGATTATTTAGAACCGGGCTATTATATAATGGTCACTTTAGAAATTCACAGAATATCTTATCATTGTGTGCGCTGGTTGGTGTATGCGTGTATGAATAGTGTGGTACGCGTCGTCGGTAGTGAACGAGTGGAGATAATTACATATTAACTTAAACAAAACATTACATATAGTACACAAATAAAATATTAATTAAAACTATTACGGTAAATCTCATCACCCTATAATTTATGAATGTTATTTAACCAAAGTCTTCATTCATATGTTTCTATATTCAAACGTTATAGTCTTCTCTAGTGAACGTCTGATCATTTCACTCAACTCACTGCATTTCCAGTTCTCTTAATATCGCATGTTCTCTAGATATACATTCGTTCTGCTCTCTCTATTTGTTTGTTTGTTTCCTTCATAATTGTATTGAACACTTCACACTGGCATTCAGGTATCTACATGTTATTCTTATCAGTTTAGCATTCATTCCTATGTTGACGATCCCTTCAATTATATTACCACCATAACTAATGTTCCTAGAATTCCACCCACTTTGTGCATAATCATTTTCTTATGCAATATTCTCTAACCAACATAGAGTCGATCTAAGTGCTAAAACTGTTGTTCACGTAACCTAATTTTTGAGAAAAACAATTTAAAGCTGGACATTCTGCTGCGGTTATTCCTGGAAACACATCTTTGTTTCTTGAGAATTTGGTATCTCTCATTTGCCACACAATTGTCTACAATAGTCACTTGTTTTTAGTGCGGCCTGCTGTGTGTTTGCTGCGAACAAACATGGGAAATCTCGCGCGTTTATTTCGTGAACGGCATAAAAAGTAGAAGAACGCTCAGTCTTAACAAGCCATCGAGTGTCCATGGCGACCACAAAAGCAAAACACATACAAGCAAATGTTAAGATTTATATAAGTGAGACGCTACACATAAATATGTCGATGTAACACGCAGGAAGAAAAGGATTTAACTGCGGTAATCCCATCAGTGGCGTAATTAGGTACAAGAGAAATATGCAGAATTTACGTCGTAGAAAAGGGATGGGTCCTCGATAATCGAGATATCTCGATACTTCCATGGTATCGACATGATCTTCAGAAAATTCGCTCGATCTTTTTTGATACTGTGGTGGTAAATCTGCTTTTTTTGCAAATTAACCTCCTCCAACGTGAAGTCATATCGGACATTGAATGAAATGGGTGAAATGATGCTCAGATGAGTCCGGGGTCCATGGAGCTTTGTTTCCTTAAATTTCTCTAACAGGATAAGGAAAAGAAACTGAAATAATCTTGCCCAGGTAACTCGCCCTAACCAAGATTCGAACTCGGTACCTCTTGAGCGTCTGGCGGACACGCTACCTTCTACGCTACCGAGGCGGGCTCTGTATTGTTTATTTTATTTTAAAATTACAAAATATTATTGCTGCTAGTAGAACATTGCGTGCGAGAAATTGTCAGGAATATGGTATCTGTACAGTAACATTATACAAGAAAATAATCGTGCGTCAACTGTCAGTCAACAGTTCCCAAGAAGAAATCCCTACATATCTCAACGACGACTTGTCTCCTCCTCTTTCTAGTATACTGGATTATTGAAAAACAAATTCAAATGTGTATTCCACCTACAACAGTTTTCTCTAAAGGACTATTTAGCACAGCAGGACTCATGTGTGACAGAAAAAGTAGACGTGACAGCAACATTGAAAATGCTTGTATTTTTTAAGAAAAACTTATAAAAGTGGACTGTAAACATTTTAGAAGCAAAATTTAATGCTAGTTAATTAAAACTTACCGTTACTTTTAAATCAGACCTCGTATATAATTTGCTATACTTCGCTTCCATTCACATTCATTTGTTACAACGTTAAGTCCTATCGGACGATGAGTTAAATGATGTTCAAATGAATACAGGGTACGTAGAGCTTAAACTTATCAGACATTCATCTTTTGGGAAACGAGAAAACCTCCAAAATTAAGTCATATCGGACGATGAACGTAACGATGTTCAAATGAGTACAGGGTATATAGAGCTTAGATTGATTTAAGATAAGGTTTAAAGGATTGTGGTTTTGTGAAGTTTAAAGGATTGAAGTGGATTTTTGAATTAGGAGGAGATGAATTTAAGACAAGGTATAAAAGATTGTGGTTTTGTGAAGTTTACAGGATTGAAGTGAATTGTTGAATAATGAGATGTCGGATTTAAGGTAAGGTTTAAAGGATTGTGGTTTTGTGAAGTTTAAAGGACTGAAGTAAATTTTTGAATTAGGAGGAGATGGATTTAAGATAAGGCTTATGGGATTGTAGTTTTGTGAAGTTTAAAGGATTGAAGTAAATTGTTGATTAAGGAGAAGTTGGATATAAGATTAGGTTTAAAGGATTGTGGTTTTGTGAAGTTTAAAGGATTAAAGTGAATTTTGGAATTAGGAGGAGATGGATTTAAGATAAGGTTTATGGGATTGTAGTTTTGTGAAGTTTAAAGGATTGAAGTGAATTGTTGAATAATGAGATGTCGAATTTAAGATAAGGCTTAAAGGATCGTGGTTTTGTGAAGTTTAAAGGATTAAGGTACATTTTTGAATGAGGAGGAGATGGATTTAAGATAAGGTTTATGAGATTGTAGTTTTGTGAAGTTTAAAGATTTGAAGTGAATTGTTGATTAAGGCTAAGTTGGATATAAGATTAGGTTTAAAGGATTGTGGTTTTGTGAAGTTTAAATGATTGAAGTGAACTTATGGATTAGGAGGAGATGGATTTAAGTTACGGTTTAAAGGATCGTGGTTTTGTGAAGTTTAATGGAATGAAGTGGATTTTTGAATTAGCAGATGGATTTAAGATAGGGCTTAAAGAATCGTGGATTTTAGAAGTTTAAACGATTGAAGTGAATTTTGGAATTAGGAGATGATTTCAAGATAAGGTTTAAAGATTGTGGTTTTGTGAAGTTTAAAGGATTGAAGTGGTTTATTGAATTACGAGGAGATGGATTTAAGATAAGGTTTAAAGGTCTGCGTTTGTGAAGTTTAAAGGATTGAAGTGGATTTTTGTATTGGGAGGAGATGTATTTCAGATTAGGTTTAAAGGATTGTGGTTTTGTGAAGTTTAAAGGATTGAAGTGAAATTATGAATTACGAGGAGATAGATTTAAGAAAAGGTTTAAAGGATTGTGGTTTGTGAAGTTTAAAGGATTGAAATGAATATTTGAATAAGGAGGAGATGGAGATAAGATAAGGTTGAGAGGATTATGCTTTTGTGAATTTTAAAGGATTGAAGTGAATTTTTGAATTAGGAGTTGGATTTGAGATAGGGTTTAAGGGATTGTGGTTTTGTGAAGTTTAAAGCATTGAATTGGACTTTGGAATTAGGAGATGATTGATTTAAGATAAGGGTAAAGGATTTTGGTTTTCTGAAATTTAGAAAATTGAAGTGAATTTTTGAATTAGGAGGAGATGGACTAAGATAAGTTTTAAAGCATCATGTTTTTGTGAAGTTTAAAGGATTAAAGTGGATTTTTGAATTTGGAGGAGAGGGATTTAAGATATGGTTTAAAAAATTGTGGTTTTGTGAAGCTTAAGGGATTAAAGTGAATGTTTTAATTTGGAGGAGATTGATTTAAGATAAGGTTTAAAGGATTGTAGTTTTGTTATGTTTAAAGGATTGAAGTGAGTTGTTGAATTGGGAGATTTTGGATTTAAGATAAGGTTTAAAGGATTGTGGTTTTGTGAAGTTTAAAGGATTGTAGTGGAATTTTGAATTAGTAGGAGTTGGATTTAGGATAAGATTTAAAGGATTGTGGTTGTGTGAAGTTTAAAGGATTGAAGTGAATTGTTGAATTAGGAGATATCGGATTTAAAATAAGGTTGAAAGGATTGTCGTTTTGTTAAGTTTTAAGGATTGAAATGGAATTTTGAGTTAGGATGAGATGGATTTAAGATAAGGTTTAAAGGATTGTAGTTTTGTGAAGTTTAAAGGATTGAAGTGCATTTTTGAATTAGGAGAAGTTGGATTAAGTTAAGTTTTAAAGGATCGTGGTTTTGTGAAGTTTAAAAGATTGAAGCGGATTTTTGCATTACGAGGAGATGGATTTAAGATAAGGTATAAGGATTATGGTTTTTTAAATTTTAAAGGATTGAAGTGGATTTTTGTATTAGGAGGAGATTGATTTAAGATAAGGTTTAAAGGGTTGTGGCTTTGTGACGTTTAAAGGGTTGAAGTAATTTTGAATTAGGAGGAGATGGATTTAAGATAAGGTTTAGAAAATTGTGGTATAGTGAATTTTAAAGTACTGAAGTGGATTTTTGAATTAGGAGTAGGTGGATTTAAGATAATGTTTAAAGAATCGTGGTTTTGTGAAGTTTAATAAATTGATGTGGTTTATGAATTAGGAGATGGATTTAAGATAAGGTTTAAAAGATCGTGGTTTTAGAAGTTTGAAGGATTGAAGTGAATTTTTGAATTAGGAGTTGGATTTAAAATAGGTTTAAAGGATGGTGCTTTTGTGAAGTTTAAAGGATTGAAGTGAATTTTCTTATTAGGAGGAGCTGGATTTAAAATAAGGTTTAAAGGACTGTGGTTTTGTGAAGTTTAGGGAATTAAAGTCAATTTTTGAATTAGGAGGAGATGGATTTAAGATAAGGTTTAAAGAATTGTGGTTTTGTGAAGTTTTAATGGTGGAAGTGGATTTTTGAATTAGGAGATGGATTTAAGATAAGGTTTAAAAGATTGTGGTTTTGTGAAGTTTAAGGGATGGAAGTGCATTTTTGAATTTGGGAAGATTGATTTAAGATAGGGTTTAAAGGATTGTAGTTTTGTGAAGTGTAAAAAGGATTGTGGTTTCATGAAGTTTTAAGAATTGAAGTGAATTGTTGAATTAGGAGATGTCGGATATAGGGTTGGGTTTAGAGGATTGTGGTTTTATTGAAGTTCAACAATTGAAGTGAATTTTTAAATTAGGAGCAGATGTATTTAAGATAAGATTTAAAGGATTGTGGTTTTGTTAAGTTTAAAGGATTGAAGTAAAATTTTTAATTAGGAGCAGATGGATTTAAGATAAATTTTTTAGGATCATGGTTTTGTGAAGTTTAAAGGATTGAAGTGGATTTTTAGAGTGTTAGAGAAGGATTATGGTAGTGTTTAAATGATTTTAGAATTAAATGTTAATGGTTTGATGTACTATGAGTTGGGTTTAAGGTATGGTTTAAAGGATTTAGTTGTGGTTTTGTGATTTTTTGATTATTAAAGGAGTGATGTGGAACTTTGGATTGTTAGAGAATGGTTATTGTTTGCTTGCAGGATTAAAGTGGAAGTTTGAAATAGGAGACGGATTTTTGTGGCTTTGTTATGTTTAAAGTTTTGAAGTATTAGAAAAGGATTATGATAATACTTTTGTGATAGTTTATAGGATTGAATTGGATGTTTGAAGCAGTTGGAAATGGTTTTTAAAGGTTTAAATGTTATTATTATTTATATATTATATTTTAAAAGTTTTAAGTAGGGGAAGTTGATTTTGTTTTCAGAGTTAATGTGTTGTTAGAGTGAAATGGTTTATTTAATTTTGGAATGGTTGTGTGTTGATTATAGCTTGGAATTTGTTTTATATTTATATTTGATTAAATTTATTAAGAAATATTAATAGTTTTTAATATTTAAAATATGTGTTATATGAGTCTAAATGTTATATTTGGAAAGTGTCAGTATTATAAATGTTAAGCGTTTATTTAAATGTAAGTAATTGAAAAATGGTGTATAAAGTAGTCTATAATTAAGATAATATGAATTTTTGAGCCTTTATTTGATAAATGATGTTAATAAGATTGTTTAGATATATATTGTTTGTATTATTATAATGTTTTTATTTGTTTATGTGTAGTCTAAGGCGTTTAAAGAAGTTTTAACATTTCTAAGAATTTATTTTGCTTTTAACGTAAAAGGAGTGCTTAAAAGTTTTGAAATGTTTGAAATTCAAAAATTTAAACTTTTGTATTCATATGTTTTTGGTTAATTCTTTTCTTAAAAAAGGCTTTCTCTATGACTTTATTCACTTTATTTATTTTATTAACTTTCAAACTTTCTTTAAATCTTTGGTATAACTTCAGTTCCACAAAATAAATGTAGTACTTAAAATTTGCTGCATTTCTCTTGGAAGATAAAATTTCTAATAATAAAATATGTGGTACATTTCAATTTAATTGTTTCGATTGTGATAAGTTTTATATTGGAAAGACAAACTGTAATTTGGAAACCGGAATGATTAGAGCTTTTCTGTAACAATAAGTATAAACAAACTGATAAATCGGCCATAGCAGATCATTTTTGGTCATTTAACCGTTAAATAATTCCAGAAGTTGAACTATTAAAACATTAAATGGTCCGATAGATTTAATGGTTTGGGAAAAGGTGTTTATTTTAAAAAATAAAAATCGCGCAATTAATTTTGTAATACGGAAGACAATTCTGTTTTTAAATTTGTTTTATTTTTCAGGTTTTGGTATTACTGATAAGAAAACACTGGTATCTAGCGACTATAACTTTGACGAGGCTGTTGAAGGCTCTGGTTGCGAATGTGCATAAAATGTTCACTAAATCGCGATCCTAATCAATTTATAAGAAAAAAGTCCAACATTTCTTATAAGTGAAGTTTATATTTTTCTATTGCTTTCCTTGTTCCTTTAACTGCCACGGTCATATTGGCAGCCGTTCTCCTTTGGAGACATCCTGAAGGTGTTAACTCGTTATTTTTGGTTTTTAGTCATTAGACCACGCACACATTCACAATGTTATTCATAATACCAGACTCTGGGGAAGATGGGGAATTATATTGGTCGGAGAAAAATCCCCACCCCCACCGCCGGAAATCGAACCCGGGACTCCTAGCGCTGCAGGCAGGTGCTCTACCGACTGAGCTACGGGGCCAGTCAAGTGAAGTTTTAATGTTACATAATTATTATATTTGTATATATTTTGCTTCACTCTGAGTAGCTTCATACCTTACGTATTTATCTTGAAACAGTTCATAAAATTGAATTTGAATGTAAGTGATGATGTTGATGATGATGATGCTGCTGCTGCTGCTGCTGATGATGATGATGATGATGAAGATGATGATGATGATGATGATGATGATGATGATGATGATGATGATGATGATGATGATGATGATGATGATGATGATGATGATGATGATGATGATGATGATGATGATGATGATGATGATGATGATGATGATGATGATGATGATGATGATGATGATGATGATGATGGTGATGGTGATGTGGATAAGGGCTCTGAACTGCAGGGGTTATCAGCGCCCTTTAAAAATTAGTCATGGCAAAAGCCAGATACAAATGTTTCTAAAAATGTATAGAAACTTTTCAAAACAATACATGCACATAACAATCTAAAAAAAAGAAATATAACTCTAATCTGCGAAAAATTCTTTTCTTTAAATCCTAAACTCTAACCTAGAAAAGAATCTAAATACCTACTCCACTACTATGTTATCATCCGCTATCATTTCTGCAAATCTGGCCGTGAATGTAAGTAAACACCATAAAAAGATTAAGGAATATCCTAGAATATTATTAAAACAATTATAAACAATGCATAAAGTAAATTTTATATGGGCTACATATGTAGCCCACAAGACTAATTGAGGACTAATGACGTCGCAATATGTCAACATGTGATACCAGTTCTGTAGATAACGATCCTATAATTCTTTATGTTACCTTGCTGGAATCTGAATTTTAACATCGTGCTGCTTATGTTTTCATATTTGTTTCAGGTACTAAGGTACCACAGAACCTCGCAGTGAAAGTGCAGCCCATCTTGAGCATCACCACTGTAATTGTATTGGTTGTGTAGTGTCTTGTACGTTTTCTGTTCTGAGCTTTAATGTTTACTACATAGAATAACTGTTATTGAATCTGTTGAATTATTTTATTAGTAAAAAGTTATTAGTAAAGTATATTGGGGCCATGATACCAAACGGAGCAATCGCCACTCTTTTGCAAAATTAAGATATTGTTATCACTGGATTATGCCACTACCCCTTTAATGAAATTTAATACTTGTTTAATGGATATAAATAATCATTTCTTCACACTAGCCATCAATTAACTAAATAAGATTTAGTTGATGAAGCCTGGGAATGAAGTACTTACGATAAGAAGTCGCCACAAACGGTGTATCTCGAATGCGAGAGCCCCTAGTGGTTTACCGGGGAAATATACTAGTCAAATGGAGAATTTAATGGCAGGACGGCAAGTTGGCTATGGTAGGTTAAAGGCTGAGAGCGACTGGACGGAAACCATGAGATCCGTGGTTCAAATCCCGGCCGTGGCATTGGCCGTTTCAGTTGACTCTATTAATACTTGTTTGTTTATAACCCAACAATGTCGCATCATTTCCCTGTATGAAATTCAAATGTTGGTTTCAAACAGGATAATACCAACTGTTGAATTCAAGAAGGGAAGTCTCCATAACTATATTACGTGTAACCAGAGAAAAAAAGTAGCATAAACAAAACAGCGGTTGGTACCACTCCGCGTCGGGAATGACACGACTGTTACCATTTCGTTAAGCATAATATTAATATGTATTAATAATATGAATATGCATTTTCAACGCAAACAACACGTTTTGGGTCAATAGGGTCGACATGGTGGCTCAATGGGTAAGAGCGAAACGGAAACCAGGAGATCGGTGTTTGAAATCCTGACCATGGCATTGAATTTTTCATGTCGACTCTTATCGATCCAAAACCTTAGCATATATACAGCAAGTGTGAGAAAATAATTATTCCATCAATTATCTTAAACAAAGAGCCCTTATTTATTCAAGACAATCGCTTGATCGCTTCGTTAAGTATAATATGAATGTAAATGTTCGACACTAAAGGCACATTTTTCGAGCTAAGTATCATGTAGCATACTGTTAATATCCATGAAAATTAACTTCGTCAATTTCATTCCTGTAATCTGAGCTGGAAATTGGTTCGATACCCTCCAAGTCTGAAGTTTACATGTCGCTCGATCCATTCAAGTTACAATGATGAGTTGGCAGTCTGAGTAGAGTGTGACCCGCATGTTTTGCCATGTCGTCAATGACGTATTTTTCGGACTGTTTAGCACGAGATTTGACCATAGCCAGCAACTCCGTCTTAACATGACCCTTGTGGAAAACTATATTTTTACTCTGTAGCCATATTACGATGTCCTTTTTTCTTCCAAGAATTGTTTGGTATGCGTTCTAACCTCACACTGTGGTAGGCAGCGTTGTCCATCACAATAACGCTATTCAGTTGTAATTTGGGGAAAATCTTTTTAAACATAATTTGAAAACGTCTCCACTCATTTCTTCAGTGGTCTGACACGTGGTATCTTCTTGACGGGAGTTCAAACTTCACCAAATTTGGCTTTTTCCTTCCGTGCACTAAACATGCTCGAAACCGACACACCGGTAAACTCAGATGTTAACTTCACCTCTTCATCGATAGCAAGTTCTGGAATATGTTCACTGAACTTGTTAAATACGTTCAATATTATTATATTTCCACCACTTCGTAAAGGCTTTCCGCGCGCATATTTAAAAGTACTCGCCAGTTCTGCCGTGATTCACAGCTGGATACGCCTGTCAGCTTCAATATGTGCGCGCTGTATCATGTACTTTAATTACAAACTATCAATTAATATATGTTTTATAGTTGAAATATGCTTAGTACGCACTTGGGTGTGCTTTAGCAAAACGAACTCAAGACTCCACACCTCAGTAGCAGTACTTTTTCAAGGGACTATTTACACGGTGAAAGCATCATGGAAATTATGAAGAAGGAGCGCTACGATCAACAGTCACGTGGTTTTGTTTACATCTACCTTATTCTCCCGCTGCCCCCATTCTGGTCACGTGACTGGCTGCAATGGTGGAAATAATGGTGTACATCCTGCTCAAGTAGGCTGCATTATAAAACTAATAGTTATCTTTGAGATATTTTCAGTTTTCTGAACTGCGTATGTTATAAATACAAGGTTTTTTATTATAAATCGATCAGCAAATATTCTTTACATATGTTTGTTATTGATACACTTCGTAACAGTTCACATAACAATTGAGGTAGCCATGAACGACTCCTCTAGCTAAATATGACAGGGTCACTATAACACAAATTGAGGTCTAAGTTTGATAGGTATCACTCGTCTGGGTCATCTGTACTGGAGAGGTCACTCAGGAGAAGATCTTATGGCAGTCTGCGCTTGAGGCGAGGTGGCTGGCGAGTGCGAGCGCCGAGATTGTACGTAACAGCTCCAGGGACCTCCTTGAGATGGCAAAAGAAAGGTCGTGCCGGCCGGCAGATGTACTGGTGAACTGGTAGAAGACCAAGCTCCTGATGAAGTTGTTGGTTTCTGATGAATCATGGAGCATTCATAGCTGTACGGAGCACCCTGTTTTGTAATACCTGCAGTCGGCGGAGATTAGTCTTGGTGGTGACACCCCAGACTGGAGCTGCATAGGTAAAAATGGGATGGACTAGAGATTTGTAAAGGAGAAGGGAGGATTCATAACCAAGTGAGGTGCGCCGGTTGAGTACAGGGTACAGTTTTGAGAGCCGTGCAGACGTAAGTGTAATGGGCCGTCAGATGTGGGCGTTCCAAGTTCGTCGAGTGTCCAGTAGCACCCCAAGGTACTTTGCTGGCACACTGGTTGGTAAACATGAGAGTTGTTCCCCGAGCACCTGTAGTGAAGGAGTGCTGGTGTAGTTTTCTTCTAATTGCTCTGTTATAGGTACAATATCCTAAAATGCCACACACATCACTCCCACAAAAGCTATAGTATCTACAGACAAACACTGCGATTTGTATCACTCCACCAACAAACATATGGGTGAAGTTCCCTGTAGTCAGCTGCTTACATATAACTATTATCGCAAATGTCATAGCTTTAGCTGCAGCAGTGCAGGGTTAGAAAACACAGGGCTTGTGTTTACTAAATAAACTAAGTCAGGTAATTAAAGAAACTGCTAAAGAAAACTTATGAAATGTAATTTTGTGAGTAAGAAATGACGTTAATTTGAGTCGTGAGATAGAGGTGAGACACCCAGCTCAGAATCCGAGATAGTCGTATTCTTTGAGTCCAGGTTTATTACCAGCCTGTCCACCACCTGGTTACACATGCCATCTACCTGCTGTAACCTTAGACCTTGCCTACTCTGCCAACTGGCTTTCTTATTTCAACTTAAATCTCCTAATACTCCTCGCCACTTTACCTTTGACACAGCCCTATACATTTTCTCTAAGTTGCTGTGCTATGGCGGCAGTGTTAACAAGCTATGGCCCGCTTCACTTGCTAGATCATGTATAGTCGTGCTGGTTGAACCGTCACCCTGGCTTTATCTTTGTTAACAGAAACCTCTCAGATAACGCACTGATTATTCTTGTAAGAGTGAGAGGTGTACTGGGGCGCCTCTCGTTCGTGTGCTAAGCACCAATGAGCGCATCACTTCATCCAATGGAATTCACAGGAATCATAAATGACAGATAGATGTTCACCCCACGTGGAGTAATTAGTGGGATATTTGAGAGGTATCTATTACAAAAGAGAAATCCATGGTAAGCGTTCTAGCAGAGTGACTACACAATGTATTACTTTCCATGTCTGCTAGTGTTTGTGCAACTTTTAGTAGCTCTGCTGTACATCACTTTCATCAACACGTGCATTTTTTTTCTTTCAGGCAGTGTACAATTGAAGACATGACTTATAAGTGCACAAGTCCAGTGAACTAAGCTTTGAGAAAATCAACAAAATCTTCATAACTTCTGAAAATGATGTGCCAATATTATGATTTTTGTGGCACATAAACTTTGGCGCATTATATTTATTTTACTGTTCAGTAATTTCAGTTACCATTGGTGCTTTGTTATAATATTGTGACTTTGTGGGTTCGTAGAATTAAAAGTCCAATTTGCGGAAATTCTGAATGTTCTTTATTTGCGTAGAAATATACTCCATAGCAGCGGAATTACATCACATATCACAATACAACCTTCCAAGGTCGATGACAACAACAATCAGCTCTTGTTACACAGCATTTGTTCACAGCTGTTTACTGTTTACTCACAGCTCTCTGCTGTTCTCCGCTTACCTCTCCCGCGACTGTTTTACAACTTGCAGCTTTTGGCGAGCCGGCACTTCCTTAAATATTATAGCGCTACTCCAATGGTTACCTTGGCGGCGTCAAAGGATGCGATGAGTTTCAGATATTCAGTTACGCAGAGATAAGATGTGTCGACCCTCTCGCTATGGAGAAAACAACGTTGTCGGGTTTTCTCCAAGTTGTCAGCATTGCAAGCGTTGGCATTTATTTCTTAGAATATTTACCAAGTAGCAATAAGATTAGCAAAGTTCTTAAGTGCAACTGCACCATGCTAATATATCAAATTATATTTTCTACTTACATTACGCTCTGTCTTCGCCTTCCTCGCTGTCACTGCCCCTTTCACCCACGTGTATAAGGAACGAAGCATTGTCGTGTGAAATATCTCACAGTTGAAACTTTCCTTCCTGTTGCATGGTGTGCTGAACACATCCTTACCAAACACTCAAATCTATATTTGGAACACATTCTCTCAACAGTTTGCACACACTGTCATTTATAGAAGAAGTTACATTCCGTTTTCTTACGGCATGTTTAAGGCTTGTCCATATTAACGCAATCGGATTGAGACAACAGTGTTAAGGTGGTCGCCTGAGAACTTCATTACCACGATCTTTTGCCATTTCGTCTATTACATACTATTTTTGTGTATTGGCTTCTCGAATTATTTTCCAAAAAAACGGCTTTTACAGGAACTGGACTGGATAATTCTAAATTATGTTCTAACATGAATTTAATCAATTCGTCCTTTCTGCTAGAAATGGTGGGTATTTTTATCTTTAACCGTGAATGATAACTAGCATTATCTAAGACAATCACACACTTAGGGGGAATATTTTCCAAAATTTTGTTCAATCCTTGCCGATTCCATAATCATACGGCTTTTTTTTCACGTGCGAAAGCGCAAACCTAACTTCCATAACAACTGTATAAGTGAATCCCTTTTGTAAGGAAAATCGCACGCGGTTTGAAGTATATGCAGCAATTCCAAAACTGTTGTTGATTGCCCTTCTTTATAAAATCTGTACACCTCCCTACGAACTATGTCGCAGGTGATATTATGAGCCTACCCTAAATTTGGATCCCTGTTGTCCTTTCTTTTTGGCGTAATAGAAAGTCTCTTCGCAACTTTACTAACTGTATGTCTGCTTAAGCCTACTGCTTTAGCAGTTTCAGTAATAGGTCCCTTTTCTATTTAATTGGCTTCCATATACTTAAAAACAGTACATATTAATTGCTGGGACTGTTTACTGAGGGTTCCTAAAGGTAGCTTGCTTCCTTTTACTCTTGCTTCATTTGCTGTCCCACCAGCGACACTAGAAGTAGAAGCAACAGTATTGCTAGCACCACTAATATTATCACTACGAGATAAACTGGCTGGATTACTGAAACTATTTCCACCATCAAAGCTACATACGTCCCAAAGTCTCCACATATTTAAGAATAGCCAGGAAACAACACTTGCACCAATGAAGTTCACAAGAAAACTAACAGAATGAAATTTATGCTGAATTAGATAGAAAACAGCGAAGAGTGTTTTACGCCACGTGGACATAACATGTATCTGTCATTTGTGATTCCTGCGCATTCATTGGCTGAAGTGCTGCGTTCAGTGGTGCTTAGCATAGGTCCGAGAAACGCGCCAGTAACCATCTCACCTTTCGGAGAATAATAAGAGGTTTCTATTAACAAAGATAAATCCATGGAAAGCGTTTCAACAGCGCTATAATACTTCATTCCTAAGTTCGAGATATTTCCGGAACAATAAAGAAAAGCAACTTTTCTCTCTCAATCGAGATATCACTAGAATGTTCCAATTACGTCACTTATCTGTGTCGATAATTCTTGTCTCAGTGATGCACAATCCGACTGTTATCTTGTTTGCCGGCTCTTGGTTTTCACACTGCCTGCCTATCGGATCCCTTTGTGTAAACAAGCCGTGCAATCGTAGATACGAGTTCGCGACAATATTTATAATGAATTTGTTGGACTTGCGCAGTTATGAAGCCCTTCTGGGTGTACAAATGCATTGAAAGGATCATTAATAAAATGCATAGGGGAAATACCTCTAAAGATGCGTGAGAGGGTGAAAATGTTTTATGGTACTCATTGGTGTGTTGAGCCACGTTTTATTTGTAGCATAATAACAAAAATAGACATTGCATTCATTCAGTTACCCTAACGTGAATACCACACCTCACTTCCTGATTATTCCCCATTAGATATTTGTTCTTTGCTATGTTTATCACACAGAGTTTGAAAATATGACTGTTTTTCAGGAGGAACTGAAGCAAGGTTCTTTGAAATGTCCTTGGCTTACGTAGCTTTCGGAGGAATATCTTTATCGTAAGCTTTCACCCATTCCTATGGTTTCAGCAAACTTTGTCTCTCCTTTGATTAGGAATGTGTCTATCATTAAACCACTAGAGTTCTTGCTAGCAGTAATAATGTGTGATCTATATTCAATATTGTTTTATGTCATAAATATTAAAAGAAGAAGCAGTTTTAACAGTGAAGCATTCTTCATTTTTGAGTTGGATTTATGAGTCACTATGTTTACACATATCTTCACTTACTGTGTTGTACAATAGAATCGTTTTCAAGATCATTCCATCTCATCTTCAGCTGTTTGGTGACTAAATGAACATTCTTCTTCCTCCATTACTACGGTGCTCCGATCCGTCCGCCATCTGGTGTTAGGGACAGTAAGTTTTAATCCTTCATTTAATGCCAGAATATCAAAATTTATAACTCTATCCCGGTTTTTGGTGATTATTATTTTTTCCCAAATATCAATTTTTATGGAGTACTTAAAGGTTTTAACAGTTTTATGTCCAAGTTTGAAGAATCTGCAAAATAAACCGCTACAAAGTATAATCCTCAACACCTCGAAATCGGGAATTTATCAGATAAACTGTGAAACCTGTGATAAAAGCTACATAGGAAAAACTAAGAGAAACTTGTTAACCAGGCAAAAATAACACCAGAGGAACATAAAGTTGAAACAAACAGAAATATCTCCAGTGTCACGCCATTTTTGGACAGAGAACCACATTGGCCATAAAATGAAACTGTTAAAATTTTTAAGTATATCCATAGAATTGGATATTTGGGAAAAACATTCATAACCAAAAACCGGGATGAAGTTATAAATTTTGAAATCCCGGCATTCAATGAAGTATTGAAACTTAGTGCCCCTAACACCAGATGGCAGGCGAATCTCAGCACCGTAGTAGTGGAGGAAGAAGAATGTTCATTTAGTCACCAAACAGCTGAGGATGAGATCGAATGATCTTGAAAACGTTTCTATTATACAACAAGTAAGTGAAGTTTGAGTGTAAACATAGTGACTCATAAATCAAACTCTAAAATCTTTTATGTAGTTACTTCCCGCTTGCTTTTTGGCCACTGACATAGGTTCCTTCACCTTGTTGAAAGCCACCAAATAGTCCTTGATCATAAACTGAACTTTAATATTCTTGGACTAGTGTTTTATTATACTTGTGTGCACGATGCCTCTCTGAGTAGCAGTGAAACTCGCTAAGTAGCAAGTGGAAATACCTGAAAATTGAGATGTTTTAATGTCATACGCTAGAGAGCTTAGTGAGTTTATATATATATATATATATATATATATATATATATATATAAGCTCATATAGTGTCAAAAAGTGGACTTGGGTACTTATGAAGGTCGTGTCTTCAATTTTCTGTGTACACCATAAACAATTTGAACGCTTATTCAGTCTAAAAGAATGGTATGGGTAAGGGGTATTTACAATAGCCTCACCCTAACTTTACGAAAATTACTCGCATATTGCTATGTTCTATGAAATTTCAGTAAATAGAAGAATTATTGTAGTCCATCCACAATTTTTATATCGGGATTTCAGTGTAAATGCAAGTTTTGGGGTCTCATGCGTGTGAAAACATTTTCAGAGGAAAAGAAAATGTGTCCGTGTGTATACGTCGATTAAGGGCATAGAACAAAAGTGAATAGTCGTTTAAATTTCAAATGTGATACCGAAAAAAGAGGTACAATGTATAATGAATCGTGATGGATTTCAAAGGAATGTATATTTGTGTGCAACGCGTGCAGGTGCAGTTGAGTCGAATAGCAACGGGGTTGAATAGTTGTTTTAACGAAAGAAACGTAAGAAACAGTGTCCTTTGTAGAGTTCTAAAGGGTAGCACTTGACTCCGTTTGAATAGGGTATTCTTCGGACCCGTAATAATCACAATGGACAAAGTAGTCACAAAGGGAATCTTGGTGTGTATAAAGGGCTTCGAGAAAGTGAAAGTTACAAACCTACGCGCAGCTGTGAAGACACTCAGTCCTCGGTGTGAAATCGATTAGTGCAGTCCTCTTCTTCTGCCTTGGTCGAAGGCAGAACAGAAGTGATTAGAGAAGATATTTGTCGGTTCATATATACGTGAAGAACGAGTAAGGTTTCATCGAGTAATAGGGATTTCACATATAGTAACTCTAAACAGTGATATTGGTAACCCTTGGTCGGCAACTTCAAGTTTGGTGGAAATTAATTGTTCTTTCACACTGGCCGTGTGTAGGCTAAATTGTGGAAGCGTAGAGTCAGACTGAAAAATTCAATGCCATAGCCGGGATTTGAACCACGGATCTTCTGGTTTCCATCCAGCCACACTACCATTGAGCTACTATGGCCAACGTGCCGATATGACATTAAATTCTCCAACTGACTCAAGTTTGGTGTTACGATAAAAAGAAGCAGTCATTAAACCAGTTTAAAACGGGAATTCCAGTGCCATTAAAACTATCCTTCTCATACATACTCACGCATAGCCTGAGATAAACCTCATTGCTCAACCTGCTCCACCCTTCTTGGTGCTTCAAATGTGTTAATTAAGTTCAGCACCTGTTTTAGATGTGATACAAACATTTTAAAAAGAATCACCCATCCCGGTCTACACTTTACTTGGAAATTTTTCAATAATTTAGATTTTCTAAAGAACAGTCAACTATTTTGTGTCATTAAAAGGTGGCAAACAATTTTGATTTGAGTACCACATATTTAAGATATTTTAAGGCAAATGAAGCATAGATATTAATTTATGGGTACTACTTTAGAAGCTCTCTTTATTCTGGAGGAGTTGTGCACTAGTGGTAAACCATAGGGGAGAGACAAAATCTTACTGCATAAAAATTTAAATCTCGCTAAAATACATATTTCATGTCAAATACGTCTTGGATTGATAGTGGTGAACCATTTTTGAGCCATTCCTTTTTTGTTTTAATCTGAATTTTCAAATGCCCATTTTTTGTCAAACGTGTGGTCTCCATACTATGTGTACCTCTTGCTCTTGCAAAGAGAGCGATAAAAAGTCTCCCACATAATGACCATACCTTAAAAGATACGACTCACTTAAAGCCTACTGTGTTTCCACATTACCCTAGAAACTAAGAAAAGTAGCAATAATTTCTGCAAATGTTTAATTAGATTAACCTGAGGTAGATTGAGAATTAAAGGTTTGTAAGAACAGTTTGTACAAGAGTAGAGAACGTATATAAGAGCAGTATATAATATATTTTACTGTACAGTTAGGACTGAGGTAATATTAAAACCTAGCCCGTTCTTAAAATATATGCGAGGGTGGACTGGAAAGTTCCGACCTCAACATGAAGATGGCCGCACTCGTAAATAAAAGCTAGTGAATTTCGTTGTTCATCTGTTGACAGTTACTCAAAGTTTCAGCCAGTTTGGCGCTCAGTTGTTATGTAAGTCAGATAAGTAAGCTGATGTGAGTGCTTTTATGAAAATGGACAAAATCGAGTATCGAGCTGTCATTAAATATTTATTTTTGAAAGGTAATACGCCTACGCAAATAAAAGATACGTTGGATTCTGTGTATGGGGAGTCAGCACCACCATTTACCACAGTGAAATTTTGGGCAGCTGAATTTTAACGTGGCCGTAAGCGCTTGGGAGGCGATGAACGTTCGGGACGTCCAAAAGCTGCAGCTACCGTCGAACACATCGCTAAAGTACACCAAATGGTCCTAGACGACCACCGAATTAAAGTGAAAGGGATAGCAGATTTTTTTTTCCTTTTTTGCAATTTACGTCCTCCAACGTTAAGTCATATCGAGCGATGAATTAAATGGGTGAAATGATGCTGAAATGAATCCGGGGTCCATGGAGCTTAGATCTACCCGACATTCGTCTATCAGGATGATGGAAAACTCCGGAAAAAGCCTTATCCAGGTAACTCACTCTGACCGAGATTCAAACTCGGAACCTCTTGAACGTAAGGCAGACACGCTACCATCTACGCTACCGAGGCGGGCATAGCAAGAGGTTGTGAACATGTCAAGACAACGTGTTTGTCACATATTAATTCAACATTTAGATATGGGAAAGCAGTCCGCACGTTTGGTGCCGTGGTTGCTCACTTTAGACCAACAACGTGTTCGAATGAACATTTCCAACGATCTGTTGGTGCAGTTTAGGCGTAATAATTCCGAATATTGGCGCCCATTAGTTACTGTCGATGAAACTTACATACACCATTATACGCCCGACACAAAAATTTATTCCAAAGAGTGGGCTACATAAACCGGTTCCAAAAGAGCAAAAGCTGCTTTTTTCGGCTGGAAAAGTGATGCCGACTGTTTTTTTTTTTTTTGGGGGGGGGGAATAGTCATGGAATTAATTTAATCGGTTATCTTCACAAAGGAAAAACTATTACAGGAGTATACTACGCATCATTACTTGACAAGCTGAAGGCAGAACTGGCAGAAAAACGGCCACATTTGCAGATAAAGGACATCCTGTTTCGCCAAGACAACGCACCGTCTCACTCCTCAGCGGTTGCGGTTGCGAAAATCCACGAATTTCGGATTGAACTGCTTGGCTCATCAGGTCTAGCCCCAGGCGACTTCTCTTTGTTCCCTCATCTGAAAATTGTGCTCGGAGGACAGAGATTTTTGTCAAATGCAGAGGCATTCGTCTTCGTGAACAATTATTTTGCAGAGAAAAACGCCGAGGACTATTTGGATGGGTTACAGAGATGGGAGCATCGCTGCGAGAAGTGTGTAGAGTTGCAAGGAGGCTATGTTGAAAAACAATAAAATGGTATCTAAGAAAATGTCTTGTATCTTTATTAGTTCGGAAACTTTTCAGACCACCCTCGTATTATACTTTCACTGTACAGTTACGACTGAGGGAATATTAAAATCTAACCCGTAGTTGTTCTTAAAATATATAATACTGACGATGCTAGCAAGTTAATGCTATACAAGACGCATAAGTGTTACAGGAGAAACTAAAGTATATTACCAACCTTTAACAGACAAATATAGCAGAGGGAACCGAATATTTGAAATTTCGTACTCTGCATGATTTAGGATATCCATAATGAAATAAATACTCTAAAAGAAATTTAAGCTTCTTTGCCAGCAAATTTTAAATTATGGTAAGCATGCCACATGGGAACCACGCATTATATTCATTTTCCCATGATAACTGAATAATTAGACATGTCCTAACCGAGATCGCAAGTTAAAGCATGCATTTGCGAAGAGACTACTGCATAGCCTACTGTATTTTGAGGATTTCAAGTTTTCTCTTCAAATAATTTAAGGACTCTTACCTGAGAAATTGACCAAAATTATCAGAAAATATATTTTTATATTATGTTTATTTTTTCTAGAATCATACAGTGCAGCTGTTTTACAATAAAATGGCATTAACCCCCCCCCCCTTCATGATAATATCAAAGACAATTCAAAGTTCTGGCCCTTTAAGCGGCTGCAATTCTGCTTCTGAATTTCTCCACCCCAATTCTTAACATAGATTCAAAAGTCTCTCCTGCCTCTTGGAGATACTTTATGGGAATCTTGATATACTTTGGGCGTTGGCAATACTACAGAAAATTTGGTGATTGTGACACAAGTAAGAGGCAAATTTTAGAAAATAAACAGAGCAAATAGTTGTGAGCTTCATTCCTTTTAGCTGTTTGCTTGTGTATTTATTTGAAATCATTTTAGATTATATTTCAGTGCCACTAGTACGTCACAATGGCATTTTAAGGGTTTATTGGTTAGAGAACTAAATATTTAGCATTGTAGTAAACACTTTTGGGGTAACTCATTTGGTTTAGTAAGGATTTTGCATATAATCTTGCACAATAGCTAATAGAATTAATGATACTAGACGAGTTTTAAACACAAAAAGACCTAGTGAACTATAGTGCTGTTCGATAGAATCAACTTGAAAAATTCAATTCCATGGCCGGGATTTGAACCACGGATTTCCGGGTTTCCGTCCAGTCGCACTTACCCATTGAGCTACCCTGGCCAACTTGCCGTCATGACATTAAATTCTCAATTTGACTCGTATATTTCCCCGGAAATCCACTAGTGGTTCTCGCATTCGAGAAACACCGTTTGTGGCGACTTATTATCGTAAGTGCTTGAGACACAGGCTTCATCATTTAGCACTTATTATTTTAGTTAGTTAATGGAAATTAATTATTTCTTCGCACTAGCCGTATATAGGTTAAGGTTTTTGGATAGAGAGAGTCAACATGAAAAATTCCGTGGTTCAAATCCCGGTCATGGCATAGAATGCTTCATGTTGGCTCTATCTATCAAAAACCTTAGCCTAAATACGGCTGGTGCGAAGAAATGATTAATTTCCATCAATTAACTAAAATAAAAAGAGTTAAAAGACGCAACCTGGGATTCAAGTTAATTTTAAAAACAAATTGCTGAAAATAGATTTTGTGGATCCATACGACGACTGCAGGAGGTCTAGGTGGGCGTTGTGACACTGCGGCGGAGGTGGCTTCGGCGTAGGATAGCGGACTTGTAGCTTAGAGACGGGTAGCTGCGATTGGGGTTGGTGACCGCCGGCCTTGTGCGACTGAAGTTGCAGGCACAATTGGCTGCCTAGGTGTTGCGACTGGCCTGAAGGGGTCGCGAGAGGGAGTGGCTGCGGAGAGCTTGGTGTCTGTGCTGCGCCAGGTTCTGCGCGTGCGTCGGGCCTCCTTGGAGAGCCACTGGTCCAGAATCTCCTGGCAAGCTCCGCGAACGGCTCCCGCTTGTCTGCTGATGATGGCAGAGAGGAGGGAGAGGGTGGCCGAAAACTGGCAGGAGAGGGCTGCGCTGGTGGTTTGCTGCTACCTGGCTGGCTTTCTTCTTTGCGGCGTTCTTCTTCCCCATGGTCGGGAAGGTGAGCTAGTCCTGTATTGTCTTCTATGGTGTAGGCTCGAAGAGAAGTCGAGAGTATTTCTTTTTTTTTACAGGCCCCTTCCCGACTGCCTGGTGTCCATCAAGCGTCATTCTCCGGCAGTATTCTACGTCGTCTGCCGCTTGCTGTTAATACTATCATGCAGCGGTGCGGGGTTAGATGAAGGAAATGTGAAATGTGTAGTGTTTAACGCCCGCTTTTACTACATACGGCACCGCAGGCAGTGACACTGGTGGTACATGAGATGAACATGGAGCACCAGTGGAATGAGATGGCGGGGGAAACCGGAGGTCCCGGAGATAACCCGCCCCAGCGCCTTGTCTACCACAAATCTCACTTTGCGGTCGCCTGGGATCGAACCTGGCCCGCCTTGGCCATGCTGGGTCTGCGTAGCGTGAAACGTCAACGCTTAGGGGGACAGCAGTAGGACAACACCGCAGACTCCGATTGGTTGCTCACCTAGTAGCGCTCAAGGACAAAACATCAACGCATTTTAAACAAATTATAACACTTTAACTTCTGAACCTATTTCATGGTCAAATGATCACATAAGCTGCTACAGCTGCTTTATCTATCTGTTTATACCTAATATTTCGAAAATGTTTCTTCATTCCGGTTTGGAAATTACTTTTGATTCTTCCAATGTAAATCCGGTCGCAATTTAAACAATTAAATTGCTAAGTACCATGATAAGAGAAAGTTGGTTACATTGTTAAACCCAGTCAGTTTTGTTGATGTTAAAAAGGGCAATTGGCATCACTGAAATGTAGACAGTATTTTGTTATCAAAATAACAATGTGTGTATTCCTTAGGTATGCGTGAATAGCGTGTTAATGAGTCATTTAGAATTTTATTAACAATTCCACTACATTTCACAACATACCAGATGTCTTCTTACGAGAAAGTGCATTTTTTAGAAAAAGGTCATAATTTTTATATTATACTTATTTTGAGGACCCAAAGCCATAGCAAATTCTTTAACAATTTTGTGAAACGTTTATCAGCACAAGGATGGTAAGTAAAATTTTCAAACTATTATGATGTTCTTGTAAGGGTGGAAGCATTATTTGCAGATTTACATTTAAATTTTTCAATCCCCTTACATATAAAATCGTTATTAAACCATTAATGAATGCAGTATTAATAATATGTTAAATGCATCCTTTACTTTCGGCTATATTAACCTGTAAATTAAACTATTAAAATCAGCACATTTATAAAAAGTGGAAAAACTTCCTTTTTTTGTCATTGGTTAGGATCTCATACACAAGGATTAATTTATTTTATTGTTGCACTTCATTACCTTTAAATATAGAAAAGAAAGGCAACCATTGTTTCCAATTCTTCAGGTGAGTTTTATACCTTTATCTTGTAAATTTAGGAGTTATTAAGAGTCATCTGTTGTGTACCTACACCGAACATTAAAAATTAAAGGGAATGCTTTAGTGACTAGCATTTCCAAATAGGTTATAAAAAATCAGGAAGAGGAGGAAAAAGTGAATTTCCATTGCTAAACTAGAAGTATGTTGAAAAAAGTTGACCATTACAAATTGACTAAAACTTTGACCAATGCAAAGATCAGTAAGTGTTAAATTGTTGGTATATATCCAAAGCATTAATATAAGAACAATGCCAGTTCAATTGCTTTATTTTTATATTATGTATTAGGTATTTTTAGATATCAATGTCCAATGACATTTAAACATACTTGACATATTTGATTGCCTCTGTTTGTAGGTGTAATAACATCATTTTAAAGAATAAGTTACTATCAATAAAAAGCATAGCTACCTTCTATTCTCTGTATAAAATCAAATACGTCCACAAAAGTAGATGTTTATTGCTTCTATATTACAACACGAATTAATACAATGAAGTATGTGTGTTTGGAGGAATTTAGTAATAGTGACATCAAAACTAATCTTCCTTCTCGAACTCTATCATAGACAAGAATGAATCCTACAAAGATGAACAATTGTCAATAAATAGGGACTGTAATTGCAATATCTTATTTGGTAATAAAATCATAGAAATAACAGCAATGTTTAAAAACTCCAACGGACGTTACAGAATGTTTACAGATATTTTTATTGAGTGTTCTTTGGTTCCCCACCATCTTTTGACTGAAATATAAAATAATACCGTTTATTATCGTTGGTAATCTCTCCAACAATAACAATTATAATAATAATGATAATGATAACAATAATAATAATTAATGATAGTAAACAGTATAATGAGAATCAATAGTCTCAAACTAACCTCTAAGGAGTTACAGATGATAACAAACTTGTATTGCTAACTCCCACTGAGGTAGCCAGGGGAGATGCTTGGATTTCAAATGTTGGAGAGAGGATGAAAATGGAGGCAATGGCCATTGAAACTAGTTGCTCAATACTATAAAAAAAGTAAGTGACGAGTGTCAATAAACTGACTACAAAAATAGTTTTGACAATTAATACTCTGAAGTTTACTCAGATATACTATAGCCTTCTGGTTCTTTTTTAAATTGTTAGACCCGCTGAATGATATTCTACTAGAAAACTGTATTGAGATGTTCATTATTAGAAATTCTTTGTAAAGACAAAATATTAACATATGCAAAATATTGAAGAACTGTCATATGTTAGACATATACCCCTGCTCTGCATGCTCCAAGCGAACACATATTAACTACCACAATAAAATTCGTTGCTTAAATATGCATGGTCATACCCACAACTCCCTTGGAAAAAGAATGTGTAACAACAGAGTTTAGCATTCCGCTTATATGCATATTGCGGTATTAGCTTCCACTTATATTGCAGAGCACTTAATCTAATTTTTCTTTTCAGGATGTCATTGAAATCCAAACATCTCTGGCCACCACAGTGGGAGTTAGCTATACAAGTTTGTTAATATCTGTAACTCCTAAGAAGTTAGATTGAGACTATTAGCTCTCATTGTACTGTTTACCATCATTAATTATTATTATTGTTATCATCATTATTATAATTATTATTATTGGAGAGATTACCAACCATGATAAATGGTATTATTTTATATTTAAGCCAATAAATGATGGGGAACCAAAGAACACTCAGTACAAATGTCTGTAAACATTCTGTAATGTCAGTTGGAGTTTTTGAACATTACTGTTACTTCTATGATTTTATTACCAAATAAGATATTGCAATTACAGTCCCTATTTATAGACAATTGTTCATCTTTGTAGGATTCATGCTTGTCCATGACACAGTTCGAGAAGGAAATATTTCAGCTACAGAGGGAAAAATATCATTCTGAGGCTCAAAGAGCTGAAGAATTGCATAACTTTCATTTAGAAAATCTATAAAAAAAATCTGAGAGAGCTGAAGAGTTACATAATTTACATTTCAAAAATTTTAAGTTGCAAACTGAGAATGCTGTTGAACAACACAACTTGCATTTACAAAATATGAAATTGCAACATGAGGAATTGCTATAAAAAATAAAATTAATGAAGGCCAAGGTAGAGGAAAATATTTATGAATATAAGTGAACGGTTAGAAATGTTGTAATGTTCTTGTATGAATTTTTGTCTGAACAAATATCCTCGTTCTTCATCCATATGAACCTGTCTGGCATCATCCTATTCCCGTTCATCTTCTGAATGAATGTCCTCTACTTCTTCCTTCCACATGCATCCCAAATTCTGTGATACAGCACAAGCCACAATAATACGCTTGTCTGTTTTCAGGTATACTCCAAAGCTTTGAGTGAGCCATCGAAAACTTCCTTTCCAGATCCCAAAACAACATTCTATTACCTTGTGATAGAATGGCTTGCATCGTATGCTGCTTTCTGGCACGTTGTTGGATTCCTGAGAGGAGTTAATAAATAAGGATGAACCACATATCCAGCATCACCCAATAAAATAAAGCATCCAAATTCACCCTTTTCAAATCGCTCTTTCACTCAGATTTCATTGAAGATTTGGCAATCATGGGGACTTCATCACCATCATGCTAAAATATCCATAATGTGAAATGCTGCATCACATATTACTTGAAAATTTAGGACTAATAGCCCTTTCTATTTAAGTAAATTTGGAGATAGTTTCATCCAAGATTTATTATTGGGATGTGTGTGCCATCTATACTGCCACTAACCTATAACACAAATACATACACATGGTTTAGAAAGTGATATGAGAATATATAAATGCAAGAACTAGAATCATTGATTGAGCAAAGGGAAAATTTCCAAGATTAGTGATGAGGACTTTACACACTAATGGCTATATATATATATATATATATATATATATATATATATATATATATATATATATATATATATATATATATCTATATATATATATATATATATATATAGTATATATATACAGATATATATATATACAGATTTTCGTTATTCAGGTTAATCCTCCACTTTTCTCAGTACTTTGCTAGCCAACTAGTTTTGTTGATTATAAGTGCATGAATATGATTTAATTATTTTCCCCCATGCCTTACAAATTTGGTTCCCTTCTGTAACTATTAAAAAACGATCCTTTATGGTTAGTTACTGTGGATATCCCTAGCTTGCCTTAAATGCACAGCATATTCTGTTGCACATATTAACATCATTAGTTGCAGGACATAATTTCCTATTTCTTTCCTTTGTAAGCTTGATAGTTATCGAAAAGTTACTGTTTGATATCTGCAGTTATTTAAATCAAAATATTGAAACATTAAGTAACTTTTATTGTTAAAAACTGTTTACTCTCATTAATGATAGTTTGCTTACATTGTGGAGATTATTATAAATCATGTCTGCATTAATGTAGCATATGCCAGTTTTGGAGCAGATCTTGTAGCTCTTGTACCTCAACATAAATGCTAAAGTAGGGTTGAGGATCTACTTATGCTATGGAAACTTGGTTTTGATTTGATTACTTCCAGGAAAATGAGTAAGGAGCTTTATAAGTTTAACACTGGAGAGATAGATTAACTCACTAGTACACAATTTTAAAATTAAGAGGGAGTGTTTTAACCCTTGAGCAACAACATTACTATGTTTAACCTTTAACTGCATAAAATTTAAATTGATAACATATTAGTGTAACAAGTTAGATTAATTATACTTGATATGACTTATATAACAGGATATTTAGTAAACAAATTACATCAAATCATTTGCGCCAACTAACAATTAGAAACATAAGGATACTGATATGTTATCTCCAATAATTTCTGCATATGCTTTTGTGCTAGTTCCTAATGCACTAGGATTGAAATATGTGAGTTTTATTAAGTGATATAAGAATATTTATTTGGAAGTAAACTATTATGACACTTCAGAATAAAACCTAACTGTATGAAAGTCATCCACTTCTAATTATGGCACAGTGTATATATTTGCCTGCCTCTTATATATTTGCACAAATTACATGCAGCCGCAAGCCAAAATCCTTATTATTTGACTATTAGCAAAAACAGACGACCATGAAAAAGAAAGAACAGTTTATCAAGAATGAAATAGAGACAATACTTGTAACTTTTATGATACTCTTATGACATAAATTATAAGAGAATATACTTTATCCATAAGCTACTTGAGAGTGTGTTGGAGATTCATTACACAATTTGTATGCACATCTCCTATTGCTATATTGTATAGAATCTACAATATATTTTATGCAAAGTATATGAAAAAGACAAACTGTTAAAAAAACCTTTAATACAAATAGCAATGAGCTAGAATAATTTTTATCAATATCCAAAATATATGTAAATAGTAGCTAATGTAAATAATTTCCAGCTGAAGTTCAGGTGCATGATTCTAACTTATTGACACTCCCCTCCCTTTTTGGACACATTGCTAACCACTCATTACATAATTTCACAGTATTTAAAAATGCAAGCCTTAATGCCCATCAACCTGGACCTTAAGCAAATTATTACATATTATATTCAATTGGTAAGGAAATAATTACCTGGGGAAATCCTTATACACCATAAAACTTCCATACAGTTGCAGTTGTCCTCTCCTCGCTGAGAAAACTTATATAACGAGGTACGTGTCTAGCAATGACACCTGATTAGGTTGAAAATTTGATGCCAAGTAGCTTAGAAGAATTATGTGGAGCTCAGGTTTACCTGCTGTTAGGATTAGCTCCTGGATGCCCACAAGCCTAGAGAACACCAGAGTGCAAGGTTTTGCACCTATTCCCACAACCTGAGGTACAAAAAATTATAACCTCGAAAAATTTCTACCTCAGAATCCACAACCCACCCTAGTAAATCCATAAAAGAAAAACCTTACCTGCGGTAAAACCCTTAACGGGTGGGCGCGCAGCAAAATCCTTCTTGCTTTGTACAGCCAGGCAGCACTTCCGTAGGTCGGTCGGTTGGTCATTGGCAGCTGAGTCTGCTGATAATGCGGCTTGCTGATGCCTGACTAATATTGTGCAGGTCAGCAGTGTTGTCTTGATATCCTCCTCCTGCATAATACCGAGGTGCTGTAAGGATTTGAGTGTCAATTGGGATACTCATGCCTCGGTTACCGTTGCTGATGTAGAGGTTATAACGAATCATTTCTATCATCATCATCATCATCATCATCATCATCATCATCATCATCATCATCATCATCATCATCATCATCATCATCATCATCATCATCATCATCATCATCATCATCATCATCATCATCATCATCATCATCATCATCATCATCATCATCATCATCATCATCATCATCATCATCATCATCATCATCATCATCATCATCATCATCATCATCATCATCATCATCATCATCATCACCATCATCAACATCATCATCATCATCATCATCATCATCAGCATCATCATCATCATCATCATTATCATGGTCATCACATTAGCCCGCCTCGGTAGCGTAGATAGTGGCATGTCTGTCTCATGTTCAAGATGTCCTCAGTTCGAATCTCGGTCAGGGTACGTTACCTGGATAAGGTTTTTCCCGGGTTCTCCCTTATCCTGATAGACGAATGTCGGGTAACTCTAAGCTTCATGGACTCCGGACTCATATGAGCATCATTTCACCCATTTCATTCTTCGTTCCGATATGACTTAACGTTGGAGGACGTAAACTGCAAAGAAAGAAATCATCATCATTTAATCCACCCCTCGGAGGCGAACCAAAATTTGAGCCGGGCCAACGCTAATCCCGATGAATAAGAAAATCGATGGTCCACCATTAGTGCAGCTAAAGTAGCATGTTGGTCCGGAACAAGTCTGACTATGAATACGACCCTAGAGGGTATATCTCCTTTTTCATTAACCTGAGGCTCAATCTCGACCTGTAACATTGGTACACAAATGGTCAACTGCGGTTTTCCAAGCGGCAGGAATGCTTGCTTAATACCGGAGGACGCTGGTATACGTAGTTCGCATATTGTCATGAACGCATTGTTGCGGCGAGGCGGCGCGGCCAACGCATTCAAATAGACGGACAGTGCAGTGCGTAGATAAAAACTTGCCGAAACGGTGGGGAAAGAGACGGATTTCTGGAGAGTTCGTCTCTCTTCTAACGCCGTCCTGACTGAGAACATTCCCACGAATTTCCGGTATAGTGAGTAAGCTACAAAGGAAGCCGCCGCCCGCCACTGGGAACAGCTTTTAATTGGACTCGTGCGCGCGAAAAGCTCAGTTTTGATTTTTTTTTGCAGGAATTCAAAACGCAACAGCAACGAAGTTCCCTTAGACATGTTGCCATCGATATATGCTGTTTCGCCTTGGCCTTCCTGATAGGCTGTTTTGGCAGCCGTAACGGCGATAGAGCACTCTCTATCATATCCCTTACTCACTGTTGCCACCCCGATAGACTAGGCCCACAGAAGTTGAATTTTGAGGGGCTGCTGGGTAGGTTAATTACATCCTTAAAACTACAGGTCCCTCCATTTTATCTCCATTTTAATTTCACTTCATCTCTTCACTGGTGATCTCTTCCAGAAAAGAACTGTTGGCGGGTGCCTCGGTGGTGAATGGCGGGATGATATGCTCTGAGTAAAGTTTCGTCCTCCGGGAGGACAGTCTCCGAGCCTGGTCTGGTGGGCCGTTTAGGGACCGCAGTCGCATGGAGTATCTGAACTTTGCACTGCCGTGACCTCTAGGGGACAGCCGCCTCCTGTCTCTTCTCGTCTCATTCTTCCTTCCGCGGATCCTCCATTTGGGACGTAGGTGCAATAGATCAAGACTGATCGCAGTGCCGAATCTCCTCCTTAACGTAATTCAATCCAATCGTATGCAATACCTTGTAGAAAAGTACAGAAATACATAAGAGTGTTTTGTATCCTGCCATGCAAAAGTAAAGGAACTTCCCAAGAATCACATAGTGACCATATCGCTCTTACGAGTTCTGACTTAATTAAAGCTTACTGCACTGCATTATTTCCTAAGATGTACAAGAAAATTTTCAATATTCTACAAATATTTAAGACTATGTATGAATGAAATGTCATTAACATTTTCAAAAAATCACCTTTTACTATTTTTACTATAAAATAGTGTAAGCCTTACTGAATCCAAAGAATTCTTAGATAGCATCCACAAGCCATTTTTGAATGCACTAATCTAGTTTGAAAGTTACGTGAATGCTAGTGTTAGATACCAATTCTAATTCTTTATCATTATTTTCTCACTATTCATATTTTCATCACTTTAGATGCTCCTTGCGCCGTAGTTTTGGTGTTAAACTGATGAAACTTGCTACACACGTTCACACAGACACACACCGTCCGATATGACTTAACGTTGGAGGATGTAAATAAAAAAAATAACAGAGACCGGGTGAATAGAAATTGCCCTGGATTTTATTGTGAGACACATTTAAGCACACTTTCTTTACTTCAAAACACAAACATTTCAAAATTTGGCAAAAAGGCCTTATTCATAGCCTTAAAAATTTCTAGAGCTTTAAATTATTATCGAGAGACCTAGAGCTAATTCAAAAAATGGATGTACGAAGGTGGGTCAAAGAGTATTGCCGCCTACTTTTTTCCTTAAGTAAATAAGTTATGTGAAAACTTTGAATTTGGCGCAATTCCTCAAAACTCCTTCTCCAATCCTCTGCATCAGTAACTTCCTAAGTCAACACGTGGCAGCACTGCATCCTCTTGCAAAATGGCTGATAATCGACATTCGTATTAGACAGCGTTCTGTGCTTGAATTTTTGTCTGCGGAAGGTGAAACGCCAATTCGCATTCATGAAAGGCTAAAGATTGTGTATGGTGATGCAACGGTGGATGTTAGCACTGTTAGAGGATGCGTTCGTCGCTGTAACGAAGCTGAAGCTCAAACACCACTGGCAGACGAAAAGCGAAGCGGCAGGCCGGTGACTGCAGTGACTCCAAGCAACATTAAGCGAGTCGATTACATCATTCGTGGTGATCGCCGGGTAACAACAGGTGAATTGTGTCGCTCTACCTCCCTCAGTAAAGGTAGTTTGATGACGGTTATTCAAAAACTGGGTTACTCAAAAGTTTGTTCACGTTGGGTACCAAGAATATTAACCGCATAAAACAAAGAAAAAAGGAAAACAATAGCCTCCGAACTTGCAGCACTTCAATTTGGAGGGAGAGGAGTTCCTGTAAAAAATTGCTACTGGAGACGATACGTGGGTTCATTGTTTTGAACCTGAATCAAAGAGGCAGTCAATGGAATGGCATCACACAACGTCACCGAAGAAAAACATAATTCAAAATTCAGCGGTCGACAGGGAAAGTTATGGCAACAGTGTTCTGGGATGCAGAGGGTGTGCTTATGATTGATTTTTTGGAGCAGGGATGCACAATAAATTCTGTCCAACACGTCAGAGCTCTCAAAAAGCTGAAAGCACGTCTTCGCCGTGTTCGCCCATTAAAAACTATGGCGGATGTTCTTCTTTCGCATGACAACGCAAGACCACACACCAGCCGTTACACCACTGCAGAAATTGAGAAATTGGGAGGTAAAGTCTTACCTCACCGCCCATACAGCCCTGACCTAGCCCCATCAGACTTCCGTCTGTTCGGGCCACTACAGGAAGCTCATCGTGGGGTTCATTTGGAAGATGAGGAGGCTGTGAAAACGTCCGTGCGTCAATGGCTTAGGAAGCAAGACCGAGTGTTTTACCAAACTGTAATACATGCACTAGTTAAAAGGTGGACCAAAGCTGTGGAAAAGGACGGAGATTATATTGAATAGTGACAAATTAATCGTCAATGTTGTAGTTTTCAAGTTATGTAAATTGGATTAATTTTTTTGGCAATTAAAAGAGAAAAAAATTGGAGGCATTACTTTTTGACCCACCCTCGTATTGGGAGCCTGTTGTTTAAATATTAGACCAAAGTTTAATTTATTTTGTCGCAAGGGATTTTTAGGTGACGTAAACAAAAATAAATAACTTTGGCCATATTTTCAAAACTAACAAAGTGAAATTGGCAAAATTTAAGCGTATCATATTTGCAATAAGTTACATGTCCGCCTCGGTAGCGTAGATGGTCGCATGTCTGCCGCACGTTCAAGAGGTGCCAAGTTCGAATTTTGCTCAAGGTGAGTTATCTGAATAAGTTTTTCCGGGGTTTACCATTATCCTGAAAGACGAATGTCTTTCATGGACCCCGGACGCATTGAGCACCATTTCACCCATTTCATTCATCGTCCGATATGCCTAAATGTTGGAGAACGTAAATTAAAAGAAAGTAAGTTACATCTGTGGTATAACTCTTAAAAAGCTAGCGTCATTTGTGTAGGATTTCAAATTTTCAGTCATGGGTATTCTTAACTAGATTAAAATCAATTTGAAAACTAAGCGCGTGTAGGAATAGTTTCGGGAACATTAGAGATAACCATTTGAGTAAAATACAGGGTATGTTTTATACGGGGCCCCAAAATATGTAGTTGCAGTCTACACCTTGTATCAAAATTGTTAGCGAATAACACCCATTTCCTTGGTTTACTTTTCGCATGTATCTAGTAAATAAGGGAACCTGGTTCACTGCACAACACTTTATTAAAAATTTAGAAGGGCATAATTTTATCGCTTAAATCGTCGACCATAAAATGCTAAATGCCTAAGAAATATTGCGTTGTGTTTCAGCTCTAATTTAACAAAGTAGTGCCGCCCGTTATCTATGGAATGTCCTTAAATGTCGTCTTGAGCTACTTTAAACATCCTAAGAGGAAAACAAAGCCAGTTAAATCATAGAACGCTAAACGTCGATACAAATGCACAAAATTAAGGAAACAATTCATGCAGTGATACATAATACAAAAAATTAAGCCTCTTTGTAGGTGAATATGTTATGTTATTTATTTATCTGAAATTTTATTTGTGATTTTTATGTTATTTTATTGCTAATAGTACATCTTAAGCAGATGGCGTATCGAATATAGCGCCACTAAGTAAAACAATATGAAGAACAAAAGATATCTGTTGTAACTAAGGAGATTAAACATACTTAGTGAGTTAAAACTAAAGCTGTGAATTGAAATGAACATTTACGAATATGCGAGATTAATTCTCACAAATAGGATCTAAAGTAAGGATTATCATACATTATTAGTTGATAATTATAGAGAATTATAGGCAAGGAGTATACCTAAACATTATTCGAGTATATAACAGAAATTGTTATCTAATATCGTACTGAAAGACGTTCTTAGTGAGTTATTATAGCTAACGTTTGTACGTAACTTTTCATGTTTAATAATTCTATAATTATATACCTTAACTATCAGATTTTAAATATTTTACTTCGGATTATAACACATTGTGTTAATTTGTTTTAATTAGTACCTAAGAGTACGCATATGTTTTATATTTTCACATCTTTTATCTATGACTACATGGAGAAATTCTTTTGTGAATATATTTAGTGATTTCTATGAATTTCTCCTGTCTGCTTAGGAACACTAGTGATTTAATTTGTATCACTGTCTGCAGGAGCGGAGGGATTTACTGCAAGGAAGGCAGTTTCAAAAAAAAAAAAAAAAAAAAAAAACAACCACAGCAGAAGAAGGTAAGGTAATAATTTATATAATCTCTGCATTCATTTGATTTGGTTTAAAATATATAAAAATGAATTTAAATTAATAGTTTCCTTTTACCTCACATCGCCTCAGCATCGAGAACCCATCACATAGTTCGCAGTAGGTACATTGAAACACATTATTGGAAATGTGGTGGACCAATGGCCATTGTTACAAATTAGTTTTTATGCAATATTTTCCTTATATTTGAACATTACTTTATTAGTAAGCTTACCTTAAATTTTTTAGAAAAGCGCCAAAATCTAAAAGTATAAAAACGTAGAGAATGAGCCTTTCTTATCACCTATTTGAATAATATTGATTTCATGTTTAGCTAGCACTAAAATGACCGAAAGATATTATTTCTCCAAAATGTATACTTTAATTTATCATTATTTATTATTACTTGTAATGTAGGTGAGAAAATAACAAAGAAAACATTTGTTCAATTATAAATGTGAATTTCTTACAAAAGATTTTTTTAAGCAAATTTAATCTAAAATGCCACAGTCGGTCAATTTTAATCCAATTAAAACTTATGTTGACTTCCAAATTTACAACAATTAAATATTTGATAATATAGTTCTTTGAGTTTTAAAGCTATTCACTGCTTCAAATTCTGGGCATGTATAAAGTTTAAACATTACTTAGTGATAATGCTGGAAAAACAAAAATAAATTATAAATTGGTTCCTTATCTGGTAAATCGCAGAGAGTTTATAAAAGAATAACTATTTTATGGAAATGCTTCTGTGTAGCATTAGTCATAAGATCATAAAATATATCTCTAGATCTCTATGGAAGTGCACCCTAAAATTTAAAATTTCTTAGTGTCTCGTATAAGGGGTCATTAAAAAAAAGTGCAGCTCATGACTGATAACTTTAAAAAAATCACACTGTCGGTGTTGCACAATTATACGTAAATGTTACAGGACTTTTTGTACAACAATCTTAATGGAATAGCATATTTGTTTCTACTCATATTATTTGTTCCTTGGACAGAACTATTTTCTGTAAATTTAGTAGAACTACTAAGCAAACAACAATAGAACCTAAACTAGTGAGATGATTTTTGTGTGCAAAACAAAGACTTAGTCCTGTTTGTGGTACAACTATTATAAAAAATATAATAATTTACCAAAAACTTCACTTACATTTCTAGGAAATTATAAATTCCTCAAAGAACTCAAGAGATTTTTTTCCCCAAAAATCTTTGTTGCATCTTCAGTCATTCTGTTTATTCCTTTTGTTATCGTTACGGCTGCTACGAGACAGATTTTTTCTGTATTTATTACCAAACTTTGATAACAAAACGAACATAAAGGTAGAACCAATTGGCAGTATTTCTGAATTTATTACCAATTTATATTTTTTAAGATACATAGTCTCACTATATCTTTTGGACCATTTAACTGTCTAATAATTCAAATTCTCAGTTTATTTCATGGTGAAATGACCACAAATGATCTGCTATGGCTGGCTTATCTATCTGCCTATGCCTAATAATTCTGAAACGTTCCTTCATTCCGGTTTTTAGTTTATGCTTGATTCTTCAATGTAAACCCGGCCGCAATCTAAACCATTAAATTGCTATATACAAGATTTCCTATTCTTGGAAATTTTATTTCTTAAGGAAATTTTAATATTTTTTTTACATTATATTTCTTTTGAAGACACAAAGTTATAGCAAACCTTATTTGCACCTTTATATTTAAATTGTTAAATTCTTTTCTGTATAAAATCATTATTAAATCCATTAATTAAATGTGTATTAATAATGTGTTTATATTCTCTATTAATTTAATATTTATTTTGGGGCATAATAATCTGTAAATTAAACTATTAAGAACAACAAACTTATTAAAAAGAGTTTTAAAACTTCCTTATGTAATTGTCGATATGTTTAAACTTCCCATAAATGCCAAAATTTACCTTATTGTTATATTTTATTATCTTTAGATATAGAAAAGAAAGATAACTGTTGTTTTCAATGTTTAAGGTGAGTTTTATACTTTTATCTTGTATGTTTAGAAGTTTTAAAGAGTCAGTTATGTAGTCGACTGTGATTTATGAGTCACTATGTTTACACTCAAACTTCACTTACTTGTTGTATAATTGAAACGTTTTCAAGATCATTCGATCTCATTCTAAACTGTTTGGTGACTAAATGAACCTTCCTCTTCTTCCACTACTACGGAGCTCCGATCACTCTGCCATCTGGTGTTAGGGGCACTAAGTTTTAATACATCATTTAATGCCGAGATTTCGAAATTTATAACTTTATCACGGTTTTTGTTTATGAATATTTTTTCCCAATTTTTCCCAATTCTATGGGTGCACTTAAAGGTTTTAACAGTTTAATGTAGTGGCCAATGTTGTGGTTTTCTGTCCAAAAATGGTGTGAAACTGCATATTTTTCGTTTGTTTCAACTTAATGTTCCTCTGGTGTTCTTTTTGCCTGGTTAACAAGTTTCTCTTAGCTCCGTAGTAGTGGAAGAAGAGGAAGGTTCATTTAGTCACCAAACAGCTGAGGATGAGATCGAATGATCTTGAAAACGTTTCAATTATACAACAAGTAAGTGAAGTTTGAGTGTAAACATAGTGACTCATAAATCAAACTCAAATATGCAGAATACTTCACTGTTAATAATGCTTCTGCTTTTAACATTTAATCAGTTGTGTGTTTATTGTTTTATGTGTATCTGTACCAAGAATTAAAAATGAAAGGGAATGCTTTAGTGACTTGCATTTCAAAATAGCTCATAAAAGGGTCAGGAAGAAGAGGTGAAAGTGGATTCCCATTGCTATACCAGAAGTTTGTTAAATAAATTCATCATCCAAATCGAAAAAGAAATTGATCCATATAAAGATTAGTTAGCCTAACAAGGCCAACTATAAAATTCCTCATGCAACTCTATAGAACACATTGACTTTTCATTAATATCAAATTTTTTCTCTAGAAGTGCTGGGAAATGAGGCAGTTACATGAAATGGAACAAGTTTATCATTCTTAGACAATACTATCTATATTATTGATCTTTCTTACTAGCTCTAAGGAAGTTTTAATACTTAAACTCGCAAATTTATCAGGACTACTAAACTCCTATATAACCATTTAGCTAAATGGTAAGTTGGTGAATTTATACAGTTCAAAATCTCTCTCATTTTATCTCCAAGCTGATGAATTTTAGGAAGAGCATAAATTCTAGTTAAAACTGGATATGTGAGATTAAAATCATATAACCTCTTCCAGTTCTCATAAAGTTTAAAAGCTTTGTTATTTAATGAGCTAATCTGTTTATGATTATTTATGTTCAAATTTCATAAAATTTTGCCATATTTCATTTTAATTAATGATTTATCATTTTTATTTATATGCTGACCAGGTACTTCGTTATCTGCAACATAATCATCCATAATTTCTTAAAGATCTCCACACATTTTTGCACCTTTATATAGAAAATGCAATCCTATCTCATTAAGGCAAGAAGGTACTGCCTATCTCCGCAATGCTATTTCCTTGACTTTGGATGCACATTACTAAGAAATTATTGTTCATATGTACATCAAAATTTTTAGGCATACTCTTGAAACCCTTAGCTTGAGTAATACCTATTATTATTTGAAAATTTTGTCCTGATAGTTTGTTATAGTTTTTTAGTGTTCTTTTTAAAGCACTGAAATTTTAGATAACTTCATTTTTTTACATTACGAATCTCAGGAAAAAAGCCCTTCTTATTATTATTCTTCTAAGTCTCCTTAATACACTAAAAGATAAAATATGTATTGGTAGAATAGTTTTTTTTAAAAAAAGGGTACTGGAATCTGAAAAAAATGTTAAGCTGAGAAAAACAGCTTTTAAGTTTATATATTGATTACTGATTTCTCACATGAGTCAGAATAATTCCTGCTGCATATTCTTGACCCTCTGTATCCTCCCTTGTTCTTTTCAAGTTCCTCTACATTCTTTTTGCCTTCTCGGCCAGTTCTTCAAACATTTTAGCTTCTTTCAGGACTCGCAGCTCATCAATTTCTGTATATGAATACTATCATGATCAGCACATGTATTGGTTGAACTGGGCATACTAACCTCAATATTACATGTGATTTCACTGTCTATTTTATATATATTTTCTACATTTACTGTTCAATTTTTAGTAAAACGATGCCTGTAAGCTTTCTGTTTCCAAATGTTTTGGGCCTACCCGTACAATATATTCATCAATAACTAGTACAAAATATTATTCAAAACAAGGTACTGTTCACAGACACAGCAAAAGAAGAACTAGCATTATTGGATTCAATTGGAGTTACTGTGGTACCAATAGGAAGCTCTAAAATCTCTTACAAAACAAGGCTTAGTTCAAAAATATATGTTAAGTATTACAGAAGTTATGATCGATTTTCTGAGTGTTTACGAAAAGAGCATGGCAACAACTTAACACCCACTAATATAATAAGAAAAGTAGGTATAAATATTGCTCAAATGAACCTAACCATATATTTGGAATTAGAGGGATGAAACTATAATAAAATATAAAAATAAAAAAGACATGAATTTTAACCACAAATAAAGTACCTTCTTACCTTAAGGTTACAGTTTGAATGATTAACATTATTCGTCATACTATTTTAAACAACTGCGTTTAATTTATATTGTTTCAAAAATACATTATTTAATTTAACTATTAACATAGAAGTTTTATTTTTTATTCTGTAATTAAGATTGTCAAAGTAAACTTAGTATTCCTGATCGAAAAAACTATTTGTAGTCAGTTTTTTATTGGCACTCGTCACTTACTTTTGTATATTATTGAGGGACTATTTCAAAGGACATTGTCTCCATTTTCAACCTCTCTCCAACTAGCATCTGTTGTCTGCTTCTCTCTCTGGTGGTGGAATTATGGACTACTTTGTCAAATTATCTACTGGTGGGATTTCAAAGTTCATTACACGGTCCTTATTTTTCCATTTCAATATGTTGTGCCATGTTGTCAGTTAATTTTATTTTATCACTCCTTTTAATAATTTTGTATTTGGATCAATGTCATGATTTTCTTTTTAGAAATGAAATGCTACTACTTACTCATCTTCTTGTTTCAATCTGATGTTCCTAAAGAGCTCTTTCACTCTGGTTTTTAGATTTCTTTTAGTTTGAACTATGTATCATTTTTCACATTTTTTACAACATATTTGATATATTCCGGATTTGTTAACAAAAACAAAAGATAAGATCCCATCAGTTATCAGATTCGTAATATGTAAAATAAGTTGTAAAAATGGTAAAAAATGCTATATAGGTCAAACTAAAAGACATCTAAAAACCAGAGTCAAAGAACATTTTAGAAACATCAGATTAAAACAAGAAGGTAAGTGAGCAGAAGCATTTCATTTTTGGAAAGAAAATCATGACATTGATCCAAATCCAAAATTATTAAAAGGAGTGATAAAGCAAAATTAACTATCAAATGGAACAGTATATTTATATAGAAAAATAAGGACCGCTTCATGAGCTTTGAAATCCCTCCAGTATATAATTTTTCAAAGAAGTTTATAGTTCCACCACCACAGAGAGAGCAGACAACAACAGATGCTAGTTGGAGAGAGGTTGAACATGGAGGCAATGGCCTTTGAAAGTGGTACCTAAATAATATAAAAAGTAAGTGACGAGTATCAATAAACAGACTACAAGTAGTTTTTATGATTAATTTTGACACCTCTGTTACTAGATTCCCCCAAACACACATAATTAATATTCCTATTTTACCTAGAATTTAAACTTTTCCTAAAATATCCATTATCCTGGAAATTAAATGAGACAAACTATGAACTTTAAAAAATCACCAACCTACAAATGAAAGGCTGAATGCATCAGTGGCCTATTTCACGTTTTTAAGAAGTTGAGATATTGTACCGCAAAATTGACAGCAGCCAGTTCCTATAGTCTGAGAGCAAGAAATCAAGTTGCTGCCAATGGGGAAAAAAGTATATTTCTTTCAGTATATATGGATTGTAATGGGTAGTTCAAGGTTAATGACAACAGATGGTAGGGTCAATTCAAACTGGACATTGGATAGGGTTAGACCACTGTTGCACTCAGCCTTTCAATTTAGTCTTTAAAATTATATTCAAATTCTATAGCTCTATATGTGTTCAGTGACAGTTCGTGGCATTGTATACAAGGAAGTTGGTGGAGCTGCTTTCATAAAGAAAGACAGTAGAGAAATACTGTTTGAAGAAACATGGAGCATGTTAATGGCAGCTGCAATTAGTTCTTTTTGTAATATGTTTTAGTGGTGAAATTGGTAATAGACTTAGTCAAAGTTCTTCATACGTGATGTATCAAAGTGTTTAGCAAATTATACTATAATGGCATACTATCTTTGAGAAATTAAATGAAATACATCATTATAAGCGTTAAACACTTTCTGCACCTGACAATTTGCCGATTCTTCTGCAATACAGTCCATTTAGGTTGTGAGCTTTAACTTGACGGCCACAACTTACACCATGACGGAACAATATGAATAATTAATATATGATTTTATTCAACTTAAAAAGCTTTATATGGATTAAAATTAGATTATTAGTCGTGATAAGAATAAATTTTACAGATATTTTTAAATGGGTCATTCTTAATGGTCATAAATTTCATTACAATTCCAATGTCGTTATGTCTACCCTCTTGCTTATTTTCTTTAAGAAACAGAGAATGTATTGTACTTTCATTGGAGTCATACAATCCTTTTCCAATTACAGTGAAAGTTAAAACCACATTCACAAATATGGTGCTTTTTGGCTCCAAGACACTCCCAAAGTATTATTACGTTCTTTACCACTTAGAAAATAGTTAAGGAACGTATTGCATTCCACCTTCAAAATCTATAGCCTACTTTCGCCGGAAATATACGTTTTAAAGTCCCCTATATCCGACAAAATGTTTTACAATACTCCCCAGTATATGTGCAATTTGTGTGTCTACGTGACTGTAAATACGAGATAGAGCTCAAAAAACGAAAATCTGATATCCATATCAAACTTGGCAGTTATTTCAGCATCTTCGTTAGATGCGACACAAATACTCTAGAAAAAAAATTCGAAAACATAACCTACTGTCTACAGTTATTTAAGTTAATTGATGGAAATTAATAATTTGTTCACACTAGCCGTATATAGGCTAAGGTTTTGGACAAATACATTCGACATGAAAAATTCAATGCCATGGCAGGGATTTGAACCACGAATCTCCTGGTTTACGTCCAGTCGCTCTTAACCATTGAGCTACCATGGCCAATGTGCCGTCCTGACATTAAATTATCCAATTGACTCCTATAGGTATTTTCCCGGTAATCCACTAGGGGCTCTCGTATTCGAGATACATAATATGTGGCAACTTACTATCATAAGTACTTGAGTCCCAGGCTTCATCAGTTAACTCTTATTATTTTAGTTAATTGATGGCAATTAATCATTTCTTCACACTAGCCGTTTATAGGCTAAAGCTATGGATAGACAGAGTCGACATGAAAAGTTCAGTGCCATGGCCGGGTGTCCATCCAATTGCTCTTACCCAAGGAGCTACCATGGCCAATGTGCAGTACTGAAATTGACTTTTTCACGTCGACTTTATCCAAAACCTTTGATGTAGTAACAGCACTCTTGGCACTGAAGGCAAACGCTGATTCTTACCGCAATTTCTGTGAAAAGTCCCTTCAATGTCTTTGGTTGCCAATGTCAGACGCTGGCTTGAGAGATTTTTCTCTACATATAACTTAGTTGTGACAAACAACAGAACAAGTATGAAAACAGAAAATATCACTGGTGTTGTGTGCTGCAGTTTGGCGATGTCTGTTGTGTGATATTTGCCCTTATTCATGTTACCTACTATCTGCTGATTTCAAAGAAAATGTTTTATTTAATATTTAAAAAGGTCTTAACAGTTGTGCTACTCTAGTTAACTGTTACTTTTCATTTGAGGCATGACATTACTTATTAATTCTTCCCCAAAAATTTGCGCGAAATTAATGCGAATTTATGGCAAAGGAACACAGAACACCACCAATTAATATTAATGTGAATTTTATAAATAAATGTCACCAGAAAATGTTGCCTCTGCCTATAACCATCGAATTGAACAAAGTGTTGTCTCTACCCCATTCTGCTCTACCATCCTATCAACTACCAGTTACAAGGTAGTTTGTAACAGCATGCGGTACGTCACACCGAACCCTGCACTCTTTTCAGTTGCACTTTTCATTTTCATCTTTATTTCACTTAGGATGCCTGTGGATTGATAAATCCGTCTCGACAGCTCTTTTCACTTATTATAGTTTGCAATATAATTTTGTGATGAAGATGATTTTATTCGGTTGTTTTATGAAGTTAACTTGTGGCGACATTTCTAATATAAATTATGTTGTGTTTTATGTGTGATTCTGAACTACTTTGTGACAGACATTTATGACATTTTCTAAAATAATTCAATGTATTATTTATCCTGGCCACAATGTGACGATGTGCGAATAAGTTTTATTATTTTTATGGAAATTAATTGTCCTTCCACACTGGCCGTGTGTAGGCTAAATTGTGGAAACGTAGTCAGACTGAAAAATTAAATGCCATAGCCGGGATTTAAACCACAGATCTTCTGGTCTCCATCCAGCCGCTTAACCATTGAGCTACTACGGCCAACGTGCCGATATGACATAAAATTCTCCAACTGACTCGAGTTTTTCCCGGTAAACCACTTAGGAGTTCTCATAAACACATGAGACAACTACCTCAATGGCGACTTACAACGTTGGAGTCAGTTGGAGTATTTAATGCCATAGTAACTTAATGGTTAGAGCGGCTGGACGGAGACCAGAAGATCCGTGGTTCAATTCCCGCTTATGGCACTGAATTTTTCAGTCTGACTCTACGTTTGCACATTATTTTTTTAATTTGAGTTAGTTAAATTCGGTTTTAAGTTAATTTAAAAGATAAAATTCCCAGCCGAAACATGATTCTTCTCCCAAGGCGTAGTCTCGGAGAGATGTCTTTCCTCTCTTCCAGAAATGATTTGTGATGCAAAATAAATTATTGGATTTCTTCTTAAGGTGAGATGGTACGCCCTATTTTGTCTAGGTTAAAATATGCAATTTGATGACCCGTTTTCCGTGAAATTATTAGCAGCACATACATGAACGTTTTTAACATATTATGCGATCGACAATGGAGTTGATATTTGCAGTTTCTAGTAATTTATATATTTCTTCTGTTCCATTACTTTTTCTTGATTCTTTAGCATTAAAACACCATAGGTAACATGAAGCTTATTTATTAAATTACTGTGTTTGTAGATCCACAGCATTACTGAAGCTACTTTTATAATTTGTAGAAGTTTTATGTACGTGTCTCCAGTAGTGTCTGAGAAACTGGGGCAGATGCTTAAAAAAACTTAATTTTGAGAAAAACAGCCTTAAAGTTTCCAATTTAAAATATAGCTTACAATTTACTCTGGAGGTTGATTGAATTTTTGATGTTGTCTCTATACATCAAAACCTTAGCCTATAAACGGTTAGTGTGAAGAAATGATTATTTTCTATCAGTTAACTAAAATCTAATTTTAGTTTTATAATTTCACTTTCTAAACTTAATCTTAATATATAATACTTCAAGCACTCGTCAATTCTTATGTAGAAAATGAAGCTAGCTGCAATGAAGCAACGAATATTACAAAAATGTAAATATTTGCAACAAGAACTTAACTTATCTTAAGAAAATAATGCTAATTTTTCTTTTTAATTGAGATAGATTTCACAAACAAATGGCCTGCATCGTCAGTCCATCAACACACTACGTTGTCAAGGATTACGGTTACCATATTACGTTTTTCCAGTTTCAGCAATCTGAGAGGTCATATTAACTAATTTAAATAATCATTTCTTCCACACTAGCCGTGTGTAGGCTAAGGTTTGGATGAGTAGAGCCAGACTGAAAAATTCACTGCCATAGCCCGGATTTGGGCCGTGGATCTCCCGATCTCCGTCCGGTTGCTCTGGGCCACTGGGCTGCTGTGGCCAGCATGCCGACGTGGCACTAAATTCTTTTTGGGCGGATTATTTCCATCAATTTAGCTAAAAAACATAGTGGTTTAACTGTGACGCCTGGGACTTAAGTACTTAGAGCTTAAGCATGTCTCATTTTATATGAGAACTCCTAGTGGTCTACTTGGAAGCATGCGAGTCAGTTGGAGAGTTTAATGTCATGTCGGCGTATTGGCCATGGCGGCTCGGTGGTTTGGAGCGGCCAGACGGCGAGCGGGGGATCCGTGGTTCGGGTCCGGGCTGTGGCATTGAATTTTTCAATCTGGCTCTACTCATCCATATTAAACAAGTTGGATTTGCTAAATTGTATGGTGCTTTCTGTTTTTTTTTTCTATCACGTAAGTTTCTCTCGGAAATCAAAATAAATTTTGAAAATACTATTTTCTGTCTAACAATTGCATTGCATATAAAATAAAATGAGATGTCATATTAACTAACTTGGAAATGCTAAATTAAATGCTGATTTCCATTTTACTTTCTATCCCGCGGGGCTTTCTCATAAATCACACAACAAATTTTGAAAGTAATACAATTATATAGTGTTAATATATGATATATAAAAAAGTAAAGATTTTGGTAAAAATGGCACGTTCAGAGAGCCAAGGATTTCTCTTCATTCAAATATATACCTGTATATAGATACATATTTTTTCTTTTTCTTTTTTTCCACCATTTTACGTATTAATGTCACATCTATTTAAGTTTACTAGTTAAACAGAAGTTATCCAAAATGAAGTGGTTTCAGAGCCTATTCCAAGAAACCTCCCAGGTGCCTACTGCGGTAGGTTCGGGAATTGGTGATCCTGGGGTCCCGAGACACCCTGACACCCTCGATGTGAGTTCCCCTTAGAATCTTAGAGGTGAGGGGTCCGACAAAACACCCACCGACATGTAGGCCGTGCGTGGTGACCCGTGTTGCTGGAAAGGTTTGTCCTGGTGGTTAAGGGATGCACATCTAAGCTCATTCCAGTCTTCTTGTGAATTCGGGGTGGATGCACATTTCTAATACACTATTTTAGCTTCTGCTTCTCCTAAACGGGAAGTTAGGGACTACCCCACACCTAATCAGTCGGCCTGAACTAGCTACTGTACTGAACTCCAGGGTGAGTGGGACGGTGAGCCCGCTATATCCCCCGTGTAGCCCTGTCATCCCAGTGGGATGACGCCTTTTTGGGCTCCGTGATGGCTGGGCAGCGCTGGGGGATGAAACTCATTCCATTTCTTATGGCAAACAAGAATTTTAATAAAAAATATTAAGAAACGTGGAAAGGAAATAGGTGAGTCTTGTGGTGCTCGCTATTTGGTTACTTTTATAACTGAGGAAGGTCGAAAATTTACAACCGTGAACCCGTTTATCAACCATGAAGGGTCTGGACAAATTTGCCTACGGCAGCTGTACCACCCTATTGTACCGCGTATCCAGAATGCACTCCACGTGTTACAAACTTCCGCTTTAGCGTAGGCTTACAGGGGAATGAAATGACGGGTTCGGCAGCTAAGACGGCTACCATGAAGTCCAGGGTTGGGGTACCATCTGTGACAATGGAAGATGTTAGAGCTGAATTACGGAGAGCTGTGCAAACCTGCTGGCAGGAAGAGTGGTCCGCTTTCCGCAGTAATAAACTTAGATCTTTGAAGGAACTTCCGTTCCCTGGGCTACCTCCTGTCGTTCATCTCGTCGTGAGGAGGTGTTTGACTCGGTTACGTATTGGGCACTGCTTTTTTACCCATAGTTCTTTGTTTATAAGGGAGGCTACTCCAGTCGGTCCGTTTTGTAATGAAGCGTTGTCTGTCCGACACGTGCTGCTGGAGTGTTTTTGCCTAGAACACGTTAGAACGTCTCTGCAGCTGCCGGCCAGCTTTGCAGAAATGCTAGCGGATGACAAAAAAGTAGTGGAGAAGGTTTTCAGGTTCTTTTCTAGGTTAAATTTTAGAATTTACGGAAGAGAATGTTTTGCAGTTTGGATTTATACTTCTTTTTATTTTATTTTTATTTTCTTTTATGTACATGTATTTTTTGTAAAATTAATTACACTTGTACACAGTTTTAGAACCATGTATAGCTGGCTTTTGCCATGAATAATTTATAAAGGGCGCTGATAACTGCTGCAGTTGAGCGCCCTTATACACATATCATCATCATCATCATCATCATCATCATCATCATCATCATCATCATCATCATCATCATCATCATCATCATCATCATCATCATCATCATCATCATCATCATCATCATCATCATCATCATCATCATCATCATCATCATCATCATCATCATCATCATCATCATCATCATCATCATCATCATCATCATCATCATCATCATCATCATCATCATCATCATCATCATCATCACCATCACCATCATCATCATCATCATCATCATTCCAAGAAATAAGAGATGATTGAGGCGCTTGGAATATTAACGGCATATCCCAACCGACTTCGAATTTTGAGATAGAAGCATGATCATGCACAGCTGCCATCTACCTTTTGTGTGATGAAGTATCAAACGAATTGGGATATGCCAAAGCTTTCGATTTTCCACCATTAAAATGAGTCTGTAGAGAAAACCTATACATTCTTAGTGTAAAACTGGCATATCCGAAATATTAGTGTTTTTTAAGACATCTTTATTTAGGATTCATGTCACTGTAGTGTACGGTAGTAAACATGGCGCCATCTACAGTTGTTATTCCTGCGTCATAAAAAAAACAGGAAGAAGCGAATGATATAGGCAACTGTATGGGTGATCAGGCTGACCACATGGCTCAGTTGGTAGACCACCTGCCTGCCGTACCTAGTACGATTTCCTAGTTCGATTCCCGACGTTGGGGGTAGGGGATTTTTCTCCCATCAAGATAATTCCTCATCTTCCCCAGAGTCTGGAAGTATAAATGAGAGTGCGAATATGTGCGTGATCTAATGGTTAAAACCCAACGAATACGAGTTAACACCTTCGACATGTTCCAAAGGAGAACGGCCGCCGATATAACCATTGGAACAAGTAAAAAATAAAGGAGAGATAAGGCGCCTGACTAGAAAGAAATTAATTTGTTAACTGTCAGTGAAGAAAACATACACATGCTTATGTTGCAGTTGCATTTTGTACCCTGCATTCATTAAAGTGGTGATCTTTTAAGAGTGCACACGTGTTTTTCAAAGTTAGTAAATATACTGCTTAGCAAGCCTAGCGCTGGTGCCCCTAGTAGTAAATGCAAAACACCTCATAAAATTTTACATAAATAGGCTACAAATAATCTTGTTAATGTATATTCCTTTTTCAAACAAATGTCAATTAAAGGCATTATCGAAAGTACAAATTTCGCTCCGAGTAGGGAATTATTGTTATAAGCTGACCACGTGTGTGCTCATTCTGTGATGAATATTGTTAACGAAGGCAAACAGTTTACCAAATTAAAAGTTTCCATATTGAGATCTCCAGGAAAACATCGGCAGCTAATAAACATGCTAGCAGCTTAGACAATAATTAAAAGTGTATTTCACAAAGAACAATTTATGATTTATATCGCAAGGGTGAATATCTAGCTGCGAAAAGACTGACCAGTTTAATGAGGCGGGAAAATAGAATATACGGATTCTGTATCTTCTATGCATAATATTCTGAAATCTCTTGGGTTCAAATATAGGAGAACCAATGATGGTCACAAATTTCTGCTTGAAAGAAGCGATATTGTTACTCCAATACTAAAATTTCTGCATACAATGCACAACATTTGTACATGAGGGTCATGGTGTAAAATGCTTCATAAATACAAATTCTTATCTAGCTGTTAAGTTGCTGTTAAATACTGTAGTGAAACAAAACTTGGTTTAAAGTACATTACCGACGGTATATAAACATGACATCATTAAAACAGAAAGTATATTCACAAATCATTTAAATATCGCTACATTGTTTCCCTGTAACAAACACCTTATTTCGTAGAACACATCTTAATTTGAATCATTTTGTTTGGTGTGGGTATGAACGAAAACTATGTAAGAGAACGGTTCTCCTGTTCGAGGTTTTAAGGCTCAGATTGTGCGACTACTATTGCATATGTTCTCACACACATGCTTAATTATTAAGCGAACTTCTGTCAGCATTGTATCACTGTACATCTCAGCATCTGTATGATACTTGCTAGGTGGATTCGGCGAGAAAAGAACATATATCTTCCATCTCTGTCGCCCGCCAGCCGTGGAACTGTCAACGCTAAGACAGTACGATAACAGCATTGTCTCAATCCACGTTTATTCTTATTTTGTAGCTTTTCTAAGGCTTACTGTACTGCAATGCTTCCTAACACGTACAAGCAATTTATCAATGTTCTGTAAATGTTTATGTGGACAAAAGTGAAGTTGAAGATTAAGCGCTGTAAGAAAGTTCTAAAAACGGTAGGGATAATAATTTGGGTAAAACACATCAGGTTTCTTCTATGGGTGCCTCAAAGTATTTAGTTCCAGTGTACCTTTTATATCAACAATTTTAGCGACAAACATATTTCCTTGGTTCACTATTCGCATGCAGTAGACAAGGAGATCTTCTAATTCAATGCTGAACACTGCATTAAAATTTTGGAGGGAAATAGCTTTATTACTTATATCGTCAAACGTAAAATGCTAAATCCCTGGGAAATATTACGTAAAGTTTCAGCTGTAAGTTAGCAGAGCAGAGCCGCCCGTAAACGGTAGAATGTCTTTAAGTGTCATCTTGAGTCACTTTAAACATCGTAAAAGCAAAACAAAACAAATCAAAACACGCTAAACGGCAATACAAATGAAAATAAAATTAAAGAAGCAATTCATGCACTGATACATGATACCAAAATATTAAGCATTTTTAGTAGGTAAATATGTCATTTTATTTATTTAAATCAAATTATATTTGTGACCTTTATGTTATTTTAATGCTAGTAGTGCATATCTTAAGCAGATGGCGTATCGAATATAGCGTCATTAAGTAAAACAATATAAAAAACAAAAGATATCTGTTGTAACTAAGGAGATTAAACATTAGTGATTTAAAAGTGATGCTAGAATCAGAACGGAGCATTTATGAATATCCTAGCTGAGGTTCTCGCAAATGTGCTATGAAACATATCAGGTATTATTATTTGACATTTAAGGATAATTATAGACATGAAGTATACCTAAACATTATTCGACTATATGAAACACAAATTGTTATAATCTAATATCGTACTGAAAGACGTTTTGAGTGAGTTATTATGACTAATGTATGTACGCAACAAATCATGTTTAATAATTCGATAATTGTATAGTTTAGCTATCAGATATTGAAGATTTTGCTGTGGATTATAACAAATTGTGCTAATTAATTTGTTTTTAATTAATGCTTAGCAGTTTATATTGCATATTTTCGCAGCTTTGTTCTGTGACTGTATTTAGAACATCTGTGAAGTTATTTAGCGATTTTATGAGATTCTCCTGTCTGCTTAGGAACTATAGTGATTTATTTTATATCATTGTCTACAGGAGCAGAGGGATTTACTCAAGGAACACAGTTTCAACAAGAATCAACTAGAGCAGAAGAAGGTAAGATAATAAATAATCCATATTCTTTCCGAAATCATTAGATTTTACGTAGAAAATGAAGCTAGCCACAGTGAAGCAATGAATATTTTACAAATATAACAATTTGTAAAAACAACTTCACTTAGCTTAAGAAAATGATGGCAATTCTTCTTTTTAATTAAAATCGAACTCACCAACTCTTGTTCGCATCTTCAGTCAAAGAAGAGATTAATTAGATATATATTTATATTTATTAGACTCTTTAGATTTTGTTAGGAATCTATAAGAACATGAATTTATATTAACTGGTTTTCTCTGTGTAACATCACTTCAGCATCAGGTAGTTTGCTGTTGGATAGTCTAATACTGATTGAAAATGTGGCGGACCAATAATCGTTATGAAGTAGTCCTACTGCAGTATTTCACTTATATTTTAACATTACGCTATTAGTATACTAACCTCAGATTTTGTAGACAAGCACCAAAACCTAATAGCATAAACACACAGGGAGTGCATTTTCCATATCGTTATTACTTGAGAAATAATGAATACATATTTAGCTGGCGTTAATTTACACAAGATATTGTTTCATACAAATTTATGCCTATCATCTTACACAAGTATGGAATGAAAAAATGTACTTCCAACAAATTTTTTGAAATATTCGTTTGTCAAAATAAATACTATTTTTACTACTAAAAGAGTAATTTTGTTCAATTTATGCATTATTGTTTCTTATTACCAACGTCAATTAAACGATTAACAAATTTAAACTACTGGAAATACTGAGGTGTGCTTTTTTGCGTGATAATTTTATATCATACTTGCGACATACATTTTGGAAATTTATGTTTATTTAATTAACAGAATTTAAAAAATTCAACAACAGTGCATATTCTTTAGTAGAGATTACACCGAAACATATCATAAACCTTTATATTCTTTGGCGTTATCTACAATGTGGATCTGTAATTATATTTTGACTCCTTATGTATAAAACTCCGTTTCTTTATTATGTAGGTTAAAAGCACAAGGGTTGTTTCGACTTTATAGTTGATTTTCTTAGAAATTATTCTTCTCCAGCAGATTTAACCTAAACTGCTACACACAATGCAGTTTAATCCAATTAAAAGCTGTTGTTGAATGCAGAAAATCCAAAAATTAAAAATTTTATGGTTTTTCTTTGACTTTAAAAGCAATATAATACTTCAAAATTCAGGACATGAAATGCAATCATATTTAAATACTACTTCCTGTTGATGAGGCTTGTAAATTATAAGTTTGTTCATTATAATCTGGTAAAGGGAGGACAGTTCTTAAAAAACAACAGTGTTTAAAATTGCTTGTGTGGACCGCTAAGCATAGGCTGATAAAATATACCTTTAAGTCTCAATAATGCTTATAGAAAAAAGTGATGTCAAAACTGGAAATCCCTTAAGTTCTGCATAAGTTGTCATTAAAAATAAAAGTTCAGTCAAACTTACTGAAAGAATAATATTATCAGTGTTGCATGATTATTCCTAATCCTTAGAAGACCATTTTATGGAACAATCTGAATGGAATAAAATATTCATTTGTCTCATACATTATTTTTTCTTAATACAGCACTTTTTTCTGTAAATTTAGTAGAATTAATAAGTAAATAATAAAACAAACTGAGATGGTGAAATGAGCTTTTTATGCAAAATAAGGATTTACAGTGCTCTTTGCTGTACCAATATTACAACCAGATATAATAATTTGCTACAAAACATACTTACGTGTTTGGGAAGTGATTAATTCCTCACAGAACTTGAGAGACATGTTCCCCAAAAATCTTCTTTTTCTTTTGAACTCATTTATTGATCGATCAGCGCATCTGCACTCTACAGATCATTGATCAGACATAATTTACATACATGATACAATGAATAACAATGAAATAAGGAAAGCCCAGCAGGTACATTATTTATTTTTATTATTACAGAAGTTCTTGTTGTGAGAGCTTATCCAATGGTAGACGACTCCTGATGTGGTTTGGTAAGCTGGATTTTCTGCCAAGGGAATAGTTAATGGCTCCTGAAATGTGTTTTAAGTTGCTGTAAAACTTTTCGTCTGGTGAAAATGTGATGGTTGAATGGTGCTGATTCCACTTTGTCTATGTAATTGACTATTCCTGACAAACCATGGTGCTTTTGTTGAGATTGGTAATACTTTGTTTTGAAATATCTGGATACGTTTGATTTCATATGAACTGGTCCCTCCCCAGACTGGGCAGGCATATAGTAGGGGTGGTCTTAATAAAGTTTTGTAGAGTAGTGTGCAGTTTTTTTTAATTTGAGTGAAGATCTTTTGTTGAGAAGAGGTTGTGTTCGAGCTAGTTTGAGTTTGTTACTTATGCCTGGTTTCCATGTGAGTTGCCGATCCATGAGTACACCGAGGTATTTAACTGTTTCACTCTCAGTTTCCAGGGTATAGGTTTCACTGGGAATGTTACTGGAGGATAGTCTGGTCTGCATAGTGTAAAGATCATTGCTTCACATTTTTGCTGGTTAAGCCAAATACACCAGTTATCAAGCCAGGGTATGATTAAGTTTAAGGCCTCTTGAAGGTGATCTCTGGTGGTATGAATATTGCAATGCGTTGCAAAGATTGATGTATCGTCTGGATGCATAGCAATTTGAGCTGTAGGCATTGAGACTAATTTGAGACTAGCTCCCCAAAAATCTCTGTTACATCTTCAGTCATTCAGTTTATTTCTTCTGTTACCCTTATAGCAGCTATGTCACAGATTATTTTTGTATTCATTACCAATCTCTGAAAATAAAACAAACTTAAATAGAGAATCAATTGGCAATATTTCATAACTTATTTTCTCTTATTTATTTTTTAAAATAAATATTTTATGCCAAAACATTAAGTCTCTTGGACTATTTAATTGCTTTAATAATATAACTTCTGCATTTATTTCATAGTCAAAAGACCACAAATGTTCTGCTATGGCTGGTTTATCCATGTGTTTACACACAATATTTCTAAAAGGTTCCTCATTTCGGTTTCTAAATTACATGTTTGATCCTTTCAATGTACAACTGATCGCAATCTACAGAACTAAATTGCTAAATGCCTAATTACTTCTCATCTGAAATATTATTTTATTAGAAAGATGTAATAAATTGTGTATATTATATTTACATTGAGGAACCAATGTTATACCAAATTCTTTAAAAATTTATGAAATTTGCATTAGCACGAAGTTGATAAAAGCATTTTCTAAAGTTATAATCATCTACTTTTAAGGTTGGAAACGTTGTTTACATTTGTGTATTTTAATGTTTCAAGCTTTATATGCATAAAATCATTATTAAAACAGTTAATTAAAGCACTATTAATAATTTGTTCAAATTCCCTATTGCATTCCTCTTAATTTGGGGATATATTAACTTGAAAACGAAACTGTTAAAAGCAGCAAATTTATTTAAATGCTAGAAATTTTATTTTTATGTTATTTTATCAATAAGAGTTAATGAACTATAAATGCCAAAATTTAGTAATCGTTATATCTTTTTTGAAATAAAAAAGAAATACAATTATTTTTAATCTCTGACATGAATTTTTTATCTTTATCTTGTAGATTTAAAGGTTTTAAAGTATCATTTATGTCTTCATCAGTAACAATAGCAAAAGCCTCTTCTACGAAGCTATACCAAGCATTAATATTTGAAGGGAATTCTTTAGTAAGTTGCATATCAAAATATCTAATAGAAAGATCAGGAAGGGAAGATGAAAGTGGGCTATGCATTGCTAAACCAGAAGCTTCTAAAAAAAAAAAAAATTGACCATTGAAAATTGAAAAGGAATTTGATGATTGCAAAGATAAGTAAACCTCAAAAGTATGATCTATTCTTTATCTAAATCTATAGAAGACATCCACTTTTAGAAATCTTTACAAGTTTTTCTCTAAGAATCCTGAGAAATGTGGCATTTCTATGAAAGGAGACAAGTTTATTGTTCTACAGTCATCAACTGCTACATTGTTAATCCTTCTTTTACAGTTTATTTTAGGTCGCAGGACCCCTAGGTTTTAGAGCGACCACATTGGAAATTACAATGTTGCAATAATATTACAACACACTGTAAAAATCAAAAACTCAATTCCATATAACATGAAAGGAATTTGAATTCTGAGAGTTATATACAGTGATATAGACAAATTTCCTTAAAGAACATTAACAAATTAACTAAAGTGTAAGTGTAATAACATGTTACTTGAAATATTGTACCTTTTTTATGGCATAACTGTATTTTGTGAACTGAAAACCAATATATTTGAATGTAAGGGGGATTGTATATATATATCAAAAGATGGTGGTGGTTCTTTTGACAAGAAGTAGGAATGTGTTAGTTTTGTATGTCCTATTCTTAGTCTTACTATTTTAACTTGATCTTTTCCCTAGAATTTTATCTAGAACCCACTCTGGCTGTTTATTAAACTTATTTAATGATATTTGCTTATGGATGTGTTGTTCCAATGGTGTTTCCATATCGCTTTGAAATTAATGGCTATGACTGATGCAAGGTCTTGATGAGGTGTAGGGATGTAAGAGGTGGAGGTGGATCCTTTGCAATACCTCTGGCTTACTTTTCAGCTTCCTGATTATCAGATACACAGTGCAGCCATCACTTTTGAACCAATAATATGACACACATGCATTTTTGAGAGAAGATAATACACAATTGGGAGATTACATTACACTATATAATTCACAGAGAAGAGGCTGGAAGTGTACTGCACCAGCTACTATACATGTTAGCATTTATCTCACCACATTCTTGGAAGTTTTACAGACAGAATCCTCGCCAAAGTTACTTATTTAGGTTTGAATGGATTCCTTGAGAGCACCAATTATCTGTGGCCTATTCTTGTACCCTCTATTATGTAGATATCACCACAAGAAAGGATATGGTGATGTTAGGTTCAAGGGATCTGGGGGGCCAGAGACCTTTTGAGATTATTCAATTATCAGAGAAAATGGTTACAAGTTCTATGGTATCAGTAGATGTATAGCAGGGTGCTCCATCTTGTTGGAAATAACCTTCTCTCAGTTCGATATCATCTCCGTAAAACTTCAGGAAATAATGTGAGACAAGTGCAAATATGGGTAGATACTGGTGGAGGGCACCTCCAACAGTTTCTCTGAGATGCAAATAGTGTACTGTAATCTCCCAATTGTGATTGTAATCTCCCAAAATAAAAAGAAGTATTTCTGAATGTGGAGTGCCATTGTTACTAAAATTAGGCAAATGAGTCAATCTTGTATATACTTTTCTCCACTTACAAGTTTTTTGATGAAGACTAGTTTCTGGGAACGTCTTCCCTATCGTCAGTTCTGTGGTTGACTGATGATGCATCCGGTGACTGTATCTGGCTTGGTGTCGTGCTGCCATCTAATTTCCGGGTAAGTATGATGGTGTCATCTACGGTGGGAATCTCAAAATTCATCAAGAGGTCGAGCTTCTTTATAATAAATATGTTTTCCTAAATTTGTAGTTCCAGAGGTTTCTTTACCTGTTTGATCAGTTCTATTTCTTGTTTTATGTTGTGATTCTCAAACCAAAAGTGATGTGCTATGGCTGACTTGTCCATGTGTTTGAATTTAATATTTCTGAAGTGTTCTTTCATTCTTGTTCCTAGATTCCTTTTTAAAAAATGGCATGGATATATGGACGATGTGTTTGCTATAGTTCCTAGAAGATTAACTGAGGACGCTATAAAGTTGCTAAACCTACAAGAGAAATCCATAGCTTTCACCACTGAAGTAGGGCAGGATGAATGGCCATCTTTTCTAGATTTGAAAATCATTAGAACTCCAACAGGATTACAATTTGGAATATACAGAAAAGCAACACATGTTGACAATTACATTAAATGTAACCCATTCAACCTAGTACAACAGCAATATGCAGTATTCCATAGTTTGGTTCACAGATCAATCAACATTCCACTAACAAAAACAGAATATGAACAGGAGTACACTCACATACACCAGGTTGCCGAATTGAACAACTACAACACAAATTTCATCAAAAAGTTGATCTACAGACACAAAAGGAACAAAAACTTAAAGGACATTACTACGTTAATAAAACTAGAAAATCCATACACCAGATGTGCCAAATTTACGTTTCATCCAAAATACTTCAAAAAATTTGAAAAGATATTTAAAAGCTTCAACATAAAATTAGCCCCTCAGAACAAACAAAACATCCGCAAATTATTATATCACTCTTAAAAAATAGCACACCGAAAACTCAATTATCAAGCATTTACCAAATGAGCTGCCAGGATTGTAACAAGATATATATTGGTAAGACCGAAAGGTATATAGGAACAAGAATGAAAGAACACTTCAGAAATATTAAATTCAAACACATGGACAAGTCGGCTGTAGCACATCACTTTTGGTCTGAGAATCACAGCATAAAACAAGAAATAGAACTGATCAAACAGGCAAAGAAACCTCTGGAACTACAAAGTTGGGAAAACATATTTATTACAAAGAAACAGGACCTCCTGATGAATTTTGAGATTCCCGCCATAGATGACATCATCAAACTTAGCCGGACATTAGATGGCAGCACGACCCCAAGCCAGATGCAGACACTGGATGCATAATCAGTCAACCACATAACTGATGATAGGGAAGAGGTTCCCAGAAACTAGTCTTCATCAAAAAACCTGTAAGTGGAGAAAAGTATATACAAGGCTGATTCATTTGCCTAATTTTAGTCTCAAGTGTGTATTATATTCTCAGAAAGTTCCACATGTGCCCCATTATTGATTCAAAAGTTATGGCCTATTGAAATGGCTCAGGTTTATATGGATCACATTATACCTCTCTGAAAGGGTATCCATACGAAGATTATGTCCTTACCCTGAGATCTCAGATTATATTGTGGTATCTGCATATCTTGAGCCAATTATCTGTGGTCCAAGGGTCGCATATTGCCTTTAGAGAACTCATGGAATCTGAAAGAATGATGAAATGGTTCCTATCAGAACTTTGTATTTGTAGCATTGACATGTTTAATGTTTATTTGTGTTAAGCTTACAGGAAAATAGTGAGAAGACATTTGGATGCCTAAAGGAAGCAGCTTTATCCATAGATACTATTGCACAGCCACACACATCTGCAGTTTTTGAGCCATTAGTGTAAAGTACACAGTGTTTTGGGTATACATTTAATAATGCATGAAGTAAGCATTGAAACTGAATAGAGTTTGTGCCACTTTTAATCTGGTTGGCCATATCCAGTAATATGTGTGGTTTAAACAGCATCTAGGGTGGAAAGCTGTGAATTCCCTTGTTTATTGTTAATGTAATATTAATATTTATCTCTTTGCAACACTTTTGTAACTCTTAGGTATGGTAATATCTGCTATACTCTGGATGCTGTGTATTTATCTTTATATTTCTTAGGAACGATGTATTTCAATGCAGGTGAATCACGGATTGCTGCTACCCTAATGGCATATTGTGCTGTAAACTGTTTTCTTCTCATGCATAAAGGCATTTTATTTGTTTCAATTTGTATGCTGATAGTAGGACTAGTAAGAAAGGCTTCACTTGCAATTCTTAATGCAGAATATTGAACAGTATCAGCATTTTGAGGGCAGATAAAGAATCAGAGTTATATACCACAGAACCATAATCCAGTTTGGAATGTATTAAGGCTTGAAAAGTTTTGATAATTACTGACTGATCTGATCGCCAGTTATTCGAAGAAAGAGGTCTTAATATTGACATAGAAAATGAAACTATCTACAATGAATCAATGAATATTATACAAATACAACAATTTATATCAATAAACTTCACTAGTCTTAAGAAAATGATATTAATTCTTCTTTCCAATTGAAATCAATTTCACAAACTCTTGTCCCCATCTTCAATCAATGTAAATCACAGAAAACCTTCATGAAATCAATTTAAATTAGAAACAAGAATTAACATAATTTTCCAAATTAAGTGAAGTTTTTGAAACAAATTGTTGTATTTGTTATTTATCTTCTTAATGTAGTTGTTTCTTATATCTTTTATATGAGGAATCCATGATAATCTGTTATCAAATTTGAGTCCAAGAATTTTAATTTTTACTATTTGCAGTTCTTCTTCCTTAACATATGATTCTTGTTACCATGTTTCTGTTTATGTCTTTTAAAGGTTATGCATTTAGACTTAGATTTTGAAGTTTTGAAATTTTTACCTTGTAGGCATTTTGTTGTGTCATTCAGAGCTTTTTTTATAAGCTGGTTGAGAATGTCTCGGTTTTTTCCTTTGCAGAACAGTGTTATGTCATCAGCAAATTGATTTGCTTTAACTGGAGATGGAATTATTTCCTTGATACCAATTATGTCAATGAAAAATAAAGTAACACCCATGATAGCACTCTGTGGAATTAATCCTGAGTGATTCCCTCAGTGCACTTCAAAGCCTACAGCAGCTGTATAACTACCACCCTATTGTGCAGCATATCCAGGATGCCCTCCACGTTTTAAACGCTTCTGGCATTAGCATGGTGTGTGCATGGATCCTTGGACATATAAGTTTGCGGGGGAATGAAATGGCGGATTCAGTAGCCAAGATGGCTACCATGAAGCCCAGGGATTGAGTACCATCTGTGACATCAGAAGCTTTTAGAGCCATATTGCGGAGAGCTATGCAAACCTACTGGCAGGAAGAGTGGTCCTCTCTCCGCAATAACAAACATAGATCTGTGAAAGATTTTATAATTCCCTGGGTTACCTCCTGTTGTTCTTCTCATCTCGAGGAGGTCAGTTTGGCTCGGTTGCATATTGGGCACTGCTTTTTTACTCATAGCTTTCTTTTTAAAAAGGAGCCTGCTCCACTGTGTCCATTTTGCAATGAAGCGTTATCTGTCAGACACTTGCTGCTAGAGTGCTTTTAACTAGCACACCTTAGGACATTTATGCAGCTGCCGGCCAGGTTTGCAGAAATGCTAGCGGATGATGACAGGGTAGTGGAGGTTTTTAGATTCTTTTCTAGGTTAGACTTTAGGATTTAGTAAGTGGAAGTTTTGGTAGGTCTTGATATTTATAGAAATATTTATATCTGGCTTTTGTCATGACTAGAGTTTTAAAGAGCGCTGATGACCGCTGTATATGAGTGCCGTGATTTACATCATCATCACATCCTGTGTAATTCCGTTTTGCATAGTAACTGTTTTTGAGAGGGTATCATTGATTCACACTTGTATAACTCTCTGTTATGAGAAATGATATATGAAAAATAACATATTTCCTTTTATATTGTTATCTAACAGTATTGGTATAATACTTTCTCTTTATACCATATCATAAGGTTTCTCTATATCTAAACTTATAACAGTTGAGCGTTGGCAATTTTATCCATATTTCAGATTCCAGTAAGATTAGGTTATCAGTTGTAGAATGGAATTGACAAAATCCTTTTTGTTCCTTAGTAAAAATACTTTAGTGCTCTAAGGTCCACCTTAGTTTATTCTTAATGATTTTATCCATCAATTTGCTCATTTTGCATGTTAAAGAAATAGGTCGAAAGCCCTGAGCGTTTGCTTTGTCTTTGATTGGCTTGGGGATAGTTACTTCAATTGCATTTCGCCATTGGTCTGGAAAGCATTTATTCATCCAACAATTGTTATATATTTGCAAAAGATAATGCAATGTTATTCTGGGTATATGCTTTAGCAGTTAATAAGAAATGTTTTCTGGTCCTGATGCTACTATGTAGCACAGTATTTATTCCTTCGTTGTGAGTGCTGGATTAAAATGTTGTTTATAGTGTTCCTGTATTGCATTTATATCCAGATGTCTTCATATTTACGTTTTAAAAAATCTTGATTATAATTTATATCACTAGAAAAGTCAGAGAAGGTTTTTGTAGTACATCTATTTCATGAGGCACATTTACTAATTTGTAGTTTCCTGGGTTTCAGAGACAGTTAATTTGATAAAAAATTAAGCTTTGATAAATGTTTGCTTTCTTTTATTTATTTTCTTGCTGCCGCATGCTTGCAGAAAATAAATTTTGTTATTAAGGTTAGGATACCTTTTATACTTGTGATACGCAACATTTTTCTTTTTTTACATCTCTCACTCTACCATGGAACTGTTCTTTTGTTTCTATGTAACTGTAATTTAGGTATGCTGTTTTCTGCAGTTTCTATTATGCATTTACAGAATGATTCCAATACATTATCAATATTTGTTTTGTGAAATTCCCAAAAGGGTATTATGCTCCCTTTTTTTATCTAAACTGTTTTGATATTTTTCCCACTAAGTCCTTTTGTAGTTAATGACAATAGTTGGATGTGTAGTACTAAGGAGTATATTTTCAAAATTATGGGAAAGTGATCACTTCCATTTGGCTCTTTGCAAGCACTCCATTCAGATAAGTGGGCCATATCTTTCTTACCAGCTCAAAAGAAGTTTGTTACCTCACTACTGTAATTTATCAGTAGTAGCAAATTTTTATGAAATCGTTTAACTAAATTGTAAGTTGGGGAATTTATACATATAGTTAAAATCTGTTTCATGTTATTTCCTGGCTAATGAGTTGTAGGAAGGGCATAGTTAATAAATATACTCCAAAATCGAGGAACGAAATGTATTACAAAACATATTATTAATACTGCTTTAATTGATGGTTTAAGTAACATTTTATTAATAACCAGTATGAAAAATTTCAATATAAAAGATATGTAATTTGTCTAACTTAAAACAATAAAAGAGGAACAAACTTTAAACATTTACATAGCATCGTTGGGCTAATAAGATGTACACAAAATTGTTAAAGAATTCATATAATTTTGGCTCCTCAGAGGAAATACATTATGGTGTTAATACTCAGATATTTAACAGCAAAGCCATTCTCCTTGCCTCCCAATATTTTAAGGTCAAGTCCGGAAGTGTTTAGGTAGTTCACAGATCTTTTATATTCATTGCCGCAGCCTTGTTTGCATAAAAAGACAACTTGAGGATGATAACAATCCAATTTATACAAGTGTTTGCTGAAACAGTCATGTCTAGTGGAAAGTATGAACACTACAACAGCTGTTTTTCTAGGTAGTTCAGGAAATTGTTTAGCCTCTACAGAATATTTGTCTTTTAATGTTTAATATATTTGTGGATAATTTAGCTGTATAATCATTATTGATTTCCATCTTGGTGATTCTCTAATTGATTCCAACGGTAATTTTCATTGCATCTTATTTTGAATTTTGGTACTCATTTTTGCTGCGATGTCCAGCATCTCATTGTTGCTCAATGTACAATGTGCACAAATCCACTAGAAGGCTATCATTAATTAAATTTTGTATGTTTCACTAAACAATGACGTTCTGTTACTCATTCAGTTTTTAGATTCTGATTTAAAGCTATTGGTTGGACTGCTAAGGTAGCTACAGAATAGGAATGGAAAGGTGGGACTAGGCATCACTGTTCTAGAGCTACTGGCCAATGCGATGCATGCAACACTGTACAGCTAAGCAGGCGTACTGGCTCATTTTGCCAAACAATATGGCTAATGTCTTTGTGTGTTCTGAGGATACCAATTAAAGTATTATTGTGTTTTTTCCCATGTTACAGAGCTATTTCTTCTGAGGATTACTGTTCAAACCCTATGTTTTTGGCACATCTAATTTTGGAAATATGTAAAATAAGGCACCTGACTAGAAAGATATGAATTATTAAGTATCATTGAAGAAAAGCACAAACATGCTAATGCTGCAGTTGCATTTTGCACCCTACATTTAATAAAGTGATCTTCTAAGAGTGCACATGTGCTTTTCAAAGTTAGTTGCTTCTCAAGCTTAGTGCTCGTGTGCCTAGTAGTAACTGTAAAACTACTCATAAGATTTTACATAAATAGGCTACAATTACTCCTCTTAATGTGTATTCCTTTTTCAAATGGATATCCATTAAAGGCATTTTCGAAAGTACAAATTTCGCTCACAATTGAGAATTAATATTATGAGCTTGTAATGTGAGTGCTCATTCTGTGATCGAATTTGTTAAAGAAGGCAAACAGTTAACCATAGTAGGAGAAGTTTCCATATTTAGAACTCCAGGGAAATATCGGACAGCTAAAAAACATGCTACCCACTTAGACAATTTTCAAAAGTTTGTTTCACGTAGAATAACTTATGCTTTATATGACAAGAGTGAATATCCAACTGCCAAATGGCTGACCAATTTAATGTGATGCTAGCATAAGCATTAACGAATATCCGAGCTTAGGTTCTCACAAATGTGATCTGAAGTGAATATCAAGTAGTATTATTTGATAGTTAAAGAGGATATGAAACACGAATTATTATAATCTGATATCACACTGAAACACCTTCTTAGTGACTTATGATAACTATGTATATACACAACTATTCATGTTTATGAATTAATAATTATATGCTTTAACTGTCAGATATTAAAGCATTTAGTGTGATTTACATTAATTTGTGCTAATTAATTTTGTTTTTAAATAATGCTTAGAAGTTCATGTTGTATAATTTCATAGCTTCAAACTAGGACTATTAGAGGAAGTGAATTTGTGAAGTTATTTAGGGATTTTTGTGAGACTCTCCTGTCTACTCAGGAACTATATTGATTTAATTTATCATTGTCTGCAGGAGCAGAGTGATTTGCCTGAAGGAAATCAATTTCATCAAAAATAATCTGAAGGAAATGAAGGTAAGATGATAATATACATTCAACTCACTAGATTTTGCTAGAAATCTATACACAAATGAATTTGTATTAACAGTTTTTCTCTTTGTAACACCACTTAGTTTGCTAGTGGCTGCACTAAAATTTACTGAAAATGTAGCAGAACAACGATCATTATAAAAGAGGCTTACTGCAGTATTTCAATTATATTTTGACATTGTTTTATTAGTAACCTTACCTCCAATCTTGTAGATAAGCACCGAAATCTAAAGGCATCAAAATTCAGAGAGGAAATTTTCTATATCGTTATTACTTGAGCAATATTGAATACATATTTATATAGCATTAAATTAACCATGATAGTTTCTCATGAATTTATGCTTTTCATCTTACACAAGTATGGAATCAAAACATCAACTTCCAAAAATTTTTTAAAATATTCGTCTGTCAAAATGATTTATATTTTTACTATTAAATGTTTAATTTTGTTCATCTGACATATCATTGTGTCTTATTATTCCCAACGAAAATTAAACAATTTACACCTTTAAAGCTACTGGGGATATTGAGGTTTGCGTCAGGATTTTATATCTTACTTGCACCATAGATTTTGGAAATGTATATTTATTAAATTAACAGAATTTACAAAATTCAACAACAGACCATATTCTTTAGTAGAGCTTACACCGAAATATATCATAAACCTCCATTGACATTTATGTTCTATGACATTGTAAATACTGTGGATCTATAACTGTATTTTCACACTTTACGTTAAAATTTGCTTTTCTCTATTGTGAAGGTTAAAAAACATAAAAAGGGATTGTTCGACTATAAATTTGGGTTCCTTAAAAATTATTTTTCTCCGGAATATTTGCTCTAAAATGCTGCACAGGATGCAATTTAAATCAAAATAAAGACTGTCATGTTTATTACCGAAATTCCACAAATTAATATACATTAATATTTTTCTTTGATTTTAAAAGCTATAAAATTACACATTTTTTCATTATAATCTAGTAAATGATGTAGAATTTAAAAAGATCTCGTGTAGAGTATTAAGGTTAGGATGACAAAATATGCTTTTAAGTCTCTATAATACACATACAAAAGGAAATACAGGCTAAAATTGCATATTTCTTAAAGTTTGTGTAACTGGGTCAAAAAAAAAAAATCGCTTAAATTGAGTGAAAGAATGACATTATCAGTGTGGCATGATTAAACTTAAACCCTACAAGATCATTGTGTGCAACACTCTGAATGGAATTAAATATTTATTTCACATTCTATTCAATTTCTCCCATATATTACCTTTTTCTTAATACGGAGCTCTTTTCTGTAAATTTACTAGAACTAACTGAGAAAGTGAAATGAGCTTTATATGCAAAATAAAGGCTTACAGTGCTGTTTGCTGTACAAATATTACAACCAGATATAATAATTTGCTACAAACTTTAGTTATCTGTTTGGGAATTGATAAATTCCTCACAGAACTTGAGAGACTTGTTTCCCAAAAATCTCTGTTGCATCTTCAGTCATTCAGTTTCTTTCATTGTTAGCTTTACAGTGGCTATGTGATGGATTATTTTTGCATATTTCACCAATCTCTGAAAATAAAACAAACTTAAATAGAGAATCAATTGGCAATGCTTCAAAATTTATTACCTGTTATTTATTTTTTAATATAAATATTTTATGCCAAGCCATTATATGTTTTGGATTATTTATTGCTTTAATATAATACCTTCTGCATTTATTTCATAGTCAAATGACCACAAATGTTCTGTTGCGGCTGGTTTATCCATCTGTTTATACCTACTATTTCAAGAGGTTCCTCATTTCGGTTTCTAAATTTCATGTTTGATCCTTTCAATGTACAATTGATCGCAATCTAAACAAATAAATTGCTAAATGCCTAATTTGTTCTCCTCAGAAATTTTATTGTATTAGAAAAATGTAATAAATTTTGTATAGCATATTTATGTTGAGGGACCAATGTTATAGCAAACTCTTTAAAAATTTTGGTAAATTTACATTAGCACAAATTAGGTATAAGCAGATGGATAAACCAGCTGTAGCAGAACACTTATGGTCACTTGACTATAAAATAAATACAGAGCAATTAAATAGCTAATAATAGAGCAATTAAATAGTCCAGAAGATTTAATGATTTGGCATAAAATATTTATTTTAAGAAATAGAGAACAGGTAATAAGTGTTGAAATATGACCAATTGATTCTCTATTTATGTTTGTTTTATTATCAGAGATTGGTGATAAATACAAAAATAATGCATCACACAGCCGCTTTAAGGTTAACTAAAGAAATAAACTGAATGACTGAAAATGCAACAGAGATTTTATCTACAAGATAAAGAGAGAATGGGCACTTTGGAAAAAGAGTAAATGCACTTGTAGATCATAAAATGGATCTCAGTATTAGAAAAGCGGTAGAAGAAAACCTAAAAGTTTGCTGCCATATAGCTTTGTCTAAATTAAAACCCATTATGTCAAAGAAACTGATGATGAAACCATTAAAGCTATATCATTTGTTTGAACTTTCAAGGCTACTTACTAGTTAAATCGTGTAACGGCAGCACTTAAACAGGTAAATACATTTAAAACCAGTGGTAGTACTTGTGATTCTGATTTGCTTCTTTATTACAAAGAGCTTTGTGGAATTCTTGAACAGCAAAGGCATGATGGTAACGATAACAGATTAGATGTAGTAACAGCACTCCTGTCATTGAAGGTAAACGCCGATTCTTAGCACAATTTCTGTGAAAAGGGCCTTCACTGTCTTCGGTTGCCGATGTCAAACGCTGGCACTGAGAGACTTTTCTCTACATATAATTTGTTGTGACAGACAACAGAACAAGTATGTAAAGCGAAAATATCACAGCTTGTTGTATGCTGCAGTTTAGCAATGTCTGTTGTGTGATATTTGCTCTTATGCATGTTACCTACTATCTGCTGACTTCAAATAAAATGTCTTAATTTAAAAAAGGGGGTTTCCACAGTTGTGCTACTCTAGTTACCTGTTACTTTTCATTTGAGCCCTGTCATTATTTATTACTCCTTCCCCAAAAATGTGCGCGAAATTAATGCGAATTTATGCTAGAAATCACAAAACACCACCAATTAAAATTATTAATGCGCATTTTGTAAATAACTGTCAGCACAAAATCTTGCCACTGCCTGTAACCATCGAACTGAACAAAGTGCTGTCTCCACCTCACCTGCTCTACCTTCATATCAACTACCAGTTACAAGGTAGTTTGTAACAGCATGCAATACATTACACCGGACAATGCACTGTTTTCAAGTGACCTTTTCATTTTCATCTTTATTTCACGTAGGATGCTTGTGGATATATATATACATATATATTACATGCCTTTTTAATTTTTATTAACATGATAAAAACACATCCTTGATTAATTATTTATTACAAGCAAATAATTCAACATAGATTGCTTGGACCCCCACCCCGGACACGGACTTCTAAATACGTGGCTGCTCAGTACACATATACATTATGCCAAAGGCGAATACTCGAACCGCGATTCTTGACGCGGAGTAACGCCAGAGACATTCGGTCTAGCATGCCGAGCACTTGCATTGCATACTCACACGGCGACGGCCATAAAAGTTTCGCGAGGAGCGATAACGCAGCTTGTTTACACAAAGACAGCAGGCAGATAAACTGCCGAAACAAAGTGAGGTAAATGGAAATTTTTGGTGACATCTTGATTGACAGAGAGAATTCGGCCTCTTGATTGCTCTGGAACAGTCTGGAATTATCGGATGAGGTATTTAAGGAAGTGATGACTAGCCAAGAGTCAGTGAGTCGTAAACAGTAAACAGCTGTAAAGTGTTGTAAGGAAAGCTGATGTAAGCAGGTGTAATTAGAACGCTGTTGTTTGCTCATCGACCTTGGTAGACTGTAAATTTGTATGTGACGTAATTCTGCCGTAACTTGCTACTGTGAGTGTATTTCTACGCAAATAAAGGACGTTCTAAATTTCTACAACTCGGACTATTAATTCTACGAACCCACAAAGTCCCAGTTGCTGTCAGAAATGCTAAATTACAACGATGGACGCGGCATTGGATAATACTTTACAGAAAATGGAAGAGATGAAGACGGCTAACGACAACCTCGCCGCGAAGACGGAAGCTGCAAATAACAACTTGGCCGCGATGATGACAGAATTAACGAAGGTGGAGGTGGCAAATAGTGACCTGGCCTCAAAGTTGGAAACGACAAATCAGAATCTGGCTGCAGTGAAGGCCAAATTAACCACAGAAATGAGAGCAGCGAACGACAGTCTGGCCACGGAAATGAAGGTGGCCAACGAGGCTCCCGCCGCCAAAATTGAGGAACAATTGGCCGGCGTGAGGGATGACGTGACGGATATGGGCAAGCGGAAGGGCCAAGTGGATGAGCGCGTCGAAGACCTGGCGAACCTCTTCAGTGACCTAGAGTAAAAGGCCGACAGTAACACCAAATCCCTCAACGCCATTGTGGAAGACGTCGAAGACCTTGCTAACCGCGTTAACAACCTGGAGGGAAAGGCTGACAGCAGCGTCCCTGAATGCCATGGTGGAAAACATCGTCGGCAAGAGGTTGAAGGACCTGAAGGCCGAAGCGCCGGGACGCGAAATAACATCGCGCGCGTCAAATCCTCTAAATACGACGGCGCGACTGCTTTCGAAGTCATCCGCCGCCAGTTCGACGCAGTGGCCAAGAACAACATGTGGTCATCAGAGGAAGAGGCCACACAGTTAATAGCCAGCCTCCAAGGACGGCCACAGAAGTTCTGAACACGGTCCAGATAGCAGCGGCACCCAGGGACATCTTGGAGGCCCTGGAGGACGGCTTTGGAAACCACTGTCTAGCCGCAGCGTACCAAAACCAGCTGAAGTAAAGGCCGCAGCAGTTAGGGGAGACGCTGCAGGAGTTCGCCCTGGCATTCGAGCAGATGGCCAGTAAAGCCTTATTCGACCTCCCACCAGAGCTCGTATCCCGAGAGGCTGCCGACACCTTTGTCGATGCAATACACGAGACACGGAGATTCGTTAGCGCCCAATGCTCGTCGACCACAAAACCATCTACGAGGCGCTAACGGCATCACTAAGGATGGAGGCGGCCAAGGTGATGGCTACTCCGACGTCGCGAACCAGGAGTATCGACTACACGGGAGACCAAAGGCCAGCCGAGGAACGCCGGCGAAGACCTAGTGGCCTATTTTGGGTGTGTGGACAGCCGGAACAACTGGAAAGAGACTGCCCAAACAAGAAAGAGCAGCCGGAAAACCAGTAAGGACCGTCGTGGCAAGGGGCACGTAGGCGCCATCACCACCATCCCCTCGAGTGACACTGCGCGCTGTTAGCCGACGGATGGATGACAGACTCATCGCGGACGGTTGGGTGAGAGGGAAGCTGAGCCGTGTGCTCGTAGACACCGGGACAGCTGAGGCCATCATCAGACCTGACGTGGCCAAGGTTTTGCGGTCGAGAAAACAGAGCCTACCACACCAGTTAGTGACGGCATCGGGTGACACCTTGCCTGTGGAGGAGGCCCTACTGAAGTTGATCTTGGGACGGAGTGCAGTGTGTCTGTGGGTGTTCGTCCCGAAGGTTACTGAGGAGGTGATACTGGGATTGGATGCATTCAGGAGCCACGGGGCGACTGCCGACGACGGCAGGAATGTCCTGCGGCTCAATAGACAAGAGGTCATACTCCGTCAGCCCTAAGAGCGCCTTGGATTCTGCAGGGTCATCTTAAAGGAAGACGTAGTTTTCCCCGCAAAAAGCGAGGTGGTGGTGACTGCACGATTAGTAGGCCAGCGGACGAACAAAACGATGCTGGACAAGAACACGCCTGTGCACGAACTGTGTGTAGCGAGAAGATTATTGCCGTGTCGAGAGGAGGTGCCAGTGAGGCTGCTCAAGCTGAGAGACACCGATAACGACATCCAGACCGCGACGGACATGGGGACTTGCGAGCCCGTGGTCACCGTGACAGCAATCGACTAGATACAGCAGCCTGTGTCGACGCAACAGCTGGGGCCCCGGCTGGAAGGTTTATTGGAGAGGGCGGTCAACCACCTGACCGCGGAACAGCTGGAGAAAGTTCGACAACTGCTGAGATAATAACAGCGCGTCTTCAGTTAAGTTAACGGTGACTATGGCTGCACAGAAAAAGTGCTTCGGCTCATCAACACCGGAGACACCCGGTCTATTCAGCAACCACCAAGACGCATTCTGCTGGCCAAAACAGCGGCGGTACGAGGCATGTTAGATGACATGAAATACAGGGGAGTAATTGAACAGTCTGACAGCCCTCGGTGTTCCCCTGTAGTTCTGGTGAAAAAGAAGAACCGTGATCTACGCTTCTGCGTAGACTACAGGAAGTTGAACGTTGTCACCCGGAAGGACTGTTTACCCTTACCCCGGATTGACTACACACTGGACACGCTAGCTGGTGCACAGTGGTTCTCGACCCTGGATCTGAAATCGGGTTACTGGCAGGTGGCTCTGGTCCTGAGAGACAAGGAAAAGACCGTATTCTGGATAGACCAAGGGCTTTGGCAGTTCACAGTTATGCCCTTTGGCCTTTGAAACTTACCAGAAACCTTCCAACGCCATATGGAGTCGGTGATCAGAGGAATGACTAATGACGCCTGCCTGTTATACCTGGACGACATCATCATCATCATTGGCAAGGCCTTCGAATACCATCTGGAAGACCTGAGCAAGGTGCTACAGAGACTGCAGGCGACCAAATTGAAGCTAAACGCGTAGAAAAGCCTGCTCTTCCGCAAGGAAGTGAACTACTTGGGCCACATAGTCTCACCAACCGGAGTGGCCACAGACCCGGACGGGGTCCTGGGTTTGATTCCCGGCGGAGGAGGGAAGATTGTGGAAGTATAAACGAGAGTGCGAATGTGTGTGTGTGTGTGTGTGGGTGTGTGTGTGTGTGTGTGTGTGTGTGATCTAATGATGCAAAAACCTAACAAATACCAGTTAACACCTTCGATATGTTCCAAAGAAGAACGGCCGCCGATATGACCATTGTAGTACAGGTGGTGTATAAATGGAACAAATAAAAAAATGGAGAGATAAGCCGCCTGACTAGAAAGAAACGAATTATTAACTGTCAGTGAAGAAAGGACACACGTGCTTACGTTGCAGTGGCATTTTGCACCCTGCATTCAGTAAAGTGGTGATCTTTAAAGAACACACACGTGCCTTACGAAGTTAGTAAATATATCGCTACTACTACTACTGGTGCGCCTAGTAGTAACTGCGAAACAACTCACAAGATTTTACATAAATAGGCTACAAATATTCTTGTTAAGGTGTATTCCTTTCTCAAACAGATGTCAATTAAAGACATTTTCGAAAGTACAAATTTCGCTCCGGGTCGAGATTTAATGTTATAAGCTTATTACTTGTGTGCTCATTCTGTGGCGAACTTTGTTAAAGAAGGCAAAAATTTACCAAATTAGGAGATGTTTCCATATTTAGATCTACAGGGAAACATCGAGCAGCTAAAAACGTGCTACCAACTAAGACAATTTTCAAAAATGTGTTTTACGAACAACAGTTTATGGTTTACATTACAAGAGTGAGTATCCAACTGCCAGAAGGCTGACAAATTTAATGAGGGGGAAAATAGAATATACGGATTCTGTATCTTCTATGCATAACGTTCTGAAATCTCTTGGTATCAGATATAGGAGAAGCATTGATGATTGCTGATTTCTTTTTGAGAGAAGCGATTTTGTTTCTGCAAGTCTAAAATTTCAGCGCACAATGCGTAACATTAGTACATGAGATTCATGGTGTAAAACTGCTTAATAAATACACATTCATATGTTACGTATTTATTAAGTATTTTAATGAAACAAAAATTGGTTTAAAGTGCATTTACAAACAGTATACAAATATGGCATTGTTAAAATAGAAACTATGTTCATAAATCGTTGAAATGTCAATATTTTGTTTCACTGTAGCAGTCACCTTCTTTCGTAGAACGCACCTAATTTAACTCATTTTGTTTCGTGCGCATATGAACGATAGCTATCTAAGTAAACTGTCCTCCAGTTTGACATTTAAAATCACAAGCATAATTTTAATAAGAAAGAAGAAGCATTAAAACTACATAGAAAGTAGTACTCAGCTTTAGTAAATAAATTCATAGCTAAATCACGCGCTTCAATCTTAAAAACCACGCCCCTTCGAACCCGGATTTATAGGCACTATAATGTGTGAAATGGGCACGCAAAAAGGCACTAAAAATGTACAAAATGGACACTTATGCACTGACACTTTGCTAAGTAAGCACTTAGAAATACACAATTTTAGTAAAATGGTTGTTAAAATGCTCAAGGTTTTAATGTTCAGATTATGCGATAATCATTGTGTATGTTCTCACACACCTGCTTAAACGTTAAGTGAACTTCTCTGTCAGCATCTGTATCACTCTACATCTCAGCATCTGTATGATACTGCTAGGTGGATTCGGTGAGGGAGAGAGACAGATTAATCTTCTACCTCTGTCGCCCGCTTGCCGTGGAACTGGCAACACCAAGAGAGTACCTTAACCGTATTGGCTCAACCCATGTTCATTCTTATTTTCTAGCCACTCGATAGTCTGCTCTACTGCAATATTTCCTAAAACGTGCAAATGTTTATGTGGACAAATATGGAGTTGAAGATTAAGCGCGTATAAGAGTAGTTTTAAAAACAGTAGGGATTATCATTTGAGTAAAACAATTAGGTTCTTTTATACGGGGGCCTCAAAATATTTAGTTACAGTGTAAATTTCGTATCAATAATTTTAGCGACTAACACAAATGTTCTTGGTTTACTATTCACATGTAGTAAACAAGAGAATCATCTAATTCCCCGCCCAACATTTTCATTCAAAGTTTCGAAGGAAATAGCTTTATTACTTAAACCGTTAAATGTAAAATATAAAATCCTTAAGAAATACTGCATTAAGTTACAGCTGTAAATTATCAGAGTAGAGCCGACCGTTTAGTGTAGAATGTCCTTAAATGTCGTCTTGTGTCACTTTAAACATCGTAAAAGCAAAACAAAACCAGTTAAATCAAAACACGCTAAAGGTCGATGGAAATGAATAAAACTAAAGAAACAACTCATGCAGTGATATATAATAACAAAACATTCAGCATATTTTAGGTGAATATGTTAATTTATTTATGTCAAATTGTATTTGTGATTTTTATGTTATATTTAATGGTAATAGTATATATCAAACAGATGGCGTTTCATATCTAACGTCATTAAGTTAAACAAAAGAAGTATGTAAAACAAATGGTAGCTGTTGTAACTTAGGAGATTAAACATATTTACTTAGAAGTGACGCTGGAAAGCGATCTGAACATTTACGAATATCCGAGCATAGGTTCTCAAAAATGTGATCTAAAAAGGATTATCAGGTATTATTATTTAATATTTAAAGTGAATAATAGGTAAGGAGTATACCTAAACATTATTCGAGTAAGTGTAACACAAATAGTTATAATCTGATATCGTACTGAAAGACGTTCTGAGTGAGTTACTATAGCCAACGTATTTACGCAGTTACTCATGTTAAAAATTAAGAATTATATACTTTAACTATCAGATATAACACACATAAGTGTGCATCACATTAACTTGTGCTAATTAATTTTGTTTTTAGTTAAAGTTTAGAAGTTTATGTCGTATACTTTCGCAGCTTTGGACTGTGACTATTAAGAAGTTAGTTTGTGAATTTATTTAGAGATTTTTGTTAAATTGTCCTGTCTGCTTAGGCACTATAGTGATTTAGTTTATATCATTGTCTGCAGGAGCAGACGGGCTCACTAGGAGGAAATCAATTTCATCAAAAATGAACTGGAGCAGAAGAAGGTAAGATAATAATTCACTTTCTTTTCCAACTTATTAGATTTTGTTACAATTCTATACAATTCTATATGTAATATTACTTCAGCACCACGTAGTTCGCTAGTGGGTAACCTAAACATATTATTGAATATGTGGCGAACCAATGATCGTTATGAAATATTCTTACTGCAGTATTTCACTTATACTTTAACATTACTTTATTAATAAACTTACCTCACATTTTGTAGACAAGCACCAGAACCTAAAAGCATGAAAATGCCGGAAGTGGATTTTCCATATAGTTAATAGTTGAGCAATATTGAATACGTATTTATTTGGCATTAAATTACCCAAGAGTTTGTTTCTCATGAATTTACTCTTATCATATTAAACAAGTATGGAATCAAAAAATCTACTTCCAATTAATTTTTTAAATACTCGTTTGTCAAAATAAAGAATATTTTTACTAAAAAAGTTTAATTTTTTCATTTTACGTATCATTGTTTATTATTACCAGCGTCAGTTAAACGATTAAGACGTTTAAAATTACTGGAGGTGCTGAGGTGTGCTTTTATTGTGTGATGATTTTATATCTTACTTCCAAAATAGATTTCAGAAACATATGTTTATTAAATTAACACAACTTACAAAATTCAACAACAGTGCATATTCTTTAGTCGAGGTTACTTCGAAACACAACACAAACCTTCATTGACATTTATATTCTATGACCGAAACATTGTGGAACTATAATTGTATTTTGACTCTTTATGTTACAAGTTGCTTTTCATTATTAATTAGGGTAAAAACACAAGGGTTTGCTCGACTATAAATTTGAGTTTCTCTGAAAGTATTTCTTTTCCAGCAGATTTGGTCTAAAATGCTACACACGATACAATTTAAATAAAATTAAAGATTGTCATGTTTATTACTGAAGTTGTAAACATTAATATTTAATAACACTTTACTTTGATTTCAAAAGCTATACAATACTTCAACATTTTGAAAATGCAAAGCGAAAATATTTAAAAATTATTTTCTTTTGTTAAGTTTGGTAAAGCAAAATTAAATTACACATTTGTTCATTATAATCTGGTAAATACTAGAAAATTTTAAAATAACTATTTTTAAAGTTACTCGTGTGGAGCATTAAGCGTAGGATGATAAAATATGTCTTTAAGTCTCAATAATATACATACAAAAGGAAGTGCGGGCCAGAATTGAAAATCTCTTCAGTTTTGTGTAATGGTTCAATAAAAATAAAATTTCAGTCAAATTGACTGAAAGAATTACATCAATGTTGCATGATTAAACTTAAATCTGACAAGGTCATTATGTGCAACAATATAAACGGAATATGTTTATTTATTCCTTATATTATTTGCTCTTACTACAGAACCTTTTTTGTGTAAATTTAGTAAAATTAATAAGTAAATAATAAAACTAACTGAGATAGTGTACTGAACTTTATATGCAAAATAAAGTCTTACAGTGCTGTACAAATATTACAACAAGATATAATAATGTGCTACAAACCTTACTTATCTCTTTGGGAATTGATAAATTCCTCACAGAACTCGAGAGACTAGTTCCCCATAAATCCTATAAAACCTTAATTCCCCATAAAACCTAACGTTCAAAATGGCCAAGCTTTTTAACATAACTGAGGGACATAAGTACCAACCCAACGCCACAAAACAATCCGCAATCGAATATAAGTAGCCCTCGAAAATTCAAATTTGCGATAATTTTTGAACAGACATCGTATATAAAATCAATGAAATAATAAACCTTCCTTGTTAAAACTTTTCTAGGTTAACTTGGGACGATATGGCTGCTGGAAGTACTGAAGCCGTCGATGCGTGTCATCTGTACAGCCGGAGAGACTCGGCAATTGTCGCTCTGCGAACGTACACAAGCTGGTATTCTATTTCGTCTTCCTTCCACTGGTGCAGGACACATATACTTGTGATCGGACCAGGAAGTATGTCGCTCAGTATCCAGGTAGCACAACTTGGAAGACGTCGGCTGGTGGCTCTTGCCCAGTCTGTTCTTCGGTTTTCACCCCAAGGTAGGACACGCCACCTTAACTTTCCAAAGTGGGAGTGGCAAAGACAACACTAATCGGAGAGGTATGTAGTTGTAAACCATTACGTTTGGAATATGTGCATTAATCTGACAGAAAAAGAAGCACATCTGGCTACAAAACGTCCCGGAAACTTGCAACAACATCTCTGCGCCCCAGTGCTGGCTTCCTTCAGAAAGCTCGAAAATAGCCACCCTCAACTATTTGATGGTGTACAGGGCGTGAAGAATATAGTGCGGGGTGGAGTACGACATTCCTGCAGATACAGAATAACAGTGTAAGAGTTGCTGTGTGGAAGGGTTACTTAGTTTGATTAATAATTTGCATGAAGAGAATTATGGCCTATAGACATATAGATTCGTAAAAATGCAAAAATAACAAGGTGCTCTGGTGTCTGTCCTTTCCCATATGAAAGTTTCGTTCACTGCTTCCCAAACTGCATAACTCATTATTTAATTAAAAACAAATAAACAAACAAATCGGTTATGCAGGGAAAGTTGAGAAGTATATTTCAAGCAACATCACCATACTTTGACACATTATTTTGCTTCTATTTACTTATATTTACAAGAAGTAACTTCCACTCAAGTCTTATACCCAGATTTCAGCAAAAATGCCCAGTTAAATGGTGATTGACTGCAATTTTTCCAGGCATTTTTTCCTCAAGCTGAACTAATGGACCTCCTTAACTATAGTTATTCACATTTTAATTATCAAACAAATGAAATGTAAAAGTACTGGCAAAGAAATTTTAATGTTTCAGTGTTATTTACAATGATATATTCACTTACTAAAACAGATCACTCTTGTGTCCAAAGTTATGTGAGGATGCGAGAGCTTTGTCGCTTTATTAAGTGTTGTGTATTTAAAGAACTGTGTTAAAGTAAATAATAAATAGAGCGCAGTCAAACATCTAACTTCAAGTATAAACACCACAAATGTAAACAGGACTTTCTTCTTGTTATGGATAAAAAACAGTGTATTCATGATGTTCTGATTGGCTGGACACTTCTTCTGGTTTTCTATTATCACATCCTTTCTTTGTGGTTAATTATATGATGAAATTTATAGGAAAAATCCCCAGAAATTTAAACAAATGTATTAAAATAAGTAAAACATATTGCGTAGGCAGACACGTAAATGACACAAATATAAAAACGCCATCCTTCTTGTTATCGATAAACAACAACGTATTTACTAAGTTATAAGCTTGTACCTACGTATTCCAGCTTTTTATTTTACAATAAGAACGTACGATCTGACAATCCTGCATTGGGTTCCTTCCCGATATTTTGCGATAAACATCGTTGTTTTCTTCGGTTGCCATTTCAAAATTACTTCCTATTGTTTATGTTTCCAAATACACAATTTACAACACAGTATACAGTCTATAGTGGATATTCGCCACAGGATGAAATAAATGCGCAGAAAAGTTCTACTTACGTAACAGTGTGCTGTTGTTTCATTGGCAATTTCTTTGTTTTATTATCACGTCGGGGTCACCAACGTTAGTTACCATTTTAACTCCATGAAGTTAGTCAACGTTAGTCATATCATTAATCAACATTTAAATTATTTGTTTACACTGCACTATGTACATAAGAATAACTTTTAAAAGAAACAAAAAATCTCTGCATAAGTTCTTGTTCTCCATGTTATATCGTCTTTTATTTTTTTCAATGCCTCCTCGATACTGCTACACCTTATTACTTATTTTAATTTTCAGAAATTTATGTTTTTCTTAATTAGGGAGGCGTTATTCATTTTTGTTTTACACAAAGAGGACTACAGTCAGAGCCATCACAATTTAAAAAGTTTTGAGCATCACCTAGAGCCTACTATTTTCCCATATTCCTTGCACATGCAAGGAAGCTGGCAGTAAGATATTTTCTGCAAGCATTTATCCAAATAGATAGAGGAATAAGTATTTCTAACAATAGTTTGTTGAAGACAAAGTAATATGGGTGCAACGCATCAAATTTTTGATAAAATATGTATTTTTCTTTCACGAAATTAGAGTTGAAGTCCACTTCTTTCAGAAGCAATATTATATAATACAGCATAAGAAGCAAATCGTAATAGATAGGCAAAAAGGCACCTAATACAGAATGAAATACACTTCTCCTTAAAACTCGTAAATTTTAATAGCCATTTCTAAGGTACTAGTTATTTGGTTTGAATTTTTGAAACTGTCAGTTTGTCTATTCAGTTTTGTTTGAATGTAATATAATGAATGTGGAATTTCAAGAACAGAATACTGCGAAGCGCTTTTTAATCATCTGACTTAATTCGGTTTACACAATTGCCCTTCTAACCGCATTGAAATGTGCAATGAAACAACTGTAAAAGGTTAAGTTGAGTTCAGCGGACAGGAAAATAAGAATGGCATAATGCGTGGCAGAAAAATGATAGAATAATGACAGAAAAATAATGCGTAATTATAGTTACGGTTAATTACGTAGAAATGAAGCTTGTTGTAGTAAAGCAACAAATACTACATAAATATAATTATTTGTAAGAGAAACTTCAGTTATCTTTAAAGAAAATTATGAATAATTGAATTTCTTTAAACAATCATGGGCATACGTAGTACGTCCCTCGCACTCACACACCCATTCACACACACTTCACTTTGTACACTATTTACACTCAGCTGTTCTGCTGTGCGGCAGCATTTCGCTCAGTTCCTTGGGCAGCCTGGGAGTGGCGGTCCCTGCCTGAGGACCTGGGCCGGGAAATTTTTGGGTGGCGAGCCGTCCTTATTTACAGTATTTTCACCCGTTTAAGTTTGCGGTGTGTTGGCTCACCTTTTCCACTGTTATTGGTTAAAGGGTTTGTATGCCGACAAATGCGCGCCCAATTGGAGGAGGCTCTTTTTTCCAATGCCTCGGGGATGGTCGGGATGAGGACTTCTTGATGGAGGGAGTCGTTTGTGGTGCGGATTGGAGCCCATAGGATTCTCCTAAGGGAGAGGTTTTGCAGGGTTTGGAAGGTATTTGATAGTTGTTTTGGATGCGTTTGCCCAGGCCACACTTGCGTATAGAACCACTGTCAGAGTGAACGTCTTGTACAGGATTACCTTCGAGCAGAGTTTCAGTTGTTTACACCTAAATATGGGGGTGCACTTCTTTAATCGCTGCCGCCCTTTCTTGGCAATATCTTTTATGTGGGTGGACCAGTTCATTGAGCGTGTCAAAGTCACGCCGAGGTAATGGACATGCTGACAGCAGTGCAATACCTGACCACCTACCGTTAGGTCCATAGCCAAAGGGCGCCGCTTAGAAAATGGATAAGCTGGCATTTATTTGCATTAATTTTAATTTTCCAGTCATGGAGCCATGAAAGTAAGTGGTCAATATACCGCTGCATCTCTAATAGGCCGAAACGAGGATTTTTATGGTGGATGTATACTGCAGTGTCGTCAGCGTACATGACCACTTTGCATCTGGCGTCCACGGGGAAGTCGTTGGTAAACAGTATGTACAATAGCGGGGACATGATGGCCCCTTGCGGGACGCCAGCATGCCTGACTCTCTCCGTAGAGGAGGAGCCGCCCACTTGGATGTAGAAGCGTCTGTTTTCTAGAAGGTTGTGCAGCAGTGCTAAGGAATTCTGGAGTGCGGGAAACTTTCGGTGCAGTTTGTAAATCAGGCCGTTGTGCCAGCACCGATGAAATGCAGCTTCTACGTCCAGAAATAGCTCCAACGTTGAAGCCCCATTATTAAATTGCTCTATAATGTCATCAGTTAATCTTATGAGTTGTCGATCTGTTGAATGTTGTTTTCGAAAGCCGAATTGGGAGTTGGAAATGTCATCCAGTGAGGAAAGTTTATTTTGGAGTCGAAACAGTATCATCTTTTCGAGCAATCTACCAATAGTAGATAGGAGACTAATGGAGCCGTAATTTTGAGGCTGCCTGGTACCTTTCCAATGCTTCGGGAGCATTATGAGCTTGTCTCGTTTCCAAGTATCAGGGAAGTAGTTTTGCTGCAAAGAGGAGTGGAAAATCATTGTGAGGTGCACCAGGGCTCTTTAAGAAGCATTGATGGTGCGAAAGCATTTAAATCCTAGGATCCCCTGATACATAAGTCAGAGGGGTCCATTAGTTACGGCCTCTACGTCACAAAGCGAAGTCAGTAGTTCTTCATTAGTGAGTACGGATATTCCGAGCATTCGTCTCAACAATTCTTTAATGGAACGGACCAGCCGCACCCACACAGCACACAAGTGTCGTTGAAGGGAGCCCTCCTCCGCGAAGGAGGGTCCTTCGACTTTTACCATACCGGGATATCATTCCTTACTGGCATGGAGATTGGTTTTTAACTAATGGATGGTAGGTAGATGGTGGTGATGATGTTTAAGAAATGTTATCGTAGTTGATGGAAGATTAGCATAGAAGCTTCTACAAAGGTGTACGATGCGGTCTGTGAGTTTAGGAAAATGGATGTTGGTGTGAATATTTTCGTTGGGAATGTACCAGTGGGCATGGGTTGAGGTGCGAAAATAGCGGTTTTGTAGTACTTGTAACTTGTGGAGGTGTGTTCTTGCGGCAACTCCCCAAACTTGGCAGGCATATGTTAATGCAGGTCGCAGAACCTGCTTGTAGAGGAGGATCTTGTTCCTCAGCACCATTGTTGACTTTCTGTTATATAGTGCGTTCAACATTGTCATCTTTCTACTGACTTTGTTTTCCAGTGCTGTGATGTGGGCCCTCCATGTTAGCTTCATATCTAGGGTGACCCTTAAACATGTTACTGTGTTGGACCATGGAACCTCTTCTCCTGTTTGCTAGTGATTGGGGACATCTTGAAGATTTCGCCTGGTAAAAGTAACAGCCTGGGACTTGGTAGCGTTTACCTTTAGACGCCAGGTGATAAACCAAGTGGATAGCATATCAGCATATAACTGTGCCCGTTTCACCGCATATGTGTGATTTTTGGAAGTGGCCGTCAGAGCTGTGTCGCCTGCAAACACATATCAGTTGCAGCCTCTATAGGTAGGAAGAGTCTTGATGTACACAAGGGATAACAGGAGCCCCAGGACACTGCCTTGGGGTACCCCTGCGTTGATGGCATAACGTTGAGAGATGATGTCGTCCCTAGCAACGATGAAGGATCGGTTTTTTAGGTAGCTGTGCATTAAATGGATTAAGTAGGAAGGGATGTCGTAGTGCATTAGGCGATGAAGGAGGCCTTCATGCCATTCAGAGTAGAAGGCTTTGGAAATATCAAGGGATAGGGCTGCAACGTAGTGACAATCGTTGAATGCTCTGACCACTTCGTCCACTATTCGGAGGAGCTGGTGAGTTGTTGAGCGATGACGCCGGAATCCAAATTGTTGTAGTCGTAGCACATGATGACGGTCCAGCAGTTCTTGTAGGCGCTTTTGGAGACCTTTTTCAAACAGCTTTCTGATGGCTGGGAGAAGACTAATTAGCCGATGACAATTCAGCTACCAGCAGTTCCCACCATCTTCCCCACCAACTAGTAGTAGGGGGATTGAACTTCCACTCTATATCTTAGAACCTAGACTGTTGTTGAAGTTTTTGGAGATCTAGACATTTTAATGGTTGGAAGCTCCAATAAAATTAGCACAATTTTCAGAGAAGGTAATGGATGGAATAGTAAAGTGATAATAAAGAATTATAATAAAGACATTAAATAATAAATAAATATAACAATGATACTAAAACTGGAAAAAAAAATGAGAGCTTCCGTACTTAATGACGAAACTAGTTCGAAATAGTGTCCCTAGTTCGTCATCTGCCTTATCCTGCTTCATCAGAAGGCTTTCCAAAACACTTGTCGATACATGACGATTATTTGGAGTTTGCACTGGGGTTTTGCTTTCCCTGAATTTTTTCTTTTTTAGTTGTCGATAAACTTTATTGTATCCAAGTACGTTGTGGTACTTATAGTTGTGAGCAAGAGTAATGTTACATGTTACATCACTTGAAGCGTGGTTACATTTAAATATTAACAAGCATATTATATTATAATCATAAACCACAAACACTTTGTCATACATGCACAACACATGAAATTAAACGAGCAGTTCGTGTGTCGTTTTCGTTTACTTCATGTACTTGGTGGCTGTGGAGGAGGGTGTAGGAAAATGTCTTGTATTTCATTCCGGTTGCATGGTCCTAGTGACTGGCTGTAGTGGATTTGAGGATCCAGGCGCCAGGTATGGCCGTGTCGAGTTTGGAGCCTGAAGAGGTGGTGTGTTGGGCCTCTTAAGGGAGGCTTTGGCCCAAAACTTGCCAGTAAGCGATGCGGGCGGCTCCCACTCCTCTGTCGTTACTGGCAGCGCGGAGGGAGTCAGCGCCCGAGAGGTGGCAGGTGAGGGCTGCAGCGGCTTTGGTGTCTGGCTGGTCTTTCTCCGTGCTGCGGTGTTCTTTTCGCCCATACTGCTGCGAGGCTTTTAGGAGGTGATGTTAACTCCTCGCAGTCTTCGGCGAGAGTGAGTCGAGGGTGTCGACCCAGACTGGCTCTTTTCCTTCTGAAGTTTTAAACATAGCTTAATTTCAGATTTAGTATCTTAATATTTAAATTAAATGCATTAATATTTTAAGCAAAATTGTTCCTAGTAGCTTAAAGGTGAAAGTAACTAAACAGAATACTTCAAATTAAAAACTAATAATTACGTAAAAAGTGGAGCTAGCTGCAGTGAAGCAACAAATACTACACAAATATAATTATTTGTCACAGAAGCTTCAATTATATTCAAAGAAAATTTAAACTTCATTTAGACATTTTCACTTGAAGTTAAATGAAATGAAATGAAATGCGTAGTGTTTAACGCCCGCTTTGACTACATACGGCACCGCAGGTGGTTTGAAGTTAAAGGTTTAATGGTAACGTCCATAAGTGAAATTACTTACAGGTTTCTTTAGGAGCGCCCATTAGGAGATCATCTTCCTTTGGATCACATGAACAAACAGATTCAATTACTGTTGGAAGAGAATTTGTAAACGTATTATTGTGCTCTGAGCTTTTTGATTGAGCATTATTTGAATAATAAATGTTGTCAACAGTAACATCATCAGTGATGTCTGCGGAGGATTGATTTGATTGCTTTTCTATGCTGCTAAAAGAAGAAGCTTTATTTCCTTTGGAAAAACCTCTATCAAACTTTCCATGGAATGTGCTAGTTTGAGATTAATCACCATCTTTAACAGATAAATTATCCAATGCAGATTTTGGTTCAGCCCCCTTATAATGCAATATTTCTTCATGTTGTTCTAAATATTCTGGGTTGATGGTACTGGCAGCGTGGCGGGAGTCAGCGCCCGAGAGGTGGCAGGTGAGGGCTGCAGCGGCTTTCGTGACTGTATTGTCCTCGTGCGGCGATGTCCTTTTTGCCCATACTGCTGCGAGGCTTTTAGGAGGTGATGTTAACTCCTCGCAGTCTTCGGCGAGAGTGAGTCGAGGGTGTCGACCCAGCCTGGCTCTCTTTCTTCTGAAGTTTTAAACATAGTTTAATTTCAGATTTAGTATCGTAATAATTAAATTAAACGCATTAATATTTTAAGCAAAATTGTTCCTAGCAACTTAAAGGTGGACGTAACTAAACAGAATACTTCAAATTAAAAATTAATAATCACGTAAAATGTGTAGCTATTTGCAGTGAAGCAATAAATATTACACAAATATTGTGACGACCTAATCTTACTTTGTGAGTAATTAAGGAACACGAGGTCGGGTCGAACACTCAGGAGCAAACACTCAGAGCAGAACTACATGCTTTAGCGAGAGGGTAGGATCTTTTCTATAATGGTTCACAGGTAAAAAGTTAGGGTAAAGTTAATTAAAAGTGTAATTCACTTAATAAGAATATTTACTACAACAAATAGATTTACAAAGGCGGCCATAACGGCTGTTTACCTGTCCAGAAGTGGAGCTGCCCACAAAATCATCCTACTCGATCAGCTAGCAGTTTCAGAGAGATCGTCTGTCGCTTAAAGATTATTCATCTAGTCATAAAGGAGGGAAGGGAGTGACGTCACACCTACTACTTGAGTCACCAGAGAGTAATTAATACAGTCATTTTTGACATCTCTCCCTCGCTTCCCCAAAGATCAATGGATACATTGATATTTAAAATAATATTCCCTTAATGTTGCAATAGGGTTACATTACATTTAGACTGATATAATCTTGTTTTTTCATTGTTAAACTCATTTGTTTTGTTCACAAATTTAAATTTAAAATGTATTTTGTCTCTAAAACAATATAAAATATCATGCCACCTTCTTGAAAATAAGATTAACATCTCCATTATTTGGATTCATACAAATTTAAAAAGGAAAGGAATTATTATTTAAAAAAACACTGATTATAACGGTGGAGTCCCCAGTAAACAATTGTCAGATAGTTTCGCCACAAAATATAAAAAACTCACTGTCACAACACAATTCCACTGAATTAGATGCACCAATAATCTTTTGTTTTCTTTTTCTTTGAATCACTACTCACTGTAGATGTCTGTTGTTATTAGGGGAACCACTTCCCACACACGGTTACAGTACGTAAGGTCGTGTCGGCCCTTGCTCGGCTAACACATATGAGTCTACTAGAACTTGTGGTGAGGGGAAAACACCTCCCCCACCAGACGATTGTGAGTGTGCTGTAGAGGATGACCATACATGCTGCAAAGGTTGCTAGCAAACCTGCCAGGAATTTGAGGGGTTGTTGTAGTTGCAGTAAATATTGGCTAGATGTGTTATAGCTGGCGCTCCCTATGATATTCAACTAAGCAAACTGGAACAATTTTACAAGAACATCAGAGAAAAAAAATGTAGTTGAAAGTGACATACAAATTGAGTAGATAACATTAGATAATATACAAAACATCAAAAAATAAGCTGTGATTACAAATACAATACATCAAAGTTTCTGAATAAATGAACCCAAAATTAAAATAAAGAACAGCAATATGTATGTGCCATATTACCAATATGAAAGCGATTTGTGTTACCACAAATAAACCTAATTAAGGGTACCCTTGGAAAGAAAAAAATGACTTACAAAAATTTAACATTTTAGAAACTACAAGGAGGGTTTCATATTTTTTTGAAGACAAAAGAATTGACAACACAAAACATTTGATAATCAAGTGTATTGCAAAACACCTCCATATTTGAGAAAAAAGAATTATTTGAAATACAGACATTAACGCAATATTTGGAGGTAATATATTGAAAAGCTTACAACTGTAAGATGAACACTCTATTCTATTAAAATTAAAATATTTACAAAGGTGGCCATAACGGACGTTTACCTGTCCAGAAGTGGAGCTGCCTACAAAATCATACTACTCCATCAGCTGGCAGTTTCAGAGAGAGCGCCTCATGCTTAAAGGGTATTCATCTAGTCATAAAGGAGGGAAGGGAGTGACGTAAAACCTACTACTTGAGTCACCAGAGAGTAATTAATACAGTCGTTTGTGACAATATAATTATTTTTAACAGGAGCTCCACTTATATGTAAAGAAAATTTATATTTCATTTAGACATTTTTACTTGAAGTTGAAGGTTTAATGATAACGTCCACAAGTGAAATTACTTACAGGTTTAGCCGGTTGTGAAATAATACACCTTTAATAATACCGAATAACACTACTAAAAGATTCGTTCACCGTCTCCTGTAATCACCTCTCTATTTTCATCTTCTGCACTCTCCTGACTTTTATGGGTATTCTGTACAGATTTCGGAGGTGTCTGAAAATTAGATTCCAACTGTGGCTGAGTGCTTGACTATTAGCTTCCTGATGCACTGCATTCCATGAAAATCTTTCACTTGCTCTGCCATTTCTATACTTTCTCTTTGAGCCTCAGCACATGGAAACTGTTTCTCTGCATTTCTAAGCAGATAATATGTTCCCACACATTGTTTCTGAATTTGGAACATCATAATAACATAATTAAATCTACTTATATCAAAGCTGTTAGTAGCATATAGGGTCACGTCAGTCAGTAGTCTGTAGATATTCGGCAGCGCAGATAGACACCATACAGCCGCAGGTCACCATACTCTTTTGTAGCCACGGAAGACTTTGGCGGCCTGTTAGGGAAAGCCGAGCTGCGCTCATGTCATGACGAATTGTGTGCTCCGTGACATAAAAGATCTTCCGGTACCGTGGAGAACCTCCTGCCGTGCATCCCGCCAGGAAGAGGTACTTTTGGCTCGGTTGCGCGTTGGCCCCTGCTTTTTTACTTATTCATTTTATTAAGTGGAAGGTCTGTTCCAGTTTGCCCGCTTTGTGATACAGCCCTTGCGGTCAGGCATGTCCTGCTAGAATGTGTTAGCCTATCACATCTTCGCATGTCTCTCCTAGCGGACAACGAGAAAGTAGTGGCCACAGTTTTAACTTTTTTTAAATGTCCGTTTTAGAATTTAATTACCAGTCATTTAGTCATTTTAATCTTTTTACGGTTTTTAGATTTTATACTTTGCCCTACCATGGTTTTACACTTATCTTAAGAAGTTGATGTTAAAGCTTCTTTATTATTTTTCAAATCGATTTCGAAGGCATTTTGCAGTCATCCTCAGTGAAAACAAACTCCGTTAAGGAAATATAAGTTACTATATTTTCCGTTTGCTATGTCACGTTCCCAGTATTATTTATATCCGAAGAAAAACCAAACAAAATAAATCCATATACTCCTAGTACACGTTTAATCCCAAGTCTCCAAATAGTAGTGATTGGTCGGTGTGATTGGCACAGAAGAAGGACCACAGAAAATTGCTTATTATAAATATAAGTGGATCATAAGCTATAAACACATTTATTAAAACAATTTTAAGCCAAAATTCATTACAACTTTAAAACCACATAATTTATTAATATACTTGAGTACATTTACTAGCTGGGCTGAGTAATTGATACATACACGGAATTTGGTGGAGGTATGTACTGTAACAGGCTGTACCTACATATTTTATGACCCGGATGCATATGTATGCCTTTAAGTGCGAAAATATAATACAGCATCAATAAAATGCTTCACATGACCAACATTCCAAAAGCACTACTTAATCAATCTATACATACTTCGTACTTAATAAATAGCGTAATAATGTAACACATTTGTTTAAATTTATTTTATTACGTGACCTATCACCACATGGAATGGTTTTAGAGGGTATTTATTAATTTTTATGAAACCTTCGCCTTAATATTAAGGTTCTACACTCCTTCACAAGAGAGTTAGTCTCCGAGTTGCGAGACGCAAGGGGGTTGGCGATGGTTCGCACACCCTCCCTTTGTGACACCCCCTGTCAGTAGAGTTACAGAACATTCAAAAACATTCTGACGGCTTCTAATTTTGTGAATGAATTTTCTAGGTTTTAATGTACAGAGTGAATAGGGCGCATGTTTTTAACGGCCTGCACTTTGTGTAGCAGGCGTTCCCTGGCACACACATTCGCTGTCCTTGTCCCACAGCACATTCCTTACAGATACCTTATTTGCGTTGCTATACTATACTCTATTAATTCAATCACATTTATCTAAAATTAAAATCCTATTACCCTTATCCGCTCCAGTGAAAAGTAAATCTTTTGCAATTAATGACTTAGTAAAGTGTTCATTATTATTTGTCTTAGAATGTTACTGATCCAAAGTTTGTAACATTTTTATACATTGAAATTTAATCAATGATTTATTTTTTTCAGTTAAATCTTAAATATATATTTATATATCCATGCGGACATAGGTAAAAGCTCCGTACGAGTAAAATATATTGCATTTTCTTGTCTTGGGATAAGATTTTCTGTTGTTTTATTCTGATGTTTGGTTGAACTATTTAGACAAATACCCCTGTTTCCAAATGAAGCACAAGGTGTAAAGTAAATCCAGTAGTACATGTTCATGCTCAGGTACTTGAGATGCGGCAGGTACATGGCACGTCATCAAAGAATAATACCTGGCAGTTCAATGGCTTTGCTGATATTATGGTGGAGAGTGTCAGTATCAATATTAGTGACTGTTCGTCGAATGACGGAAACTCTGATTCAGACATGGATCTGTAGTCCTTGCCAGAATGCAACGTGAATTAACTAAGTTAGTGCTGTTTCATTTGTTATTTTAGACTAATATACCTACAAATTTTTTATATTGTTATCTCTTAATATATATCTTTGAGTATAATTCACATGATGCCAGCGGCCTATGTCTTGCACTAATGGGTTGGTGTTTTCTTTATAAAAGCTTAGCTGCATGGTATAACCATGGGACAAATAATGAGGGAGGTGCTTTTGTACACATTCAGTTATAGCCTGGCAGAAGGATATACAAACGTTATTTGTTTATATCTGCTCCAGATCTAGGTAACCAGAGTACAGTAGCATTACTATTAGTAGCATCATTGGGTTTACTTTTTGTCAGCTCTTACCTTTAGCATTTTTATACGGTTATCTGTCTGCGCAGCTTATTTTGTGAAAACTTTATTACTGGATACTCACCAACAAGAATGTCTAAACTCAATAAATTAGAACTTAAAGCTCAGATGCCAGAACATTATAATTACACAGGCGTTTTTTGTAACAAGGATGTTGAGAGGTGGCTTGTGTCTTTGCTATTAACATCGAGATGTACACCCATACGAAGGTGACCATGCCGGATGCTGTTTCGTTTGGCCGGCCCCTTGCTAGACAGTCAAGTAGACCAAGTAGCAGCAAGGGAGAGGTCGAAAGCATATAAGTGTAACTGGATTGGGTTTGGCCAAGTATCACATTCCGGAGGTTTACGAATGTACAGTATGTGTGCAACTATATCGATATTATGCGCAAACGTATAAAAATGAACTAATACACATTAATTAAAACAGGTTTGAATCGCAGAAATGGAAAGAGTACCAACCACTGACTTATAATGGCGTTACTATATATCCTTGAGCATAAGCGTTTATAATGTAAGATAACGTAGAGTACTCTATATTCATTGGGCTCAAACAATAGCAGTCTATAACTATTAGCAAGTTGTCGATGGGTTCTTAAATCCCACTTACTCATTCACTTTAGATAAAGCACTAATATACGTGATACCACTACACTTGTACACTGCTGAGAAGCAACACAAAAATTTCACATCCTTCGACTTATATTGTGGCTTGACCACATTTACCTTAGCCATGTGTATTTGGGGTCTGGAAATTATGTTAGTAGTTCCTCCATATACTTTAACACCACCATATATTTCCGTATTGTTAGGATGTGTGGGTAGGTATATATGGTAGTGCTCTCTTTATGTATTGTACACAAATAGGAAGAAGGCAAAATCTCTCATAAGGAAGACAGCTACACCCTAGAAATGACCAACTCTGTCCATCGCAGCTCCAGGTGTATCCAGGCCAAAGACGTAGAAGCTGGGAAAAATGAAATACCTCAACGACAACCTCTGTGTATCGAGACTTTCTTCATACAGGATGATGGAGAAAAGAGGCCTCTTTCTCCAAAGGACAAGTAGAGATCTATGCATGGGTAACAAAGTATAAACCGTCAACATAGCAAAGGACAGCAGATGAGGCCATCGTTTCAAAATTGATTTTGAGAACCATCAATGGTTTGGTGCAATCATTTGCTGCATGTAATTTATGATAAAGGTAAGCAAAAAGTGCTATTTAATGTGCCAAACATTCTAATATAAATAGATAAGTAGTGCTGGTTATACATACTATAATGTTCTTTATATTTTTTTGTTGTTTACAAAAGCTAGGCTTTGGCAATGAAGCCATTAGCTCTCTTGCTCTCCAATATTTCTGTGTGATGGGACCGGCAGGGAGGGCTTCACAGGTTAAAAGATGTTCTTCAGTCATTTCCTCTTCTTTGTTCCACAGAGGATAATTTAGAATTATATAAATTCCTATTGTGTGTGTTTGGACAATTAATCATGTTCAATATATAATCTAAAATTTGCTACCGCAGCTTTACGTGGGATGTCTGGAATAATTTATGGATTTTTAATTAAAATATTCCATTTTTGATCTTTGGCTTTGTTAGATATTGATTGGTTTTGCTTGTTTTGATATTCGCTTTTGATTAATATTTTTATGGATGTAAAGGGAAGGTTTTAACTTTTGTTCTGAATTAAATTTGCACCTTTTAGGCTAGAAAATCAACTGATTCATTTCCAGCTGTGACATTCTTTAAATTGGATTGACCTCATTTTATATGAACTTATTGCACATAATGCTGCTTAAGAACTGGCCGCGCCGTAGCTCAGTGGTTAGACTGCTTGGCTCTCACCAAGGCGGCCCGAGTTCGATCCCAGGAGACCGCAAAGTGAGATTTGTGGTGGACAACATGGCGCTGGGGCGGGTTTTCTCCGGGATCTCCGGTTTTACCCGCCATCTCATTCCACCGGTGCTCCATCTTCATCTCATGTATAATCAGTGTCATCGCCTGCGGTGCCGTATGTAGTAAAAGCGGGCGTTAAACACTCCACATTGCTGCTTTAGAATCAGAAAGTATGACAGCATTTTTTAACTTATCTATTCTGTATAGAAGGTGTTATAGTGAAATGTGAATAGCCGTTACTTCTGCATCACAATTTGTTGTGTGGTATGCTGCTGGTTGCTAGAATGAGAACATTCCACACTGAATACCTGCTCACAAGTTGTTGTCCAGCTTAGATCCACCTGTGTAGGTATTGTGACTTTGTGGGCTCGTGAAATGAAAAGTCCAATTGCACCACTCAAAAATGTTCTCTATTTCCACCGACTTACAGTTGAACACTTGTCATTTACACAGAATTACGTAATGCACACAATTACGATTCACTAGTTCGTCCGTTAAAGTTCCACTTGCACTCGCGATTACGTAAACCCCACCGACGCAGTCTTCTCGTCCGTTCACCAGCTCGTCAAGCACTTACTGACTCGATTCACTCACTGCAGCCCTTTTTATAGGAATATCACAGTCTTCTAGAAGTCTCTGGTTTCCGTGAATCCACGTGAAAGTTCCAGATTGCAGTGGGAGGGGGAAAAGAGGCGGCCAGCGACAAATGACATTTCCCTAATCATCCTCCTCAGTTAGTGACAGAGACTAATGAGGTGGGCGTGGTGCGGCCTCTGATCCCTTACTCAGCTGTCGTTTGTTGTGCTTCCCGATAATTGGGTGACAATATGTAACCATTCTTCAGGAGGGTATCTGTTGTTCACAGTTTCTAATGCTAATGCTTTTAGTACAGGTTTGGAAGTTTGAGATTTTGTAACTATTCGTTCTAAATCTAATTGAATATTAATTGGTCACAAGTCAGTGGTATTTCTTTGATTAAAATGTTTTCTTTAGAATTAGGAAGATTCAGATCTGTGTTTAATTCCATTACTTTATGTAGGAAACTTGATTGTGTTTTCACCTTGATTTGTTGTAGTAATCTTTTCTCCCATTTTGTTGCTTTAACCGCAATATTTTTTATGTTGTATTAGTGCCTGCTCCTATAAAGTTAGATGAATTGGATAGTTCCAAGTTAAGGCTTGCATTGCCGTGATTGGAGTTGATTTTGCTGCACCGGTTATTTGTCGCATGGCCTTATTTTGGCATACTTCTAGGTGATTTATGTTAGAACTGATTTATGCTACTTAAAACATATTCTTTATATTTGAATCTGCTATCTTGTGTGAGGTTTTACTCAATACGTTGGCTGTTATTGCCTGGCTTTTGAAGAAAAGGGATTTGTCCATACTACGATAACGTGTTTGATCTGGCTAGAACTTTATCTCCCACCATTGGTTTCCAGTGATTCCTGAATTTCCTTTTTCAGTTGACCTATTCCTTGGACCTTCAAAGGTATTCATGCTATTTTGACTTTCAGTATGTTGGTATCGTGAATAATTGTTTTTGGAAAACCTGGAATAATCGCTTCCGACTACAGTTCTGTGTGTACTTCTATAGGAGAAAATCAGATTTTGATTTTGACGGTACTCTTTTAGAATTCTTTCAGTTAAAGTTAGCTGTAGGATCCACGATAACCGTTTCTCATAAGCGAGAATTCTTTTTTAATACTTTACGTTCTCCAACGTTAAGTCATTTCGGACGATGAATGAAATGGGTGAAATGGTGCTCAAATGAGTCCGGGGTCCATGAAGCTTTGAGTTCCCTGACAAACGTCTTTCAGGATAAGGGAGAACCCCGGAAAAACCTTATCCAGGTAACCACCCTGACCGAGATTCGAACTCGGGACCTCATGAAAGTGAGGCAGACACGCTACCATCTAGGCTACCGAGGGCGGCATGAGCGAGAATGTCAAATATCAACAACTAAACAGAACGCGAGCTAGTAAGTAATTACTACCCATTTTTAACCTGCTGCAGTATATTTAAATACAAAGCTAGTGTATGGATACAATTAGTTTTTAAATGGTTATACAGATTTGTTTTTCACTGAAGGAAAGTTATATCTGGAGGAGGGGTGTAAGTAGTATATCATGATGATGCATTTTATCTCTTAACATAAGTAACATTCACAGCTATACGGATGCACCGCTGGTACTTTCATTGTATTAGAAACATAAGTAGTTCAGAACCTATAATTAACTTTAAACTAACCTTTTGGAACTTTTGCGTTCTAAATATAAAATGAGTGGGGATAACGAGGTTTCAACGCTGAAGGCTCTAACCCATCTGGTTCGCTACAGGCCTGAACTCTTCCCATTTGAAACACATAATGGTGGTTGGTTGGTTGGTTGGTTGGTTGGTTGGTTGGTTGGTTGGTTGGTTGGTTGGTTGGTTGGTTGGTTGGTTGGTTGCTAATGCTCATGGAGTTGGAGAATTTCCATTTTCCTTCGGGCCTCCCTATAACATGTGACTAGTTGTGCTGTGAGTTCTCCATCTGTTTTTGTCAGGGCACTGCACTGGAGCAGATGATCTCCGTCCAACAATGAGTTCGGGTCCCTATACAGTGTACAGGTCGGGAATACAAAAATATTAAACCTGTGTAGATGTGCGGCCAGACAGTCGTGGCCAGTAATCAGTCGGAAGATGGCAACAGCATTGCTTCTTGGGTAGTCTGGGATGGGATTTTTACTTCCTTGTAGTATTTTCCATTGCTTTTTGGTACTTTTTTCTTTGCATTCTTCTTTCCAGAATAAGGTGATTCTATTGTTTATATGTACTGTTGATGTGTGGAATGAGGTTGTCTGTTGGCAGCTTTGCTTTATTTGCGTTCATTTTTTGCCAAGGAATCTGCTATTTCATTACCTGTAATTCCACAGTGGGATGGAATCCACTGGAAGTGTATTTATTTTTTTAGACCTCGTAATATTCGTAATGAACTGTAAATTTCAAGTATTCTATTGTTGTTAGGGTACAGTGATGATAGGTCTCGAACTGTTGATTTAGAATCGCTTAGAATCGCTGCTTAAAGAAAGAGTTCACATGGTTGAAGAGCTGTTCCAGCGAGGTGTTGATTGCTTCTAATTCTCCATCATAGTGGGTTGCTAGTGTGTCCAAACAGATGCAAATATTGAATATTTTACATATTCAATTGAAATTGTTTTTATATTGAAACACATAATAGGGTTAACATGTTATTCTCTAGATTAGAAGGTTGCGAGAAGGCGGGTAGCATGTCCCCCCTCGGGGGGAAATCAAGACTGTACTTTTTGTCGCAGATTCACAGCACGTAAAATATCCACAAGCCTCATAAAGAGGCCTCTCAGCAAAATTCAAGAGCATTTCACAAAAATACATAGTGAGATGCTGAGAAACATGGAGGTTAAAGAGAAATGATAAGTGAAAGCACATTTTCAAATTCTGGAGTACTTGGTGATTATTCATTTGAGGCAAACTTCGACATATTTAGAAGTATTCCTCTTACAAACTACTGTTTAATTAGCGGATAGTACACACAAACTCTATCGAGTTGATAATAAGTCATCATTACCATCCTTTAGAATCAGATTGGTTGCTCTCAATACGTCCGATATTGTTGAGTCCCGCATCTTTATGTGCCTTTGCGTTCAAAGGTTCAAGTTTTCCCTTACATGACAGATCCGCCCAATCTGTAACATAGGGGTGAATCAGCTGATCCTTAGTTGTTAGGTGCTCTTTTCTTTGTTTAGTGGCACAACAATACCTAGTTACAGTAACCGATAGTTTAAGGTGTACTTCATTGCACAAAACACTATTCATATAGTTGTACCACCTTCCTGCACCTCGTTTTAAATAACTGCAAAGAACTAAAATATCGAACTGGGTCATTTTCTAATAAATGTGTATCAATCTTGGTCGAAGGAGTACCAATTTTTGATGCTACGCCATACGATTCAAAGATGCAGGGTGGTGCTAAGTCCAATGGCTCCTCTCCTCTTTGTTCCTCGAAGACTTTGGACATACTTCTCAGCAAAAATTACTTTTTCTAATTTGAATAACTGGCATTTAAACTTTCTTAACTTCCGCATTGCCAACAGATGCTGTATTATGGAATTTGTTGCCAAATATTTATTATTTTTTTCTGGATGGAGCAGAAATTTTAAATACGAGTAAATCGTGTCATTTTTCCCAAATCTGTTCCCAAAGTCCTGCTTTCCAGGTATAAAGTACAGAATCGTTGACCTTGAGTTAAAGTTCTTCCCAACAGCAGTGAATTGACAAGTAGCAGCGCCTAAATTAAACACAAATAATTTGTTACAATGGAACTGGAAAAATTAAAAAAACATTAAAATACAAATAAATTTTCTCAATTCATTTATTAAACCAATCGTGGAGGAGCATATCTACGTATGCTCCTCAACATATATATAGGACTTCATGGTACATATCAGTATAGGTACTCTTATCTTTCTACCTTCAAGGCTACAATATTTTCTGTGTACATATGGCAATTGTTATTACAATTTGCTTTATTACAGCAATTTGCTTTATTACTTAGACTTAGCTATGACAAAATGTGCTGGCGATAGGTACATGCAATATTGGTAGCTGTTTCTCCCGTTTTCTTCATCATGCCCAATTGTATCTACCTTCATCACTGACTTGTGTTCTTTGTGCTTGAACAAATGACTTGAGAACAGCAATAAGACAATTTCGGACAATGGGGTGTTCGTTCATGTCGCATAACTAAGTGTTACTACCTAATATCTTCGTAGCTTCACATGATTGGTTACACTTCAAGTATCGTTTTTATGTTGAATATTTGTATCACTTACATGGTTTTCTACTTTATCGCACAGGGTCACCAAATTGTTTTCTCGTTATCTACTTACTTTTGCTCTGTTCCTCTACTTTATGTCTTTGTTCCTTCGGCTTTATTCCAGATAAACATGCACATCTATTTCCTCAGTACAAATAGATATGTTTCTGTGGTGCATGGGTAACGTTAGTGGTTTACTTGGATAAGATTTTCTTTTAAGGTAAGTTTCAAACAGCCTGCTTATTGTTACTCCAGGGTGATTCTTTCTCTAGGATTCCATTAACTTATATGTTTGGCACATTAAATTGCACAATCTTGCACTGCTTCATTTTAGCAAGTTGCAGTGCTAATTATAGGAGCAAAACTTTTTTGGTAAGTTTTGAAAGTTAATATTAATGTATGTATTGTTTAAACAGCAAGAGCATCGGCAAAAGATTAAAACTGCCCCATAAAGAAAGAACGGCATCCCTGGTGTTCAAAGCACGGGCTAAAGGAAAATAAGAGTAAAAGGAAAACTTTGCAGATAGTAAGGTGTAGTTTCAACAGCAGAACAAGAGATTAAATTGAAACAACACTCATGAATGTTGTGGGTCATCGCTACCAAGATAAAGAGGTGTCAGGAATAAATTCTGCTGAAGAGGATAATTTCATCCTACAAGGAAACGTAAAGTGAAATCGTGCTTAATTAAGTGAAGCAGCGATTATTACTGAAGCTAATGTCATTAAATAGCTTACTGTCATAAGTGTTTCAGACTAACAGTGAGAATGTCAGATGTTTCAACACATTTGTTCAAGGACAAAGAACACAAGCCAGTGAGGAAGATAGATACAATTGGGCATGATGAAGAAAACGGGAGAAACAGCTACCAATATTGCATTTGCCTATCGCCAGCATATTTTGTCAGGTCTAAGTTTAAGTAACATAGCTGAATAAGGCAAACTGTAATAACTATTGCCATATTTACACAAACATTATTGTCGCCTTGAAGGTAGACAGATTACAGTACATATATTGTATGCACCATGAAGTCCTATATATTCGGGGAGGAGCATACGTGGATATACACTTCCACGATTGGTTTATTAAACGAATTTAGAAAAGTTATTTGGATTTTAATGTTTATTAGTTTTCCAGTTTTTCTGAGTTTTTATTTTAACCATTTGATTGTCCTTAGTTTTTGTCCTGTTTTTGGTCAACTAATCCATATGGGACAGACCTTTAACTCAAGATCAACGATTCTGTACGTTATACTCGGAAGACAGGTCTTTGGGAACAGTTTTGGGAAATATGACACGACTTCCTCGTATTTAAAATCACAATTCCCACAAAAATCAGGTTATAAATGTTTAGCAGCAAATTTCAAAAGGAAACGTCCGCTAGTAATGCGGAATCAGCACGTTTATCAGCCAGTTCTTCAAATTAGAAAAAGTAATGGTTGCTGAAAGGTATGGCCAAGTCTTTAAGAATCTAATAGGATAAAAGCCGTGGAAGCTAATACCTCATCTAGATCGTTGAATCGTACTGTTTAACGTCTAAAATTGATATTGATTCAACAACAATTGATGTATAGTTTACTAAAAATAATCAAGAACGATATTTGAGATTTTGTAAGTTATTTTGAACGAGGTGCATGAAGGTGAAGCAGTTTTCTGAAGACTGGTGTAGTGCGACGAAATACACTTTAAACAATCGGTTACTGTAAATAGACATAACTGTACTGCCAAACACAGGAAAGTATCCACCTAACAACTGAGGAGCAGCTGGTTCAAACGTTTGTTACAATTTGAGCAGATCTGTCGTCTGAGGCAAACCTTGGAGCTATTTGAAAAAAGGGAAACAGAAAGGTGTGTCTCAATTATATCAGACGTATTGAAATCAATCAGGTTCTAATGGATAGTGATAATGACTACTATTATCGATTCGATAGAGTGTGCCTACTATCCACTAATCATTCTCTGATTTCTAAGAGAAAATTTCTATATATGTGGATATTTGTCTGTATTGGATGGTCACCAGGCATTCTAGAAATTGAAATTGTGTTTTTGCCTATAATGGTTCTTTAACCCCTAAGCTTCTCAGCGTCCACTGTGTATTTTATGTGAAATGGTCTTCAATTTTCCTCAGAGGCCTGTTTATGAGGCTTGAGGATCTTTTACGTGCTGTAAATCTACGAGAAAAAGCACAGACTTAATTTCGTTTCGAGGGGGGGGGACAAGATATGTGTATAAGGGTGCTCAACTGCTGAGGTTATCATTCATGGCAAAAGCCAGATATAAACGCTTCTAAAACTTAGTACAAGTGTAAATAAACTCTCAAAATATGCATGTACACAACAAAACAAAGAGGCAATAAAAAGAAGTATAAGGCCAAACCGAAAAAAAATTCTCTTCACTTAATTCTAAAATGTTACTCAGAAAATAAGTTCAAAAGCTTCTTCACCGCTTTGTTGTCATCAGCCAGCATTTCTGCAGAGCTGGCTGGCAGCTGCAGAGACGTCCTAAGCTGTGCTGGGCAAAAACACTCTAGCAGCACGTGGCGGACAGATCACGCTTCGTTGGAGGAGCGGCATGGGGCACGCTAAGTATTTTTACGTCCGATGAAGTTCATTGTATTCCACCGCTTATGAACCTGCAACCTAACCTAGAAAATGTTAGGTTCTAATTCCTAGATCTCAGGGTTTGGCAACAACAAAGAGAGCAATACAGCAATTAGTAAATGTTACGCTGCGTTACTTGCACAAAATGTAAAACACTGCAATGGGTCGCTTTCAACATCTTCACAGAATAATATCTCAATTGTAGTAATATCTACCTCTCCCGAGCCACATTGGTTTACGCCGCTCATCGTAGCATCAATTTAGATTTCCAGTTTGTTCTAGAAGAGAAAACATGCAGAAAGTTCTGGATATCCGAGGATAGGGCTTCCGGTGTTTACAACTGACCGGTGCTAATCTCATAAAGCTTTAGCTACAATATCACAGTACACACGTGTAGTATTTGATAAATGTAAAGTATAGGTTCCTTCCGCTACAAACAAGATCACTTGTGGTTTTAAAATCTGTATTTTAATTACTTTAGTTGTTTATTATGGTAAGCTGTATATTTATCTGGGGGTGAAATATAGGCATTGAATTTTTCAGTTTGACTCTGTTTCCACTTCCTTATCTGGTTTAAGATAACGAAAACACAGATAGGTACATCCTTTCCAAACTTTTTGGAGGAAATTCTGGGGTCTTCAATACTCTTATTCCCCACAATCTATCATTATGTGGTATACTATTGTAAATGTTATACAAACACACTGAAACTTCCATCCCGAGGGGGAAGGTCCTGAGGTGGCCATGCGGGAATTATAGAAGGGAGTGGGGTTGCGGGTACGGGCGTTATCTATCACATATGTATAACTGTAATATGTGCAACCAAACACTCTATCGTAGAATTGTGTTCATTGCCTTCTGATAGCACTAGAGACGTTGGATCAAATTAAAATTCTGCTAGCACTAGAAACGTTGGATCAAATTAAAATAAGTCCACGATTATAAATACTTCACTGCATTATAATGAAACATTTCCAAGTGCATCACTGCTAGAAATAACTGAAACGTTGAACTGAATAACGGTCTGTTACGAATTAGAACTTTTACACACGACAAGCCGAAATGTGAACATATTATTTCCTGTCCTAAGGTTTATTGGTAGTTTGGTGACACAGGCCGCTATTCCATGAAAGTTTTGTCATATATTCTAGGTACTTTTAGATTCCATTGCAAGACAAATTAGACAGCACTACATCACTAGCTATTAAACCTGTTTTATTCCCTCAGAAAGACGTACGTATACGTGGATTCATTGAACATAATCAATATATTATATAATAAAAGACACGATGCTTTATATTCCCTATCCACTCTTCGCTGAACCATTGTTTACAAAACATATTCTTCTACCCACTTAGATAAAATAATTGTAGAAATGGTTTACTATTAGTTTACTTATACGTATACACTATATGAAAAGGAAAATACAGTAGGCTTAAAGGTTAATCAAATATTATAAGTCCTAATCCCATCTGATGGCTTTGAGACGACATTCCGGTGCATAACAAGTTTAACTTTGCAAAATTGAATTTGACATAAAATGAGTGTTCCAGCGAAGTCCACGTTTTTGTGCAGTAATATTTGGTCGATCTCTTACAGTGTACTGATTATATAAAAGTAAACCAGAATGAAGAGGTTCTTCAGAAACTACTGCCAGTACATTCAAAATATTACATTTCATTTGTGATGAAGGTATCTTAAACTTATGTTATTTTAATGGAATTCCATAGAACCATTTTTAGAAAGTCTATATATTCTAAAAATTGTCAATTTTAAGGATAAACTTACAAATACTCTTTTCGCTTCCTTGGAAGACACCAAGATTAAATTCCAGATCTCATACTTAACCTACTGTTTACTTTGTATGTATCACGTTCACACACAGACGTGGATTCTTATTTTTATTCAGGGAGTCCCAGAAGGGGTAATTCTGGTTAAATTTCCAGATTGAATTTTTGTTGAAATGCACCTGTTACGGAAAGTAAAAGAAGATGATAAATGATGCACAAAACAGAGGCTTTCATTGACCATTCTATGCCTTCTCTGGTCTAACTTGATCCCGCTGACGATCTGATTTATGTTTTGGAACAGATTTAGCTATGCAAAGGTAGAGTAAGACTGAAGCTTTTGCTATAATTGCCAAAATAAACGGAGGAGCAAAATGAAAAGCGTGAAAAACCACTTAATGTTGCTTCAACAAGTGAAAAGCTTATCTGTTTGCCTTATTACGTTGTGTTGAACATGTTCTAAGTACACATATACATTAACTTTTCATTTAATTCGAAAATATCTAAGCCTTGCTTAGATATAATTCTTTGCTGAATTCATTGTTTGTATTTGTTTACCTTATAAAATTTAGAATGCAGCCTGCTAAAGACATTAAACACTTCATATCTGTTGCTTGAACATATTTATCTTTGTTCCATGAAACAATCACAGAAAAGCTACTTCATCATAAGCAAATTTGCATGTGATTTAACCAATTTAATGCATAAAAGTTTCAGCGGGGCAACCGATTTGTTTGTAACACGTAACGGACTACTGCATTGATGATTTCTTGCAAATCATGGTGTCACTAAATATATGTAGCTTCAATGGACGTGGTATTAAATGTTAAATCTCTCCAGAAAACCTGTTTTAAAACCAGTATATCTCATAAGCTCTGGATATCAAGTTTTTGGCCTGAATATGGGTAAATGAAGCAGTGGTTCATCAAAAATGTTGTTAATAATTTAATGACCTTGCTAAAATTGTAGAACAGAAATCCAAGGGAACTGGCAGACGTTTCACGGACCATTATATTCACATTGTAAATCTCAATTATTATTAATCACTCTAATTTTAAAACTCCATTTGTAAAATCAATTTTGCCAAGAGCAATGCAATATTTTTAAAAGTCTGAAAGATTTTTAATGGTTACTGCATAAATAAGGATTTTATAAGTTGTAAATACCTCAAACTACAATTTAAAACGAGGAAACAAAATATTGATTTGCAATGAAAAACATTGTGAAGACACAAATATATATGAACACATTTGGGAATTTAATGATTAATATGTTTTATATGTACACAATTGTAAACGGATTATATAATTTTAAATATATAATTCGTATGAACATGTTAATATGTGTTCCATGTAAGAATGTTTAAGTATGTAAACATATTTTACGATTGTTAGCAATCCAGGAATAAAACAATATTTAAGATTCAGTTACTATGAGTGTTAGCAAACTTTTAACACAGAGGGGAGACGCTTACATGAAAAGCGTTAAGAGTACATTAGTTTGCCCCAATTGATAGAAACTTTAAACGAGAAGCAAAAAGTAAGAACATGTAGAGGAAGTGTTCAAAGTACTTATACTAAGTATATGTGAGTAAAATTTATGAAGTACTGTTAAATAAATCTCCGACTCAGTCATTATGATACATTTGTCAAAGTTTGTTGCTTTACAAAATAAAACTCATAATAGGAAAAATAACCCCTTGTATTTATTTTACATTGTGCCCCATAAAAAAGCAGTAAATATCTTAGATTCTGTAATATGAGTTGGATAAGCATTTTCATTTTTACTTTCCTGACCCCACCCCAGGAATTTTCATAATCAATGCACGTGTTCAAAACGATTTCCTTTGGATTACACACAGGATCGTAGACTTTGTAACCCACATCGGATGACATTCTGGATGGTTTCAAGTGTGACGTTGTTCCAGGCGTCTGTCAATACAAATTCCGTGCTTCTTTGTGAGACACCCTGTAGTTTAAAAGCTCAATAAAATCCCTACTTCTACGGATTGTGTCAGTAATTAGCAACGAGTGTTCGACCACATTCTATTTGAATTTTGCCTTTAGCTATTGAGTTATACAATTTGTGTCTTAAAGAGAAAGTGAAATCGTCAGCTGGAAACAAGTAGGACGTCTATGAGGTAAACTGAGCAGTTGTATTGTGTCAACAAGTGAATACGACCCCGTTAATATAGCTCTAGCTGAAAAATTAAAGATCTTATTCCTCTTCTTTAAGATTCATGTTGAGGAATACAAGTTTGAAATGATGTTTGGGACTGATATTCCTGTAAAACAATTACACTAACTTTCTCTGTAAACCTTCCACTGAAATAATTTATATTATGAAAATGAATCAGCAAGGAGCTTGTTACCTTGAATGATAGATGGAAGAGTGAAGGCTATTAAATACTCTAAAAAGTACGTTAATAAATTATGACAAGATAATACTCTATGTATGTGAATCTATCTCTAGCTCTATGCAAATATCTGTGTTCCTTCCGCTACACCTTCCCCTTCAGGTGGCAATTTACAGCAATCTACAAACTCAACATTTTTGTTGCAATTCTCTTGCTCTGTCTAAGTCATGTCCCTACGGTTGGAAGGTTATATCTGTGGCGTAAAAAGTGACACAATTAAATAAAGTAAAATAAAGTAGGGCTAAGAAAATTTACAACGATGTTTAGCACTTAGGCAGAGCAGGAGAGCATCAAAGGCAGTTAAGAATATATTAACAGTTAAGGTAACACTACCAAGGATTTTTTCGAAAGTTTTTACTATATTATTTTATGTTTACGTTACAAGTACAAAGGAATTACATGACGTTATGTACTTTTCGGGTCCTATCACTCAACCGTTGCACGTGAAAGGAATACATTTTAATTTATTTTGAAGCAATGGAACAACTAAAATATAGTCTGCGTGTTAAAGTAGCATATTTTAATTTATATTCGAGGGCTGTTCAATAAAGAATGATCACAATTTTTTTGACAGCATACCTTTACTCATCCTCATAATTTTGATCGGGCCCAAATGACCTCGTTGTCGACGGGTTCTAAAACACCACACAGTCACACTACTCATTCTCATTATTTTGAAGGTGCTTCTTAAAATAGTCGGGTCTGAATGCGAAGCACTTGTCGCATCGTTCCTGTCAGTCTTCAAAGACATGCTGGAAACCATTTTTGAGAGATCTTTCAAAATCACCTCCGCAGCCTTCACCACTGCTTCTGATGATGGATAATGCCTCCCACGAAGGCGTGTCTTCAAGCTAGGGAATAGAAAAAGTCACATGGGGCTAAATCCGGTCTATAAGTAGGGTAAGGGATGCACATCACGTTGATTTTTGCAAGATATTCAGCAACAACATTGGCAACATGCCGCCACGAGTTATCATGGTGCAGCATCCAGTCTGCCTCACAGAAATGTGGTCTTTTGAGCCTGATATGTACCTGCAATGTTCTTAGGACATACCTCTAATATTGTCCAGTTACTGATGTGCGTGCGGGAGCAACATGATTATAAATCATCCAATAGTACCAAAGAATGAGATGACCATCACTTTCCCAGCAGAAGTAACCACTTTTGCTTCTTTGGGAGTTTATGATGATAGAAATTTCCACATGGAGCTTTGCTGTTTGCTCTGAGGATCAAACCAATGTAGCCAAGTTTCATCAGCAGTGATTACGTTTGAAAGAAACTCCGGATCTTCCTCTAACATCAAGTTTAACTGCATGCAGATCTGCAGCCGAATGTTCTTTTGTTCGGGAATCAACAGTCTTGAAACCCATCGCGCATAAGCACGTCTCAGGTGTAATGTTTCTGTCACCAACGTGTAGGAGGCACCTTTCTTTGAAATTGATTGTCTCCCCTCTTTAAACATTTTACACCACCTTTGAGCTGTGCTGTAGGGAAGAACAGATTTTTCCATAGGCCTACTGTAATATTGTATAGGCCTCAACTGTAGATTTTTTCAGACTAAAATAGAATTTTAAAGCCGCATATTGTTCCTCGCGTGTTACTTTCATTGCAGCGGTAGGGGATACTGAATATGTCTGAATTTTCCTGGTTCTTACAGGCGGGAACCAGGAGTACCAACAATGAAACTACTACGGCGTGTTTGTTTCACATTAAGCTAACAGAATTTAGTAAGATTGAATATTAGTACGAAAAGTTATGACCGCAAAAAATTATGATCATATTTTATTGAACATCCCTCGTATCTAAAATTAAAGGAGTCGCATCGAGCGGTGGGCAAGGATATGTGAGGGCAGTCAGAGGCAATAGAGGTGATCGGAGAGGAGGCTGAAAATGAATGAAAATTGGGACTGAACGGGAGCCGGAAATTAAAAATGTTTTATTTATCACAGAGACTTTAAGTAAATATTACAACAAAGTGAACAACTTACTTTTAAACATGGCTATGCGTTGCATATGCATGCGAATAAGCTGAAACATTTACCTACTGAACAAAACTGTTCACTGGAAAGTTGTCATGCCAACCCGACTTTACGTCAGCGATATCAGAAACGAGGGATACATAGCAGCAAGCTTCTTACAGCATTCAGATCTTCTAGAACATCCAGACCTGCCAGCAGCCTGCAACAAGGAGCATCCTATCACCCAAATAAATATTTTATCATATTGTAACCGTCATGGTAGGGACCGAACCTCCACCGTTTAGATTATGACATTTCAAAAAATGTGTTGAGAGCAGTTCAAGCCTGGAATTCCGAGTAATACAACCCTTACATTTTAAAAGTACAGTATTTAAGCTGGCCCAGTGTAGTTCAACATGCGCAGTTGATATGCAGATGATGGGTAGTCAATGGTGAGTTAAGTGTCCGTGGTCATTTAACGAAGTCGTCAAACATCGTCACGACTGTCATCGCAAGCGCTGAACTAGCACATCTGAGAGTCTACTAAGAACTGTAAGGTAAGTTTGGTTGTATTCCATTAGGCCAAGGCCACCATTCGAACTTATGTACCTTTTCAAATAATAAACCGGGGAACACTTCTATCGTCGACTGTTACAATATCCAACAAACAACTGCCGCAAGCTCCTGCTTGCCTTGCGAGGTTTTTATAACTCATAGCCATTGTTTCTAAAATGCCGTCATCCTCCCATCCCATCCATGCGGGTCTTCCTGAAGGAAGTGTGCTTGGATCCCTGCTCTTACTCATGTTCAACAATACAGTACCACCCTACCAAGGCTGTACGTTGTACCAGGTTGCTGACGATACTGCTATAACAACCGCCTCCACACGCCACCAAGTTGCTTTACTTAGCCTGCAGATCTATGCGGACAACCTGACGATTTGGTTCAACACCACACGGATCACAGTAAATCCCAGCAAGTGGCAAGCAGTGACGTTTACGCGGCGTTTTGAGGGCGATATTCTAGAGCTACGGATTGCCGGTGGTTCCGTCCATAGGTCGACTTGCGCAAAATACCTGGGAGTCAAGCTGAATCACAAGCTCACCTAGAAAGCTCACATCGCAGGACTGTACAACAAGGTTGCTCGCATGATGGCACTTAACCATACCCCCTCTATCAGAGAAAATCCGCCATGTCCCTATCCCACAAATTTCTCCTGTACAAGCAAGTCCTTCGTCCCACTCACGTACGCCTGCCCAGTCTGGGTCACTGCCACCATAAGTCACACCCAACGCCTCCAAAATAGATTTATCCGTACCGCAATCAATGCCGTTTGGTACATTCCAAACACATTCAATGCGACCTATCCTTATCCCTCGTAGCTGAATATATGCTCTCCTCTCCCAAAAATTCTTCGACTCCCTTTCCGATAATTCCAACGCCCATATTCGTAGTCTCGGGGAATAAGATATCGATCCCGGGGAACGATACAAACTTCCCAGGCTCTTCCTCCACCGAACCTAAACACATCCTCTCTCTATTCCAAATTCCTCATCATAAAAAGCAATAGTAAATAATACAAAATAAAAATAAAAAAGCTACATACCAAAATGCCACCATTTATCACAGTCTTAATAGCAAAGCCCCCATTTCAACCAGTGAACGACTTAGTCCTATAATGGTTTCTGTCGTAAGGCTCCGACAAGACTTGGCGGTAACCCCTTCCAACGACACTTACTTTACAGCCAGAATGCCGCAGACCTTCCGAGAAACTTCTCCGCAACAAAGGACCGAACTCTCTAGAGCTTCTCTCTGTCTGTCTCTCTCTCTCTCTCTCTCTCTCTCTCTCTCTCTCTCTCTCTCTCTCTCTCTCTCTCTGATCCACGCGCCCGTCTCCGGCTTGTGGCAGCCGCACAACAATGCCAGGTCCCACTTATAAATTCAAAACTACCATTTTGAGAAATTACCTCTATTACTGAAACTATGAGAATACGAGTATTAACAGGCCGCTCCGTGGTTCAGTGGTTAGACCGCCTGGCCCTCACATAGGCGGCCCCGGTTCGATCCCAGGCGACCGCACAGTGAGATTGGTGTTGGACAACACGGCGCTGGGGTGGGTTTTCTCCGGGATCTCCGGTTTCCCCCGCCATCTCGTTCCACCGGTGCTTCATCTTCATCTCATGTATCATCAGTGTCATCGCCTGCGGTGCCGTATGTAGTAAAAGCGGGCGTTAAACGCTACACATTTCATTATTACGAGTATTAAAGTTACTTTTGGCACAAAGCTGACTTCATGAAAAAGGAAGAAGCGTGAATATCGTCAAGATGGAGCCTGGGGTAGCAGCTAATACAATAAAATGGTACAAACTCTAAATATACCGGGTGCAATCTTTGGCGACTATTCGAAAGTGACTACGGTAAAGTGGCCTGGACTTTATTTCTACTAAGGTAAAGTAGAAAGTCGAGTTAAAAGTGTTTCTTATGTAAATTAATAAACGCACATTGTGTATGGTATTGTGTTTGAAATGAAAGCAGAACACATTTTAAGAGGCAAGTGGAATATAAATAAATCGTATGTTTGCATAATGCTATGTTAATCGTTTCAACACATTTTGAACCCCTTGATTAGAAGTATTCAGCCAGAAATTCATGATGCCGTCCGTATACAGCATCGCTTTCACCTGGGGAAGTAAAGCACGTTGCATGAAATACAACATGCAGATGTATGATTTTCGCTGCATTCGTCTTTAACAACGCACAACAGCACAGACTTCGAATGTACTTCAAATACAGTAACTCCTACTTCAGAAAGTCGAGTGTTACATGCACTACACTTTCTAAATTATTTTATTGTTTATTTACCAATATTGCCCACTCTAGTGGGCAGATTTTTAAAGAGAAAGTTATGCAAAATTTATTGGATTTCCTTGGTTTGAGAATGCTATTTACAGGATGCCATAGCCAGTGTTACGTACATTGTGAGCATGTATCAGTTTTCAGTTGTTTATAAACAATCCCAAATGGAGATAACAAAGTCTGAACTTAGAGTCTTTCTAAAACACAACTGTAAACAAGATTATAAAGTCGCTGCCGCAGACCGAGGAATAATATGTGAAGCGGAAGGAGAAGGTGTCACTAGAGAGCGTGCGGAATAACAATGGTTCCAACTTTATAGCAATGGTGACCGAAATACTAAAGATGTACCACGTTCAGGAAGACCTAACGTATGGAATATTGAGGATACACACCAAGTTTAGCGAGAAAATCTGGAAAAGAGTACCCATATGGTTTCAGAACAATTTGGTGCATTAAAAGATACCATACATAGCCACAGTAAGACAACTTGAGTGGATATCTGTCGTCAGCTTATCCGTAATCCCATGGATGATAGATTGTGCTTATTGCTCCTTTCCTTTACGAGGCGTGTGCCTCAGTTATTTCGTGCTTACTTTTTTCCCTGTGTGAGCGCGTGTTGTCAGATGGCGGGGGGGAGGTAGATTGTGCTGACTGCTGCTTTCCTTTAAGATGCCTGTGCCTCAGTTGCTTCGTGTTTCTTTTTCCCCGTGTGAGCGCGTGAAGGTTGCTTTGGTTCCTCTCTCGGAAAGTTCTCCGAGCTGCGGAGTCAATGTAGTCGGGGTTCTCCTTTCATAGGGCGTGCGGGTGCAGTTCAAAATCATGTAATAACAGGTGTTAGTACAAAGTTTAACTTTCGAACAAGTTTAAGTTAAGGAACTGTAGTGAAATTGTGCAAGTAAGCTGCCAGTGTGAGCAAGAGATTTATTAAAGCTTTTAAATTATCAAAGCAAGTTGTATAATTGCAAATTAGCCTCCGGGTGCAGTTCAAGATTTTTCGGGAGAATTGTCACTTGCGATGAAAAATGGGTATATTATCGAATCGCTGATGCCTCTGAACAGTGGCCTGATACCAGCCAAACGTCAAAGTCAATATTAAAAAATCTGTTTGGTCCCAAAATAATGTTTTCAGTTCCCAAAGTAATGGTTTGTATCTGTGGAATTTTGAAAGTGTGAATCACTGGGAGTTTGTACCAAACAGGCGGACGACTGATGTGGACCTTTATTCTCAACAACTGGAAGGAGTTCATAAAATTTTGAGACGGAGATGCCCAGCATTAGTTAACCCTTATAGAGTTTTATTGCAACAGGACAATGCTACACCCCATAGAGCACAAACTACCATGGAAACAATTCAGGAATTTGGAGGAGACCTAGCAGGAGCATTCAGTGTAAGGAGACATAACACCAGGTATGCAACTGATTGAGAAAGTGCATCACAGATATGGGGCCCGTTTCGGCATCATTTCCTCTTCAGTAAAATTTTGAGATATGGAATTTGTATCGCCAGAACGTCCTTTGGTCCTTGTGCTGCCTTGGTGAACATAAACAGGAATAAAATTATCTAGGTAAAGGATACCCAGGAAGAGATTACACATCTCAATATACTTTCAGAAAGGGACCCTCATATATGCGATATATTCAAATGTTTTTAAAATGAAACACATATTCTTAGACTGTTCCCAATATAATGTAGTTAGAGCCAACATTTCTTACCAAAATACTGTTGCGAACGCACTGTTGAGGCGAGGAGGCTTGACGGACCAGTTCAAAGAGATGGGAGGTGCAGTGCTGAGATAAAAGCTCGCCGAAACGGTGGAGGAATGGAGACGTAGTTACTGCAGTGATTGGATAACTTGCTGAATGGTTCCCTCTTCCACAAATCCTCAATACCTCTTATTTGTGACATAAGGTGAAGAATCGCTGTCCTTGTTCTTGTCCTTCGGTGAACATGAAAAACTATAGATTAATAGTATTTCAGTAACAGAACCTGTGCGGTCAGAGGAAGTTCAGTTAGAACGTTTGTATCACAAATTCTTAAACACAAGTCCCTACGTATTGTGACTTTGTAGGTTCGTGGAATTAAAAGTCTTGCCTGCAGAGATTTAAAATGCTCCTCATTTCAGTAAACGGGCACATTGTACACCCTTTACGGGCTCTAAATATCACGTTAAATGCACAACACGCCGTTTTGAAAGTCTCTCACTGCTGTACCACACGTCAACAAACGAAAGAATGCACTTACGGTACACTTCAAACAGCTGAACACACAATACACAGTTTAACTCGCTACTCCATTAACAACAGCCCTCGCACCTGATTCATTACGACTTTTACACCTCCTGCCATTATTCTAAAATTTAGTCGTAAGTTTGATAGCAATCACGATGCAGTGGGAAATTCCAGGCCATCTCTGTCTCTTTTTCTCTCGACAAGCGTTCAACGCTCGCGTAGCTCTCTCTCTTTCTTTCGCACACCTCGGCACTGGCTTTTTTCGGTTCCAACACAGAAAAATGCGATCGGTGACAGTACGGATAATCTCTGTCCAGAGGTCATTCGTTATTGTACGAGGCTGTTACCTGCATCTCATGCTAAACCTGCCATTCTAGTATTTTTATTACTAATACATTGCCAAAAAACGCATGAAAAATGTAATAGCCATATATTGTTTCTTGCCATGGCTTCCTGCAGCTCTGTTGACTTCTTTGATAGGACGAATCATGCATCATGACAATTCACAACAATGCAAGAACAAATAAAAGTATGTATTCACACCAACAAGAAGTACAGTAGATGCTGCGCTTAAGGTTAAAGAATATATACCGGAAAACCTGGAGAGAGGTGAGAGTACTATACTAATTAGTGTAGACGTTCAAGGAGCCTTTGATGCAGCTTGATGGCCGCGTATACTCAAGTGCCTCAGAGAAATCAAATATCCTAGCAACCTGTATAACCTTAAGAAGAGTTACTTCAGACAAAGAACCGCATTCCTGACTGTCAATAGCATCAGAATAGAGAAATCAATAAGCAAAGGGTGCCCTCAAGGATCACGTTATGGCCCAGGATTACGGAACTTGCAATACAGCTCTCTCCTTGGCATACAATACACAACTCACACAAAAGGGATCTGATACTAATAGTGAAAGGAAGAAGCACCTTAGAAGCAGAAAATTATGCCAACATAGAATTAAAAGAGTTTGAAGCTTGGGCTAGAGACAATAAACTAAAGTTCAATCAACCAAAATCAAAGGCTTCTTTAATAACACGAAATTTGTAATCTGGAATTGAAGGGTCAAAGATAACGTATGTAAAAGTTCATAAAATTCTGTTCCTCAAATATATAATCTGTTTTGCATGGAAAAGGCACTTTGTTGCACTTTACAAATATAATCATAATAAAATTGTCAACTAATTTTTAAGGTGTGAAAATCTTAAGGTACAAGTAAAGAAATACCTTCTTCTGATCTACAAATGTAGACAGTATCGTTGTCACTATATATACATAAATGTATCACTGAATTTCTAAGGGAAGTTTTGCACATTGTGGCCTGGCAAAAGGAAACTTATTAAGATCTCATGTGCTGTAAATGAGAACGACAATTGTTTTTGCAGAATATAAAATTCCATAGTTATGCAGAAAATGAAACTAGTTACAGTGATGCAATGATTATTACACAAATATAACTATTTGTAACAAATGTGTATTAGTTTCGGTGTGCCTATGGCAATTAATGAGCGTTTCTATTATTGAGTGTTATGTTTTGTGGTTTGATAGGTGACTTCTTATTTATTGGTTAGGGATATTTTACTTGGTTATAAATACTTTCCTTAAAATTAAGACTGGGACGTGCTAAGTAAACCATTTGGCTTGTAGTAGAGAGCGAGGAAACCTGACATTTTCGTAGTAGTACCGAATTTTCCAACAGCTGCGGGTCGTAAGCTTCTGCTGCGTTACCTTTAAGTGAAATAAAAGCATAAATTTGCATGCCTCGGTAGCGTAGATGGTAGCCTGTCTACCTCAAATTCAAGAGGTTCCGAGTTCGAATCTCGTTCAGGGTGAGTTACCCGGATGAGGCTATTTCCTGGGTGTTCTCTCATCCTTAAAGACGAATGCCGGGTAGCTCTAAGCTCCATGGACCCCGGACACATATGAGCATCATTTCACCCATCTCATTCACCGTCCTATATGACTTACCGTTGAAGGACGTAAATTTACAACAAAAACACAAATTTAAAGACTCTTTTAATCTTCTATGAGCATCAATAATAGTCGATTAGAAAAAGTTATAAGCATTCTGGCTTTCGTAAGATTGGAATATAAGAAGGAGCGTGATACTGAGAAGTAATATATTAAAATAAGTAATATATATGAAGTAATATTTATGTAAGTGCGGGACTATAATGAAGTGAAAGTTTTTCAGCAGTGAATAAGTATATTATTTTTTTGAACAGAAAATATCTTAAGGTACTCCGAAAACTTCCCGTTCGCCAACCATACAGTAATTACATGGAACTACGGCTAATCCCTCATCACATGCAAATCAGAAAGGAAAATAAAATCTTTCACTACACCAACAATAAATATCATAGTGCTTAAATAATCCCCTAGAAAAATTAAGAAACTTCGCCGATAATGGATTTGAAATAATTTGCACTAGGACAACGCTCGTTTATAACCAAACCATTACGGGTTGCTAGCATCTACAGACGGATAATTTGGTAAAGGCAGCTCTTATACAAGAAAAATACCGAATATTTTTATAGTGAGGTCCACATGCTGCAGTTCACATGTTTACAAGTGTTCCATACTCCATGTTGAAATAAATGACAGCACTTACAATTAGTTATTACACTTGGTTTTGTTATTTGCATAAATATGTTTAGAATAGGATTTAGAGGTAATACAGTGCATTACATTAGAGAGAAAGCTCATTCACATATTCCAGTATTTCTTAACACATTGGAGCTTGAGAACAGTATCAGCTGTGTCAAGTCACACCCTATTTTCAAAACACATTTTTATACTTACCATCAGTGTTATAACACACACAACATTATTTTTCAGACATTCCAAAAACTTGTATATCGTTATTTTCAGTTCCAGTTGAACCAATATATTTGGCAATAATGTTTCTTGCACAAGTCCAACTCTATGCAATTTAACGTTCAGAGTCTCCCATGGGCAGTTACAAACAAAATAAACCATTGTTATTGCTCAATTTTGTTTCATTTTGGAAACCTATTGTAATTTATGCACTAAATTACGTAATTACTAAATACTAATTACTAAATTATGTAATCCTATTAGCTGACACTTATTTTCAAATTTAATAGTATTATACTTTCCTCAGGTGAACACAGAATAATTTGACAGCTTCCTTAGAAAATGTACAAAAAATTCATGATTTTAAATTTTACAGCCTTTTAATTTGTATAATGGGGTAACAAAATAATATTTGATTTTACCTTTATATGTCTGATAAATATATATGTATATGCACCATTGATGTAGATTGTATTAATGTTATTTGGTATTAAAGAAATTGACTATCTGATTTAAGGTTAACTTAAATATCATTTTAGTTTACACATGCCCAGAGTTTTGATATATCTTAAGTACTTTAGGCACATAAGGGTTATTCATCGGTGAGTTACGTGATAGCTGAGTTATGAATTGCAACCACATTTGGTGCAAGCATAGAGATACTATATTATGTTATTCATAAGTCCATGTATGAATTAATTCATTAACATGGAGTTAAATGAATGGAAACTAATCATTCCTCCATACTAGCTATATATAGGCTAAGGTTTTTGATATTATACATAAATTTTTATTCATGATTTTAATCATAGGTCCATTTTTGTGGGTCACATTTTTCACCCATAAATTTCTGTTGTTTTATAACTCCTTTTTGGCAGAGACTATCACATCCACTGTATACATACAGTCATTTGTTTCTAGCAGCTTCCTGTAACTCAACCAATGCATTCTTGTTTTATAGGACCTCTAGATAAATATGTGAATAAATACTGCCTTTAAAATATATTTTAAATATAAAATCAATAACTTTCTTTAACTTTAAGTTTCTTTAATAATTACTTATTATGTTTCCATGGCTGTATTAATGTTAATTGGTAAAGTATGCTTCCAGAAGTGAGGAAACCATGCAATCCATCCAGTGGTGAAGCGTTGTGTGACTTGTAGACTTGGGCTCGGAACTTGTTGCCTGCGTACAGTCTGCACTTCCATCAACATCATACCCCACTTTGCCCATCTTTGTTATTCTTTATATGAGAGAAGATTTATAAATATATAAAATGCTTATAGACATTTAGGGATGTGACATTTTATTTTTAAAAACTACCTTTTAATTGCACAATGTAACTGCCATATCTACTTTTGAAATAATAAAAAATAACGCTTACTATCACAACTGAGTAGAAGTTTTGATAATGGTGACATATTGATAATTTATAAAGATGATTTGATTATAAACATTAAACATCACTAACTAAAAAATATCTGAAAATGTTTTGAACACTAACAAATTTTCTCCATTATCAGCATACGCTGATTCTTCTGCTGTTGTCGAACTTGAGTGAGGAACCAATCAAAACAAAGTTGTATGATATACTAAAGGGTAGAAACAAAGAAACATGAACTCATTAAATTATACAGCATAATTTTGATATGTTAACAGTTCAAGAAGCAAATTTAGCATTAAAATAACTAAAATATTACCATTTCTAAAATTATAGTACATATATACATTGTTCCTGAAGGATGGAAAATGAGCAGTGGTATTGTAGTTGAAGTATGAAAAATCTTACTTCACTTTTTAAAATTATTAAAGAAATGAATGACACAGATAAAATGGACATTATAAAACTGGACATATGGAAGTATAAACATTATTGCAAAATTTGTTCAGTCTTTAATCCTCCATACAGCAACCCTCTGAACTTTTCTCATTTACTTCCAAACAATCTTAGAAGATCGTGAGTATGGACACAGAGCTATTCAACTGAAAAAGAAACATTTAACTGCTACAAAGTAGAAACCTAGATAAAACTTTAGAAAAGCAAACTAGGAAGATTTTATAAATTAATTAGAAAGGAAATTACAAACACCAATAAGTGAATCAACAAAGTCAGTTAAATTAAACATTTATGTGTTACATTTTTGAAAATAGCAAGGAAATGCTTACCAGGAATATTAACTGAAACTATGGACCTATTTGGAATTCAAAATTATAAAACTTGAAAGTAGAAAGCGACTTAGCTAGAATAGCAGCAGAAAAATCTAAAGTTCCGAAAGAAATAAAAATCTAGAGAAAATTGAGTGCTCAGTTTAAAAATGAAGGTTGCTCATTTCTTAGAGAAGTAATTTTTGATGGAACTGATATCAAAATGGTGAATTCTGAATAGAGGAAATGCTAATTTTAATGGTGACTGAAGTTTATATAGAAAATATGAAGGGCCAACTAGGTTCGGACATACATTTATGTCTGAGAAAATTGCAATGGCAAAGGCTCTGAAACATGGCACTGCTGAGGAGAGAGAAAAAATTAAATCTGACCTGGAAGATAAAACTAATTAGGACGAAGAGTACCTAGATCAGCAACAGGAATCCTAGATGGGCAGATGGAAGGAAACAAGAGGATGATCAGCAGGATGGGACAATACCACTGTTTCTCAATACTCGACACTTATTTTTAAGCAGTGTTGCTTTATACTTTATAAAAAGCAAAAATGGCACTTTCTTGTATATGGTATGATGTTCTTATTTATTCATTCATTCATTCGTTCGTTCGTTCGTTCGTTCGTTCATTCATTCATTCATTCATTCATTCATCCATTCGTTCGTTCGTTCGTTCGTTCATTCATTCATTCATTCATTCATTCATTCATTTATTTCTTATTTATTTATTTATTTATTTATTTATTTATTTATTTATTTATTTATTTATTTATTTATTTATTTATTTATTTATTTATTTATTTATTTATTTATTTATTTATTTATTTATTTATTTATTTATTTATTTATTTATTTATTTATTTATTTATTTATTTATTTATTTATTTATTTATTTATTTATTTATTTATCTATTTATCTATTTATCTATTTATCTATTTATTTATCTATTTATTTATTTATTTATTTATTTATTTATTTATTTATTTATTTATTTATTTATTTATTTATTTATTTATTTATTTATTTATTTATTTATTTATTTATTTATTTATTTATTTATTTATTTATTTATTTATTTATTTATTTATTTATTTATTTAGTTATTTATTTATTTATTTATTTATTTATTTATTTATTTATTTATTTATTTATTTATTTATTTATTTATTTATTTATTTATTTATTTATTTATTTATTTATTTATTTATTTATTTATTTATTTATTTATTTATTTATTTATTTATTTATTTATTTATTTATTTATTTATTTATTTATTTATTTATTTATTTATTTATTTATTTATTTATTTATTTATTTATTTATTTATTTATTTATTTATTTATTTATTTATTTATTTATTTATTTATTTATTTATTTATTTATTTATTTATTTATTTATTTATTTATTTATTTATTTATTTATTTATTTATTTATTTATTTATTTATTTATTTATTTATTTATTTATTTATTTATTTATTTATTTATTTATTTATTTATTTATTTATTTATTTATTTATTTATTTATTTATTTATTTATTTATTTATTTATTTATTTATTTATTTATTTATTTATTTATTTATTTATTTATTTATTTATTTATTTATTTATTTATTTATTTATTTATTTATTTATTTATTTATTTATTTATTTATTTATTTATTTATTTATTTATTTATTTATTTATTTATTTATTTATTTATTTATTTATTTATTTATTTATTTATTTATTTTTATTGTTATCTGAAAAGGTTCCCAGAGCCATAGCTCATGCTAGGGAACAGTACAAAAATATATAAAATGATGGCAAACAGCCCCTAACAATACTTATATTACATTTTCATAGCAGGAATGAATTACCGTACAAGAAAAACATATATTAAACATACAAAGATACAAACATTCACTATAGATCAAGAAATGATAGTAACAAAGAAGTATACGGAAAAAAACCTACATATTCTATGGGACATTAATCCATATTAATTTTTAACCAGTTCAGCTTTCAAACCAGCTATAAATGTGTAACACTTTTATCAGCTATAAATATATTCCTTCAGTAAACTTTCAGCAACTTTCCTTTTAAAACCTTAGTTTTTAATAGTCTTTGAAATATAGGGAATATCTATGGTAACAAATTATAAAATTATGAACCTGCTACTGTAAACTACTGGCACTTGTATCCTGTGGAAAATATTATTAACATTCTAATTTACTATGCCTACTTTTGATTTTTGGATGTATATAGGCATTGTGTCATTTAAAAATGTGTATGGTTGCTCCAAAGATACACTTAAGTGTTATAAACATATATTGGTAGGTTAAAACCACGAGTCCTTAGCTACTAAACAGTGCTGTGAAAACCGCACATCAATAGCATCTTCCATTTCAGAGATATTGGTGGTGCAAGTTTTATGTTATTCAGCCTGTATAGGATGGAAATAAATAAAGCCTTAAGTCTCCAACCTGGTTAATACTCTCTGCCCCATGTTCTACCCGAATTACCAAAAAAACGCCTGCAGCCATATTTATACTATTTGATTATTGCCTACTCCCAGTCAGATCATCCATAGTATAATCATATTCTGTTTATTGCTCTTTTTGAGAACAGCAGAAAGCTATCCTGCATTTCACATGGCTACCCAACTTGTGAACAGAGTTATATGATTCCAGATATAGATTTAGCAGAATTGAAAAACAGTAAGGAACAAAAGAGAAAAGAGTTCTTTTGCCCTAATGATTGTCATTAGATATGACACCGCAGCTCTGAGAAAGGCTGTTTAACGACTGGAAAACTAAGGGTTTGAAAGAAGGAACAAAGCAAATACCGAGTTCAAAGCTTCCATTCCAAATGAAAATACTTTAAATATGATATACTCCAAGCTATCAATAGAAGACCCTAAGGTAGAGGCTCAAAATTCATATTCCTTCGATTTAATTTTGTGCTGATTCCGTTTGCCACCCGAGGAAACACAATCTTGCGGGTTCATTGTTATAATTTTCCTGCTTAAGGGAAATATTTTTTCTTCCTCAAAATGGCCTGCAACGATTTTGCGTGTTATGGTCCGTGAGCTGCAACTGTTTCTGTTTCCACTCTTTGCCTACAGAGGCAGTGAGAGATGTTTAATGTTTGTTAAACGATTTCGTCATGTGCTCGCGAGGTAAGTAATTATAGTTATTTGCGTTTTTATTTACTGTAAGCTGCAATATAAGAGCAGGAATTTTCCCCTGATGTTTGTTCTTGTAGAACAAATATTAGAAATGTAATATTATGAATGTTTATTATCCGTAAAAACAAAGTAAATTCGAAGTCGTATATTCGTTTTAATTAGGCTGTACATGAGCTGTTTTGTGAATTCTAACCTCAAAATACAGCTATGTTTTTGTGCAAAATTCTTATTTAATCTCAAATAAGCAGTAAGGTGTCATGTCATGCATTTATAGATGTAATTAAGATGATATACCAGGAGAATGAGTTGTGTATAAAACTAACAGGCAACAAAGTAACTAAACCAAAGCTCAAGTGAACTCGTGCAGTGACTCCGTAATTTTTTCGGAAAACTGTCTATCAGCGCTTATCATCAAAAGGCAGTAATCAACGAAGAACAGGAAAAAATGGAACAAATAAACAACAAGAAGTTCCTGAGAAACCAACTTTTCGCCAAGTATTATCAAAAAGCTGCCTGCCCGAAGACTCGTGTGCACAGGCGGATCGAGTAAGAATAGTGTCACTACAAATGATAATTGAGGTGATGAACAAAGAACTGAAAGAAGCTAGAATGGAAATTGAAACACTGAAACCCGAAATAACCAATAAACCGGGATTGACGAAGAGTAACAAAAGTATAGTGAGCGTACGACCGGAAACAGGAGGGTTATAACTGTAACCAAACAAAACCGGCGAGCGACCAATAAGTAACAGCCACCAGAGTTTTTCTGCAGCTACAACAAGTTTGCAGTTTTAGACAGTGCAAGCCACGAGGACCCTTTTAACAAAAGTACCTCTGCAATATGTCCTGTGGCCAGCAAGTAGAGAAGAGTTTCGCGAGGGCTTATACTGGCCGACAGTCACGGAAGAAATCTAGCGCAGCAAATGAACAGGGACCCTGATTGTAACAATATACAGGCCTGTGGTGTAGTACAACCAGGTGCAAAAGCCAAGGAAGTGATTAATAACATTAGTGAAATGTGACTACACTATACAAAAGCAGATATTGTTGTGATAATGGCGGGTAGTAGCGATGTAGGGAGTGATGCAAATCCCCCAGGGGCCTACTTCGGTAGGTACGGGTTTGGCGCACCCGGGGTCCCTAGGCAACAGTCTCTCTCATGTGGGCTCCTCTTCGTGAATGAGGGAGACGGTCAACAGACCCAACCACGTGTAGGCCGTGTGTGGAGACCCGTGTCGGTGGAAAGGTTTGTCCTGGTGGTTGAGGGATGCGTATCTGAACTCGTACCAGTGTTCTTCTGAATTCGGGGAGGATACGCATTTCTAATACACTACTTTGGCTTCTGCTTCGCCTAAACGGGAGGTTAGGGACTAACCCACCCCTAATCAATCGGCGAGGACTAGGTATTGTACCGAATTCCCGGGTGAGTGGGACGGCGAGCTCGGTATATCCCCTGTGTAGCCCTGTCATCGCAGTGGGATGATCCCTTGTTGGGCTCCGTGGTGGGTGGGGAGCACTGGGGGAGGAAACTTGGTCCAACTATTATGGTAAACTCTACATTAAATAAAAATTCAAAAAATTGTGGCAGCAATGGAAAAGAAGTAGTCCTCGTCCTCTCTACTTGGTAGTCAGTCGAACTGAAGAAGGCCAGAAGTATACGACAGTTAACACTTTTACCATCCAGAGGGGATTAGGCATAATTGCTGGTCCTGTCAATTCTTGTATACGATCGCGCGGCACGCTCCTGATTGAGGCGCAATCTGTGTCCCAGGCAGCATCATTGTTGAAGGCATGCATGCTAGGCAGTTATCCTATAACCATTACGATACCTAAGACCCTGAACTCATCGCGCGGGGTGGTAACCACCCGTACGTTGTACGGTATGTCCAACGAGGAGAACCAGGAGAACCTGAAAGACCAGGGAGTTACTTGTGCCTACCGGGTGCAGCGGAGAGAACGTGGGGAATTGTTGCCCACTCGTACCCTGTTCCTTACCTTTGATCGGGTATATCTCCCTCAAAAGATTAGGGCACGATATGAGAGTATTGAGGTTAGGCCCTATATACCAAACCCACTGCGGTGCTGCAAGTGTCAGCGGTTTGGTCACATTAGTCAACTGTGAACGGATCTCCAGCATTCGTCAACTGTGGCTTGGCATTACACGAAGGTGAGTGCTCCTCGCCCATTAAAAGTATAAACTGTGCCGGGGGTCATCCATCTAGTTCAAGAACCTGTCCACGATTTGTGGACAGCTGCTCTCCTTGGTGTGGGCAGCCTCTCTCCTGGTGTCCCGGCTGTCCACATCCCCAACACAGGACACTAGGTCTTCGCCGGTGTCCCTCGGCTGGTCTTCTGTCTCCGGTGTAGCGACAACTCCTCGTTCTCGAAGTCGGGGTAGCCGTCACCTTGGCCACCTCCATCCTCAATGCTGCCGTTAGCGCCTCGTGTAATTTGAATCATTTTGTTTTGTTTGCATATGAACGATAGCTATGTAAGTGAACTGTTTTCCAGTTTGACACTTACAAACAGAAACAAAATTTAAGAAGAAAGAAGTAGCTTTCAAGCTACATAAAACCTAGTACTCAGCTTCAGTAAATAAATTCATAGCTAAATCACACAATTTGTGAAATAGGCAGTCAAAAAGGCACTAAAATGGACAAAATAAACACTTATGCACTGAAACTTGCTAAGTAAACACTTAGAAATACACAATTTTAATAAAATGACTGTTAAAATGCTCAAGGTTTTGAGGTTCAGATTATGCGATAATCATTGTGTATGTTCTCACACACATGCTGAAATATTAAGCGAACTTCTATGTCAGCATCTGTATCACTGTACATCTCAGCATCTGTATGATACTGCCAGGTGGATTCGGTGAGAGAGAGACAGATACATATTCCATCTCGGTCGCCCTCTTGCCGTGGAACTGGCTACACCAATAACATGAGTAATTCAACTGAATCAAGTACAAAGAATCCATAGAACAATACTAGCTATAACTAGAAACACTTAAAAAAGATGCCAATTAGCTAATTCATTTAATTACAAAGAAGCTTTAGCAAAACATTCTGTTTAATATTACAGAGGAAATTCGATTTACGTAAAGCACATAGAACAATAAGGTTAGTTTGTGCAAGAGTGAATAGAGACTGGCATGCGAGTGCACGTATCACATGTTTTATTGCGTTGTAAATATTCGATAAAAACTGGAAAACAAAATTAATATTTTTAATCGCCTACAGCAGCATGTTCTTGCAAAACTGCTAAGTAATTTCCTTGAAACTTTGTAACTGTGTAGTAGTATTCTTTGTGAAATTAGCCTTAGCAACCGTTAAGAAACATATATACATCCATTTATTTAATACTCATTGCATAGGTATTATTGTGTTGCATAGTAACGTTACAAATAAAGTTCAGTTTGAGAGTTAGAGATTAGACTTGAAGATTTCAGGTAGGAAATTCCAAATTTGAAGCAGCTACATTTGAACGAACTTTGTTATATACATCAATTTAGTTGGGAAGATGCGAGGTGAGTGTTTTCCAACAGTTTCTATTCACATTAACCATTTAATGTAATATAAAAGTTGCGATATCGAAATCGGATTTAGTATGAGCTAAACCACGGGAAGATGTAACTTTGTATTTCGAACTTAGGAATTGTGAATTGGAACACCGCAAAAAATCTTTTATGTTCTTATGTTTAATCATCACATAACCAAAAATAAAATAAAAGTAAAGCGAAATCCTTCAAGATGCTCGGTTCCCGTTTAAGATTAAATTACCTAATTTCGTAATCTGTAGTTAGTGTATATTACTGATTATCAGAAACATGTATACACGAATTTTAAGGATATATATGACTGAAATTACATGAATATTTTGAGAAAATCACGTACTTTTTTATTCTGTAAAATACTGTAAGCCTTCGTGAATTCAAAGAATGCTTAGATAGCATCCGTATGCCATTTATAATGCTGTAATTAAGTTTTAAATTTATATGAATGCTAGTGTTAAATATGAATTCCAATTCTTTATCCTTGTTTTCTCGCTATTGAAAATTTCAGTACTTTTCGTCATTTATGACGTTCCTTGCGTCGCAGTTTTGCTGTTAGACTAATGAACTTTACTACAGACGTTCATAGAGACACAGTGAATAGAAATTACCTGGGTTTATTGTGAGATGTATTTTAACACACTTTCTTTGCTTCAAAACACAAAAAAATTTTGAATCTTGGACAAGAAGGTCATATTCATAGTTTTAAAAATTTCTGGCGCCTGAATTTATCGCGACACAGAGAATACTAGGGTAAATTTAAATAACATGGATGTATTGGAAACCTGCTGCTAAAATCTTACACCAAAATTTATATTATTTTGTCGCAAGGGGCCTTTTAGGTGACGTAACCAAAAATAAATAAATTTGAACATATTTTCCAGACTTTCAAAGTGAAATTAATTAAATTTGGGCTGTATCATATTTGCACTAAGTTAAATCTGTGGTATAAATCTTAAAAAGCTACAGCTATTAGTTTAGAATTTCAAATATTCAGTCATAGGTATCCTTAAATGTGGCTTTGGTACTTTATTTATTTATATATTCTTGATTTAACATCCGATGTAAATCATATCGGACCTTAACATGTGCCTGCTGACTAGTCTACATACTCCTTTATAATTACAAAACTTGTTTCTCTTTGTGTGTGTGTGTTTTCTTTTAAATTTCTCTACCCCACACAGTAAATAGGAGAATTGTTATTTTCCAAACAAAAGTTCAATGCCATGAGCTCACCGGAAGTATGTGCACGTTTTGGGGACCTCCGAATATCGGTGAAATGCCGAATTTCGTATTTAAATTCTTCCAAATTTGCGACACTAACTTTCAAGAAAATTCTCCCACCTGAAACTACGCTTTATATGACGAAAAGAGTTTCAAAAAATTTGAAATTCTTAAAAACGTGCAAACAATTTTGATTAAAATCCAATACGATTTAGCTGTTTCCAAGACAAATTACATGCATATCCTGCGTTTCCTTGCAATTGACTCTGAAGTTCTTCTCATTCTGGGCCAATTTTGCATAACTGTTGTTAACAGAAAATAATTTAATTGCTCACACATCTAACCATTATTTCTTTCGGCAGTCCGTAGTTCCCTTATGTGTTCACTAGAAAGAAACAAGAAATGTATTATATAGCAAAATAATGTGCAGTTCTATCTACTTTTCTAAATTATTATGGAGCTTTGCTACACTGCATGTAAAAGATAGCTCATATATTAGGTTAAGCATCTTTTTCCAATGCTGAAGATTGAGGTTTGCATCCTAACTAAGAACAAAGAGAGGATGCTTAACAGTGTTGGTTTCATGTCACATATAACACTTCTGTGGCTCACGCTAGTAAAGTTATATCACCCTTAAAATTGTTAGCATTACACAAATTGTGTACCAATATTACTCATAAACGGTGGCAAGTACATGTTGATAACAGATGTACTACGGAATAATACATCAATGCCGTGCAAATGTCACTTTAACTTGTTATTTTTCTCAACCCATTTGTCCAAATTGTGTTGTGATATATGACGTGCTATAGAGGATTAATAACCTATTTATTGTGAAGCTTTACTAATTTGAGATCAAGCTTCACTGTCTTTAGGTCCTAGCTAAAGCTGACATTGTACATGTTTTATGAATAAGTGGAATCCTAGAAATAAAAGTAAAAGTGGCATGTAATAATGATCATGACACAACAACATTTTAATCATTTCTTGCAATGCACAATTAGACTTAAAACTTGTAAAGCTTTTTCAAATCAATTGTTATTCCACCAGATCTCTTCTAAGATAGTTATTAAGGTACATGATTGGGTGTAGTGTGTACAATACCTGTACATAGTGATTACTGCATTAAACAACATAGAACAAATTGGGTGTATGGAATCTCAGATCATATCTTAAATTGCTGTTAAAAGCTTTGACATTTCTTGTCAATGACGTAGATATATACTGATGAGTTAGGTTAAGGAAACCTAATTCCTCAAAATAAATATAATTGCAATTTATACATGACTCAAATATTTTAAATTTAAAAACTACTAACACACACACTTATATACCAAATCAACTGCCTAAAATGGCTTCACTTTTCCTAAAATCTTTAGAACATGTTGGTGACAGCGTTCCTTAAGGGACTCCGGGACTGAAAAAATGACAGAAAAATGGTACAATTTATCTAATTTAGGTTTGCGATATAAATGTTCCCTAGACCTTCAGTCATTGGTTGACAGTGAGATTTTTTTAGATTCTGCCATTTTTAAAGTTTTAACGCAGGATTTAAATAACACATGCATTGGCATTCAGATGCCCCCTTTTATGCTTAACCACTAATGGTTAGTTTTCACCAAATTTAATTGTTTTTAACAGTTATTTCAGCTCAATTTGTTCAAATACAATTCAAACTTTGTACAGGAGTGCTTTTTGCAGCTATCTGGTGAGATGGCAGTGAATTATTACCATGTATTCAAAATAAAATCTGTGATCAACTAAAATATTCAAGCATGTGTCCAATAAAATGTTGTTCAGCATTTGGGATTACATATAAATTAGAACATGAAATAGGCCACACATATTCAAAATTTAATTAATGAACTGAGTTCCATTTGTTATTTGCTTAATCATTTAAAAAGCTTAATAAATTTAGCAGCATTGAGAAATATATGCTACGCTTATTTTCACAGCCAGCTACAATATGGAATAGTGTTCTGAGGGAAAAGGCAGATAGGGTCTTTAATCTTCAAAAAAGAGTGATGAGGATACTACGTGGGGTGGATAACAGAACATCTTGCAGGCCATTGTTAAAAAAAAAATCAAATATTATCTCTAGCATGTATGTTTATTTTGGAATTAGTGATCCATATACAACAAAATAAACTACAAATACAAAATTACAAAAATTCAGTTATTCACAAATACAACACATGTCAGAAAGATGACTTTCACAATCAAAGTTGTAGAACGGAAATCTTCAGGTCTAGTGCTGTCAATAAAGGTATAAGATTATACAACAGCCTACCAGAAAATATTAAACATATGAAGAGCCTTATACATTTTAAAAAGGGAGTAAAGCTCTTTTTACTGCCACATTCATTTTCTTCTGTAAATGAGTTTTTAAATGTTAATCAGTTTTAAGTAATTGTAAATAATGACAATAGCCAGTAATGTAATTTTTATACTGTGACGTGTCTGATATCAGTGTATGACCTAAAGGACAAAATAAATTGAATTGAAATATTCCATGGTTCATAAAGTTATCTATGTTTGCAGGTTTGTTATGGTTTTGACTTACTATGCTAACCTCATGGTGTCTTACATGTGAGAAAAGTGCTATTTATTTATCGTTATTATTACCTTGGTAAAAGAATTATTTCTCAAGTTTTTTGCTATATTTAAAGTGTAGTGTATGCATTAAAGTGTGTAGTGTATGCATTAAACTGATAAATGCATGCTGTATCTTCTCGTTGGCGAAAGCCTATGGGCAGATATAGTAAGATGAAAGAAGCAGCTAGGAAACATGGACTAGCAAGATGGAAAACTCTTGAACAAGAATCCTCAGACCCATTAGATGTATAATGAATTGCCCTGATGCAAGTATTCAATATTAGTAAAACTGAATAAAAGTTTGTAAGATTTCATGAGCTGAGAGAAAACAGTACAATTAGTGTAAATAGTGCAAATACTGCCATAATTTAAATGAAACTGCTAGTCCAAATAACAGTAGTGGTGTAATTTTAAGTGAATATATTGTAGTGCATGCCAGTGCATTAAATCAGCTCATGGGTATTGTACGGTGTGGAAAATGTGGTAAAGCTTCACTTACTGTGCAGTTTAGGGAAAATCATGGTGTTGCTGTTAAATTAGCTTTAAAGTCCATTGAATGTGGTTTTAGTCCAGGGAAATCTTACTCCAGCCCTAGATTAGAATACTCTCAGTCACAAAGAACTCCTTATGAGGTTAATAGAAGAGCTGCTGGTGCCTTTCTGGGTTTGGGGGTGGGTCACAGTCATTTAGAAAAGTTTTGCTCTGCATTGGATATGTCTGGAATGGATTCTAAAACATTCACTGAGCACATGAAAGCAGTGGCTGAACATAACAAAATACTAAAATAAAATGCTATGCTTCAGTCCAGACAAATTGACATAAGAGCTCATAAATCTATAAATAGTGATCCAGATTTATATGACACTGCTGTAATTGATATTGCAGTAACATATGATAGTTCATAGCACAAGCGAGAGTTTACATCCAGTTGTAATTTTGGTATTGTCATAGATACTATGACAGGATTAGTGATGGATTACATTGTTGTTCCTAAATACTGTCACATGTGTGTGGTCACAGCTTCAGAACTGTGAGATGATACACCTGAATTCCCCATTTTGTTAGAGGGATGTAAATCCAGTGGTGAGTGCAGTAAGAACTATGAAGGTTCATCCACAGCAATGGAGGTCTTTGCAGCAGACACACTGTGGAAAAGGTCTCTTTCAGAGTGCTCGATGCACTACACAAATTTTCTGTCAATTACGATAGACAAGCAATAGTCCAGAATATTCCCAATGTCCCTAAAATGAATCAGGCAATATATGCAACCCTCAGCCACTATGCATCAACAGATGCAAACCCTCTGCATGCTAAGTGTCCTCAAGGTCACACATCATGATGTTTTTATAACAGAAGCATTGCCGATGGTAAGTCACCTCAAAGCCACAGTAAAATGACAGTAAAACTTACTGAACAGATAATCTGCAAAATATTTCCAGTGTACCAGATATTAGTCTGTGATGAACTCTTATCCCTGTGTGTGTGCATGGAGTTTCACAAAATCAAATATGAATCTCTGCATGCATTGATCTGGAGAAAGTGCCCCAAAATTACTTTTGTGTTGCACCATCGTGTAGAAATGGCAGCAGCTAATGCAGTTGCAGAATTTAATGTGGGATGTTCTTCAACAGAAGAATTAAAGTCTGCAACAAACACCACAGTGCATGATCCTCATCACAGAGGAAGAAAGCAACTCGCCACAAAGGAAGAGTTGCGAAATTAAAGAGAGAGACTACCATAGATAAGGGGGAAGGTGTGACATATGCAGTAGGGCAAGTTTAGGTCAGTCAGATAACCTAAATCATAATTTTGATGCATGCCTTTAGAAAAATTGATTTTTATCAACTTCACGTTTTCTAATACACTATCCGTTCCAGCTGTACTAATTTTGGTGCTACACTCTTGAATTTTTTGCAGCATATACTCCATTTGTGTTACTTTAAACTCAATGTGGTTTTGAAATCTGAGGACATCTTCATCCTAAAAAAAAGATAAAAATATACCAAAAAATGCTACCAAATTTAATTTCCAAACACATTAGGGCAAAAACTTAATTATCTTGAAAGTAATAATCCTTTCTTCTTGCCAGAGACTGGAGGTGTTTGTAATGCAATTACAGTTAATAAATTAATGAAATTGTTGCAATATTTTAGTTTCTTATTCTGTTGGAATAATTTGAATATTACAATAATTTTGCATTGTGAACCCATTTAATAATTAATTCCTTCTAAACTGTGAAACAGATAATGCTGAAACTTTGTGTGGAACTGTATAATATTAAGTCCTCTAAGTGTGCAAGGTATGAATTTCCTAGCTTTAGAAATATAGCAAATTGAAAATTTGGTCCCGCGTGGAAGTATATAATATTAAGATCTTTAAGTGTACGATGTATAGATTTCGTAGCTATAGAAATATAATATTCAAAATTCAGTCCCAAGGTCCCTTATAGCTTTTGTTAATTTTTCCACTGATACGAAATGAAACTCAAACTTTAAGAAATGTTTAATATGCTACATTAAATTGCAACATTACTAATGTTCCTGAAGATCACTACAGATCACCAAGACAAGAAACATACACAATATCCAATAATCCTGCACTTTCGATTTCTGACATCGTATTCCTGGAGACTTAAAATGATGACTCTTCAAAGAGAGAGAGGAAAGAAAACACCAGAAAACCTCATTATTGCAATAATAAAGCAATAAGGTTAATGAAACTAATGTTTTTGTATGGAAAATATCCTTGACACATTATAAAGTGCTACTCTAATCTAAAGAATTTAGCTATACATGAATATGTATTAAGGCAAAATTCAGGTTATATCAGGATATTAATTTTTGGTATTTCGCTACATGCTAAATCTTATTTGCCAATAGGTCTTTGTGAAAATCCATTATCATTCTTCTTTCTGCCCATACGTCCTTGCAGACCTTTAAAGTCCTTACAATCTCACAGATAGATGAAAATTTCATTGAGACATAATTTGGCTTGGCTTCGATGCTGTTAAAGCTTTAAACTTTCCTTCACATATGTACAACTTAGCCAACGTAGTGTTGTATTCATATCGTACACTGAGCTCGAATAAGGTACACAATAAGCCAATAATTTTATGGAAATTATTTCCTAAGCAGTAAAATAATACAATAGTTATTAAATTTTGAACTAAATAGAGGTTATTTTTATATTAGTATGCAACATGGCAGCCAAAATAATTATATTGGTGACATGGAATATAATTCGCATCCAGTTCTTAGCGTACATGCAGCGCTCGAAATGTACCGTTCACCCCCGCCCGTTTCGCGAGCCTTTATGCGGCACCGGAACTTCCTATCTAACGTGGCAGGGCCCGGTTGTCAATGTTTGACCGGGATACCCAATCTATTGCAGCTGTCAAACTGTTCACGATTTGAGTGTGCACCGTGGGACTTAAAATCGGCACCCCCAAAGATGGAATTGAACCCGGGTGCATTCCATGGTAGGGAACTAGAGTACACCATCTTGGCACATTGTGACTTCATTAGGTTCTATCTCAGGTAGTATTTCTGAAATGGTGGATATCAATTTTCATTTCCACAGTGTGTTGTCATTGAATCCCTCTTAAGGAGAAATTAGCTTCTGCTGAAATTCATCTCAGAATTCAACGTTCCTATGGAGATCACTGCATGAGCGCCATCAATTGTAAGAAGAGGAAATTCATAGTTAAATATAGTTGAAAACGAGTTGGTGAGGTAACTGCAACATAGGAATGAACATAAGGCGGGGCTAGGCGTGGCTGCTCTATCGCTGATTAGCCGATGAGGTGTGTGCGACATTGTATAGTTCAACATGCGGACCGGCTCGCTTTGCTTCGCTCTACGAACTTCCTTGCGCGTTCAAAAGAAACTAATTACAGAATTATTTTGTTTTCTCCATGACGCAGAGCTATTCTTCGTGAGGGCGATTTCCCAAACCCCATTTTTATATGGCATCTGCTTTTGGAGACATGAAAAGACAAGGCGCCTGACTAGAAAGAAAAGATTCATTAACTGTCAGTGAAGAAAAACACACATGTGCTATGCTGCGGTTGCATTTTTCACCTTGCATTCAGTATGGTGATGATACTTTAAGAGTGTAGACTTGCTTTTCAAAGTTAGTAAGCATACTGCTTAGCAAGCCTAGTACTGACTGCGAGATTTTACATAAGCAGACTAAAAATATTATTTTTCATTTGTATTCCTTTTTCAAACAATTGTCAATTAAATTCATTTTCGAAGGTACATATTTGAACAAGCTTGTCACGTGAATGCTCATTCTGTACGAACATTCCTAAAGAAGGCCAGCAGTTCACCAATTTAGAAGTTCGAATATTTAGGTCTCCTTGGAAACATCAAGCAACTAAAAACGTGCTACCAAATTAGACGGTTTTCAAAAGTGTGTTTTAAGTGGAACAATTTATGATTTATATAACAATGAATATTCAACTGCCAAAAGGCTGACCAATTTAATGAGTATGAAAAAAGAATATACAAGTCTGTATCATTTAAGAAAGATATTCCGAAATCTCTTGGGTTGAAATATAGGGGATCCAGTGATAGTCGGAAATTTTAGTTTGAAGAAAGGATATTGTTGCTGCAGGATTAAAATTTCTGCGCACATTGCACAACATTAGAAGTTCAGCTAATTTATAGTGTAAAAATGCTTCATAAATGTACATTCGTATCTGCCGTATTTATTAAGCACTTTAATGAAACAAAGTTGATACAGTCAATTACAGATAGTATACAATTACGGTATCATTAAAGTAGAGACTATACACATCTTCCTGGTTTACTATTCGCATTTAGTAAACAAGAGAATCTTATAATTTACTGTCCAACATTTTCATTAAAAGTTTGGAAGGAAATAGCTCTATTACTTAAATCGTTAAATGTAAAATATAAAATCCTTAAGAAATGCTGCATTAAGTTACAGCTAGAAATTAACAGAGTACAGCAGACCGTTAGTGGTAGAACGTCCCTAAGTGTCGTCTTGAGCCACTTCAAACATCGTAAAAGCAAAACAAAGCCACTTGAATCAAAACACGCTAAAGGTCGATGGAACTGAATAAAACCAAAGAAACAATTCTTGCAGTGATATATAATACCAAAAAAATTAAACATATTTTAGCTGAGTATGTTATTTTCTTTATGTCAAATTGTATTTATGATTTTTATGTTATATTTAATGCTAATAGTATATATTAAGCAGATGGCGTATCGGATATAGCGTCATTAAGTAAAACAAAAGAATATGACAAACAAATGAAAGCAGTTGTATCTTAGGAGATTAAACATATTTACTGAGTTAGAAGTGATCTGGAATGCGATCAGAACATTTACGAATATCCGAGCTTCGGTTCTCACAAATGTGATCTAAAAAGGATTATCAGGTATTGTTATTTAATATTTAAAGTGAATAATAGGTAAGGACTATACCTAAACATTATTTAAGAATGTGTAACACAAATAGTTGTAATCTGACATCTTACTGAAAGACGTTCTGAGTGAGTTATTATAGCTAACCTATTTACGCAGTTATTCAGGTTTAAAAATTAAGATTAGTATACTTTAACTATCAGATATAACACCCTTAATGTGCAATACATTAAATTGTGATAATTAAATTTGTTTTAATTAAAATTTAGAAATTTATATTGTATACTTTGTCAGCTTTGAACTGTGACTATTAGAAGAAGTTAATTTGTGAAGTTATTTAGAGATTTTTGTGAAATTCTCCTGCCTACTTAGGCACTATAGTGATTTAATTTATATCATTGTCTGCAGGAGCAGAGGGGCTCACTTGAAGGAAATCAATTTCATCAAACATCAACTGGAGCAGAAGAAGGTAAGATATTAATTCACTTTCCTTCCCAACTCATTAGATTTTGTTACAAATCTATAAAGAAATGAATTCATAGTACCTCTTTTTCTCTTTGCAATATCAATTCAGCATCACGTTGTTTGCTAGTGGGTACCCTAAAACATATTATTGGAAATGTGACGGACCAATGACCGTTATGAAATGGTCTTCCTGCAATATTTCATTTATATTTCAACATTACTATATTAATAAACTTACCTCACATTTTGTAGACAGGCACCAGAACCTAAAAGCATGAAAATGCAGGGCGTGAATTTTCCATATAGTTATTACTTGAGCAATATTGTATACATATTTACTTGGCATTATATTACCCAAAATATTGCTTCTCATGTATTTACTCTTATCATCTTAAATAAGTATGGATTAATAAAAACTACTTCCAAACATTTTTTGAAAAAACAGTTTGTCAAAATAAATAATATTTTTACAACCAAAAGTTTAAATTTGTTCATTTTACGTATCCTTGCTTCTTTTTTTATTATTAACGTCATTTAAACGATTAACACAGCTAAAATGACTTGACATGCTGAGGTATGCTTTTGTTTGTGTTATTATTTTATATCTTACTTGCAACACAGATTTCAGAAACGTATGTTTATTAAATTAACAGAATTTACAAAATTCAACAACAGTGCATAATCTTTAGTAGAGGTTGCATCGAAACACAACATAAGCCTTCATTGACATTTATATTCTATGACAGGAACACTCTGGATCTATAGTTGTAATTTGACACTTTATGTTACAAGTTCCTTTTCTTTACTAAGTAGGTAAAAAAACACAACAAGGATTTGTTTGACTATAAATTTGAGTTTCTCAGAAGGGATTTATTTTCCAGCATATTTGCTCTAAAATGCTACACACGATACAATGTAAACAAAACTAAAGATTGTCATGTTTATTACTGAAGTTCCAAAAATTAATATCTAATAATACTTTTCTTTGATTTTAAAAGCTATACAATACTTCAGTATATTGTACAAGCAATGCAATAATATTTAAAATCTATTTTCTTTTGTTAAGGAAGGTAAAACAACATTAAATTATAAATTTGTTCATTATAATGTGGTAAATGTTGGAGTGTTTTAAAAGAACCATTTTTAAAGTTACTCGTTTGGAGCGTTAAACATAGGAAGATGAAATATGCCTTTAAGTCTCAATAATACACATACAAAAGGAAGTGCAGGCCAAAATTTAAAATTCTCTTAAGGTTTGTGTAATGGGTCAATGAAAATAAACTTTCAGTCAAATTGACTGAAAGAATGACATTATTAGTGTTGCATGATTAAACTTAAATCTCAAAAGACAATTAAGTGCAACAATCTGAAAGGAATAAAATATTTATTTGTTACTCATATTAATTTTTCTTAGTACAGAACTTATTTATGTAAATGTAGTACAACTAGTAAGTAATAAACAAACTCAGATAGTGAAAAAAGCCTTATATGCAAAATAACTACTTAGAGTGCTGTACAAGTATTACAAGATATAATAATTTGCTACAAACTTTACTTATCTCTTTGGGAATTAATAAATTCCTCACATAACTCCAGAGACTTGTCCCCCAAAAATCTCTTTTGCATTTTAAGCCATTCAGTTTATTTCTTATGTTGCCCTTACAGCGGCTATGTGATGGATTATTTTTGTATTTATCACCAATTTCAGAAAATAAAACAGAATTAAATAGAGACTCAATTGGCCATATTTCAAAATTTATTACCTGTTCTTTATTTTTTTAAATAAATATTTTATGCCAACCCATTAAATCTTTTGGAGCATTTCATTGCTTTAATAACATAATTTATGCATTTATTTTATAATCAAATTATCACAAGTGTCCTGCTACGGCTGTTTTATGCATCTGTTTATACCTAATATTTCGAAAAAGTTCATCATTTCGGTTTCAAAATTATGCTTGATACTTTCAATCTACATCTGATCACAAAATAAACAACTAAATTGCTAAATGCCTATTTTCTTCTGCGAAGTATTATTTTATTAGAAAAATGTAATACATTTGGTATACTTGTGATGAACAATTATAGTAAATTCTTTAACAATTTTGTGAAATTTTCATTAGCACAAAGGTGGTAAAAACTTTTTATAGTTATAATCATCTTTTAAAGTTGAAAATATTGTTTACATATTTATTTAATTTTTTCAATCTTTATATGCCAAAATTCGTTATTAAAACCATTAATTAAAGTAGTATTAATAATGTGTCTATATTCCCTATTGAATTCCTCTTTATGTGGGGATATACTAACTTGTAAATGAAACTGTTAAAAATAGCAAACCTTTATATGTTAAAACGTGTACTTTTATGTAATTATCTATATGAGTTGACTACCTATGAATGCCGAAGTTTAGCTTATTGTTATATATTATAATCTTTATATATTGAAAGGAAATACACAGTTTTATTTAATTTCTAACGTGAAATTGTTTATATTTATCTTGTAGATTTATAGGTTTTAAAGCATCATTTATGTCTTTATCAGTAACAATACCAAAAGTTTCTACTACGAAGCTATACAAAGCATTAATATTTAAAGGGAATTCTTTGGTGACTTGCATTTCAAAAATCTCATAAAAAGGTTAGGAAGGGAAGATGAAAGTAAATTATGCAATGATAAAGCAGAGGATTGTTGAAAAAAATTGACCATTAAAACTGAAAAAGAAGTAAATAAATGCAAAGAATCGTAGGCTTAAAAAGCATAGTCTATTCTTCATGTAAATCTATAGAACACATCCACTTTTAAAAGGAATTACAAGTTTTTCTCTAAGAATCCTAGGATTTGGGGCAGTTCCATGAAAGTAGAGAAGTTTATCGTTCTACATCCATCAACTACTACATTTTGATCCCCTTTTTACAGTTTATTTTATGTCGCAAAACTCCTAGGTCTTATAGCGATCACATTGAAAATTACAATATTACAATAATATTACAACTCATTGTAAAACTCAGAAAATCAAGTGCACAGTTTAGCTATAATGTTAACCTCTACAAATTCTTAGAGAACTAACGGTAAGAGTATAAATAATCATTTCTTCCACACTAGCTGTGTGTAGACTAAGGTTTAGATGATTAGAGTCAGATTGAAAAATTCAATGCCATAGCCGGGATTTGAACCACGGATCTCCCGCTCTCCGTTCAGTTGCTCTAAACAACTGAGCTACTATGGCCAGTATGCCAACATGACATTAAATACTCCAACTTACTGTTATGTTTCCCGGTAGACCACTAGGGGTTCTCATACACGCACCTTTTGTGGCAACATACGAGGTCTATTATGTGAAGTCTTATTCGAGGTCTATTCAAAAAGTATCGCAAAATTTGGTTTTTTTTTCAAAAAGTACATGATTATTCATAAATATCCATTTTTTCCGCTTCAAATTGAGCTCCCTCACAGATATTAAACACTTCGACGTTTTTTAAAACATCGTTTTCAGTGATCTTGTTCAACTCCTACTTCGAGGCCAACTTTATCTCCTCAATCATGGCGTAGATTCCTACTTTCATCGGCATCTCCAGTTTCCGGGACAATATAAAGTCATAGGGGCCATATCTGGGGAGTACGGTGGCTCCCGCATCATAGGTCTATTGTTTTTGGCCAAAACTTCGCTAACAATCAACGATGTATGAGCAGGAACTTACAATGATGTACAAGTCAATTTTGTTCTTTCACAAATCTGGGTGTTTCTGGCGGATTGCTTCGTGAAAACTACGCATAACTTGCAGGTAACACCGTTATTTACCGTTCTACCCTGGGGTAAGAACTCGTCATGCACCACGCCCCTGCAATCGAAGAAAACTCTAAGAAAAACCTTCACATGCGAGCAAACTTGACGCGCCTTTTTCGGTATTGGCTGGTGTGGCAGCATCCATTGAGATGTTTGAACTTTAGCTTCTATGACATAACCATAAACTCATGATTCGTTACCAGTTATGACTCTCTGGAGAAAATTTGGCGGACGTTAATGCGATGGAGTTTTTGGTCGAATTTCAGCAACTTTGCTACGAATTTTGCGGAGACCCGTCCCATGCCTGAATCACTGGTTTAAATCGAATGGCACGAGCCAATCACTAGCTACTTCTCTAACGGTGGTTTGACGATTCACAAATATTATTTTCTTCAGTACTTCATTGTTTTCGTCTGTTGTTGACAATCTCCGGCGCTCGGGACGCTCTTTTTCGTTCACATCTGCTCGACCCTTTGAGAACCTTTTGTATCACCGATAAACGTTACTTTGGGCCAGGGTAGCTTCACCATATGCCTTGGTCAACATTCGGAATGCAACCGCGAACTTAATTTTGTTTTCCACGCAAAATTTGATACAGATTCTTTGATAAATTTTGTGGAATAGACAAAAATCGGAGATAAAACACGTCCAAGCAAGGCAGCTGTCATCAATTAACTGAACACTCAAAATCACCAAGCTTTTCCACATAAGTGAGGGACATAAGCACCAAAATAACGCCACAAAACAATCTGAAATCAAATATATGTAGTCCGCGATATTTCAAAATTCGCGATACTTTTTGAAAACACCTCGTATATAAAATCTATGAAATAATAAACCTTCCTTGTTAAAACTTTTTCTAGGTTAACTTACGACGATATGGCTGCTGGACGTTCTGAAGGCGTCGATGTGTGTCATCTTTACAGCTGGAAAGACTCGGCGTTCGTCGCTCTGCGAGAGTACACAAGCTGGTATACTACTTCTTCTCCCTTCCACTGGTGAAGGCCAGAACTACTTGTGGTACCCGCCCAGAAGTCTGTCGCTCAGTCTCCATGTAGCACAATTTGGAAGACGTCAGCTAGTGGCTCCTGACCAATCTGTTCTTCGATTTTTACCCCAAGGTAGGACACACCAGCATAACTTTCCAAAGTGTGAGTGGCAAAGGCAACACTAATCGGAGAGGTATGTAGTTGTAAACAATTACGTGGGGAATATCTGGATACATCTGACAGAAAACATTCCGCTAATAAACGTACCGGAAACTTGCAATAACATCCCTGCGTCCCAGTGCTGGCTTCCTTCAGAAAGCATGAAAATAACCATCCTCAAATATTTGGAGCACCAAAGACGATATGCGGACTGGAGTACGACCTTCCTGCAGTTACAGAATATCAGTGTAAGAATTTATAAGTGTAAGGGTTACTTAGTTTGATTAACAATTTGCATGAAGAGAATTATGGCTTTAAGACATATAGATTCGTAAAAATGCAAAACTAGCTAAAAGGGTGCTCTTGTGTCTGTCCTTTTCCATTTGAACTTTTTATTCAGTACTTTCCAAACTGCATAAGTCGTTCTTCATTTAATTAAAAGCAAGTAAACAAACAAGTCGGTTAAGTAGGGAACGTTGAAGAGAATATTTCAAGCAACATCACCATATTTTCACACATTATTTTGCTACTGTTTACTTATATTTACAAGAAGTAGCTATTCCACTTAAGTCTGATACCCAGATTTCACAAAATTACCTGATTCATGATCTCTTGTATTCAGAATAATCTGTTTTAAAAACGTCCACATCTTTGAGTTCGCATACAGCTTAATTGAGAAGAATATGTCTCTAGGGTAATTAAAATTTCTGGTGCTCTTGTGGCAAAAATTTAACAAATAAACAAAAAATAAGAAATAATGGTAATACATATGTTGAAACTTTCAAAGCAAATAAAATTACTAATATATAATAAGACTAAGCAACAAGTGCATAGTGCACTGTGTTGACCACCAAGCATTTCACTTTGACAGAGAAAGTCGTGATGAACATTTTGTGCCATAAGTATCAAGCCTTAAACTTTCTTCATCCTCATTAGATTATTCTGAGGGCCAGTTCAAAATGATTTATGTTCGAAAATAGCAACTACAGGAAAATATACCCCCTCTGTTAGAGATGCTAATATAATCCTGTCTGAAATAAATTCAGTTAAATGCTGATAAAACTGCAGTTTTACCAGGCATTTATACTTCAATTTTTCCTGAAGCTGAATGAAATGTGTCTCCTTAACTATAATTATTCATAATTAAATGTTCAAACAAATGAAATATAAAAGTTCTGGCAAAAGAAATGTTAATGTATCAGTGTTATTAATAAAGATATATCCACTTAAACATATCACTCTTGTGTGGAAAGTTAAGTGAGGATGCGAGAGTTTTGTCACTTGATCATGTGTTGTGTATTTTAACAACTGTAATTAAATAAATAAGAAATAATGCGCAGTCAAATACCTAAATGCCACAAATATAAACAGCACTTGCTTCTTATTATGGATAAAATACAATCTATTCCTGATGTTTCTGATTGGCTGGATACTTCTTGGGTTTACAATTATCAGATCCTTTCTTTCTGATTAATTGTACGTTGAAAGTTATATGAAAGTCACTATAAATTTAAACAAATGTATTAAAATGCCACAATGCCACAAATATAACAAATTTCTTCTTATAAATAAACAACAAAGTAATCATTAAGTTAAAAACTTGCACATATTCCAGCTTTTTATTTTACAGTAAGAACGTAAGATCTGACAATCTTGTATTGGGTTCCCTTCCGATATTCCTCGGTAAACATCGTTGTCTTCCTCGGTTGCCATTTCAAAATTACTTCCTATTGTTTGTCCCCAAATACACAATTTACAACACAGTAATCAGTCTATACTGGATATTCGCCACAGGATGAAATAAATGCGACAGAGAACTTCTACTCACGTAACAGTGTGCTGTTGTTTAATTGGCCATTTCTTTATGTTTTATTATCACGTCGGGGTCACCAAGGATAGTTGCCCTTTTAATTCCATTACGTTAGTCCACGTTTCATATCATTAATCAACATTTAAATTATTTGTTTACACTACATTATGTACATAAGAATAACTTTTACAATTAACAAGAAACTCTGTATAAGTTCTTGTCCATTTTGTATCATCTTTTATCTTTTCAATGCCTATTCGATACCGCTACTCATTATTTATTTTAATTTTCAAACATTTATGTTTTTCTTAATTAGCGAGGTGTTATTCAGTTTTGTTTTATCTCTTGGCTATACAAAGAGAACTATAGTCAGAGCCATCATAGTTTAAAAGTTTTGAGCATCACCTAGAGCCTACTGTTTCCCCATATTCCTTGCACATGCAGGAAAGATGGCAGTAAGATATTTTCTGCGAGCATTTATCCAAATTAACGCGAAATAGATAGAGGAATAAGTATTTGTAACAATGGTTTATTGAGGAGTGAGGAAGTAATATGGGTCAACGCATCACATTTTTGATAAGATATGTATTTTTATGTTTCCATAAATAGCAGTTGAAGTGCACTTCTTTCAGAAGGAATACTATGTGATACAGCATAAGAGGTAAAACACAATAGATAGGCAAAAAGGCACCTAATACAGAATGAAATACACATCTCTTTAAAACTCGTAATTTTTAATAGCCTTTTCAAAGGTACTAGTTATTTGGTTTGAATTTGTGAAACTGTCATATATAAAGCTCTGCCGCTATTCAGTTGTGTTTGAATGTAATATAATGAATGTGGAATTTCAAGATCAGAATACTGCGAAGCGCTTTTTAATCATCTGACTTAATCAGGTTTACACAATTGCCCTTGTAACCGCATTGAGGTGTGCAATGAAACAATTCCTGCAAAAGTTTAGGTTGAGTTCGGCAGACAGAAAAATAATGATGATATACTGCGTGGCAGAAGAATGATAGAATAATGACATAAAAATTACAGAAAAACAATGCGTAATTTCATGTGTTCATATGTGCCAGTGAACACCACAATTCAGAAACGAAAAGTCGTTTAAATACCCAACTTATAAGTTCAATTAATTACGTAAAAATGAAGCCAATTGCAGCGTGATAAATCCTGTACCCTGGAATTCTAAAATGGTCATGTGGCTCTAGTTTAGTTTCTGTAGCTAGCAGAATCTCTGTCATAAGCAGAGAGAAACTGTAACAGTACATGATATTTGTTACTTATGCCCTGATAATTCCACCTGCATATGCGAATTTTTCTTTAAGCGGTTGCTTCATTAGTTATTTATAATCAGAAGCATTAATTGTGTAACAGTATTTATGAGAGGAACTAAGAGCGATAGTAGAGAATCTAATTTACCCATTAGGCACTCAATTTGTGTCGCGCTGTGTTTTGACTGGCTTGCTTCTGAATACAATTTTTGACTATGGCTGAGATGGTACTGGGAGCAAAGGAAATTGCGTTTCAGAAGCCACATTAATTGTAAGTGGCGCTGCCCAGCTATACTTTCGGTGTTCCTTCTTTGAAAAATGGATGTTGAATTATGAAGCTTTACGTGAATTGGACATCCCTTGTAAGTAGCTTTATGTTGCCCTTTACAGTTTACACACACTGGAGGCGCATTATTGGGTTTCTTACATTCTGCGGTAGCAAGTGCAACATCGCAGTTTACAGAGCGAGCGCTGTTATGACAATTTTTACTGTGTCCATATTCTTGGCACCTGTAGCACTGGATCATATGACGTTTTGGTTTAGGTTCTACTTTTATGACTGCATGGTACAATCTAGTTAAATCATAGATTTATTTTTTCATTATCTGGACTTGGTTTGAGATACACGAAAAATAGTGGTAGCGGATCCCTTTATAGTAGGTGGTAAATAGGAACGATCTGTGTAGGTGAGAAACCCAATGCTCTTAATTCCTTACAATGCCCATATAACATGTAGGATATGAACTGCGAATAACTACTCGGAAATTACGATCCTGCATCATTTGGTAAGTGTTGTACTCGGCTTTATTCTTTTCAAAGAAATGAATTGCCTTTCTATTTCCTTCTACTGTTTCAAAACAAACCTTAACTATCTGATTTGAAATAGTAGTGTGTTTCAAGATGCCTACTGCTTCGCGTTTTAGTGCCTGCAGAACTAAATTCATGTCCCTAGTGTTATTTATGTAAATAGGTGGTGGTTTATCAGCTTTCACTTTGGAGTTATCATTTTCACTATGGTCCTTATCCATGTTTTCATTGGATTGGTCCTGAGTACGTCCGTCCGAGGTGCTGACTGGCTGTATAAAGCCAGAAGCTTTTTGCTGCGTGCCCAACCGTTAGACGTCACTCGTCAGTCTGAATGAAATGTGTATAACTAGTAAACGTTAAACCTCGAGGCGGAGCAACTGTTCTAATTACACAATTCATTACTGCTTAAAACTCATAGTTTATTAATACACTTAAATACCTTTATTATCTAGGCTGCATAATTAATACATACATGGTAGTTGGTGGAGGTATGTACTGTAAACGACTGTACCTACATATTTTATGTCCCGTATGCGTATGTATGGCTTTATGTGTCAAAATATAATTATACAGCATCAGAAAACTACTTCACATGACAATCCTTCTAAAAGCACCACTTAATATATACACGCTTGTATTTAAAAAATAGCACAATAATGTAGCATATTTCTTTAAATTTATTTCCTTTCTTATGCTTTCGGTTTGAGGCATCATCTCTTTGATCTCGAGGAGAGTGCTCCTTTGCTGTGAGTACTTTCAGTGTCTGAAAGAGAGTTTAGGGCAGGCACATTACCTGTTAAAGCACAGACTCAGAATTCAGTACGTTAAACCTTATAATCTGCTATTATAAGTTCTCCCTATTGTGTCTAATCTCCAAGGTGAAAAAAGCACAGTTTCTGATTAACCAGCATGGTTTGCTATATGAGCCTGTGTTTGAACTTGTGTTCCGGTATCTTTCTCCTCCTTCACGTAACATTTGATATGAACTACTTCACATGATAAGGCTTTTAAAAGCACCACTTAATGTATACACACTTGTATTCAATAAACAGCGTAATAAAGTAACAGTTTCTTTAAATTTTTGTTAATATGTGACCTAGTACCACATGGAGTACTTTCAAAGGTCTTTATTAAATTTTATGAAATCTTCACCTTGAGGTTAAGGTTCTACTTTATTAATACAACCTCATTTATCTAAAATTTCAGTCCTATTAATCCCATCCGCTCTAGTCAAAACTTAAATATTTTTCAGTTAATGATTTAAAAATGGGTTTATTATTATTTCTCGTATAGTGTTATTTATCCAAAGCTTGTAACATTTTGCTGCATTTAAATTTAATCAATTATGTATTATTTTCACTTATATATTGACTAGCAATTTCTATATCCATGCTCATATAGGTAAACGCTCAGTACGAGTAAAATATATTGCCTTTTCTTTAATTGGGATAAGATTTTCTTTTGTTTTATTCTGGTGTGTGAGTGTACTTTTTAACCAAATAGAAGAAGCATATAGGTGTAAAGTAGATGCTCATGCTCAGGTACTTGAGATGTGGCAGCTAGATGGCAGGTCATCAAAGAAGAATATACCTGGCACTTCAATGGCCTCGCTGAGTATAAATGCATATTTGTAAGCAATAATAGAAAGAAAAAAGTAGGATTGTCACTGAAGATGATTAAGTTTAAAGATAAGATATATGATGCATACAGAGAGAAGATGGTAAAATCAAAAAATGTTAGTAAAACAGCTAGGGGAGTAATAAGTGAAACCATAAAACACACTGATCCTCATAAAAATATAGAATTAAGTATAGATGGGGAATTAATTGATGACCCCGTTATCATTAGTAAAAAATTTATGAATTTTTTATAAAAGGACCAATACATATACCAATATATATCCATACCCGTGTGTGTGTTGTACAAGGGTAACAAGGTATAAGCCATCAACATCGCAAAGGACAGCAGATGAGGCAATGGTTTCAAAATTGATTTAGAGAACCATCAATGGTTTGCTGCAATCATCAGCTGCACGTAATTTATGATACAGGTAAGCAAAAATGTGCTATATTATGTGCCAAACATTGTTAATACACATAGATAAATAGTGTTGATTATACCTACAATAATGTTGTTATTGTTTTCAAATGGTAGGCTTTGGCAATGAAGCCGTTAGCTCTCTTGCTCTCCAATATTTCTGTTTAGTGGGTCCGGCTGGTAGGACTTCACAGGTTGAAAGATGTTCTTCAGTCATTTCCTCTTCTTAGTTGCACAGAGGACAATTTGGACTTGTATAAATTCCTATTCTATGTAAGTGTTTGGCCAAATAATCATATTCCGTAAGTAATATAAAATTTGCTAATGCAGCTTTACTTGGGATTTCTGGAATAATTTCTGGATTTATAATTGATATGTTCCATTTTTTATCCTTGGCTTTGTTAGATATTGATTGGTTTTGTTCGTTTCTATATTTGCTTTTTATTAATCTTTTTATGGATGAAAAGTTTAAGTTTTTAATTCTGTTCTGAATTAAATTTGCACCTTTTTGGCAAGAAAATCACCTGATTCCTTTCCAGCAATTCCACAATGTTCAGGTATCCTCTGTAATATAATTCTTTTTTGTAGTTTTTGAAGTTGTTAGATATTTTTTGACATTCTTTAATTTGGATTGACCTCATTTTATATGAACTTATTGCACATAATGCTGCTTTACAATCAGAAAGCATGACAGCAGTTTTGAATTTATCTATTCTGTATAGAAGGTGCTGGAGTTAAATATGAATAGCCGTTACTTCTGCATTAAAATTTTTTGTGTAGTATCTGAGACAGAAACCGCAGTTCGGGTCAGAAACCGCAGTTGGGGGAAAAAAGCCATTAACTTCAGGAATGTGTCAAGGGGCGAGTAAGAAAACACTCCCCTAAGGAATGCTAAGGAATGTGAGAAGAAGTCTGAATATTTCTTCACATGACCCCGAAGGTCAAAAAGGAGGGACAGAGGGTTGAAAGCCTATTAAGAGTAAAAATGTAGGGAAACGAACCTCCAATAAAAATGGTTATGCATCACGTGATACGGGCGGAATAGTCACGGAAATAGGAAAGGGGCGTGCTAGATAGTCTGCGGTAGGGAAAGACGCTGAGAACGGAGAAAAAGGCGCGACACTTCATCGTAGATCGTTTTCGGGGAAGGTAACGTTGTAACGAGCAAGTTGTTTGGGAGCAAAGTTGTAATCTAAATGTTATATAAATAGAGTGGTGGGAAAATCAAGGAAGCAAAGTGTATTTTTATTTGATCGCTGGACCCTGAAACAGAGTCGCTCTATCCTACTGATCACTAGTCCGGAGCAAAATCGGTCTTTCGGTGTAGGATCCTTTATATCCACCGATTACCGCCTCAAATGGCGCCCAACGTGTTTTAACCACCCAGCGAGCTTCCACAACTACCAACATCTCCTTCGAGAACATCACACCGAGAACGAGATTACCGCCCGGAGACAACACCCAGAGCAACAGACGCCGAGAACGAGATTACCGCCCGGAGACAACACCCGGAGCAACAGCAGATCACACCACGACATCGTAGACGGACACCGCGGACAAGGTTAGCTGAGCACGACAACAACAGGACAGCAACAACCACCACTTCCGACGGAGGTAAACACCAACAACATCACGAGTAAGTACCCTTTCCAAAGTCTTTCCACAAGGGGCACTCACTGTGTAGGACAAGTCTGGCAGTGCCACTACAGACTGTGTAAAATTTATATGATCCTGAGAAGTGGCAGGATAACTAGCGCAGACATGGAGGAACAAATCCAAGGGCAGCCCGGAGATATCGCTGTGCAAGAAATTAGTCCTGAGGCAACACTCAGCCTCACGGCTATGATGCAACAGATGCTCCAGCAGCTCCAAAGCAACCTAGAGACTAAGATTTCCGAACATAGTCAGCAAATAGCAGCAAGAAACAGCATGTTAGAAAATAATTTAGAAGAAAAGATTGCAGAACACACAAATACGTTGAAAAGACAATTAGAAAGTAAAACAGAAGAACAAAATAAGCAATTAGCAGAAATTAGGTTAGGGCAGGCCACTATAGAGGCAGAATTTTTGAATATACGCACAGAGGTGCACGATACACAAAAGGACATGGAAACCACCAGAGAGCAACTTACACAGATTTCACAGCATTATGATAATGTGCATGCCCAGTTGAGGGAGGAGATGCGAAACACCTGTGTCATAATACAAAATAGGCAGAAAGAAGCAGAAAATTCCACTCATAATGAATTGATAGCAATTAAAGCAACCCTGACACAGGCAGACGCAGCTCAACGCTCAACTGATAAAAGAATTGAACACCATGCACGAGAAATGGCATCACTCAAAGAGGCTCTTAATGATTTAAAAATATGTAATGACCAACCTCAGAGTAATGACATTTCAAGTGTACCAACAAGACAGGGACCGATGAACACGTGCCAAAACACGTCTTCAACAGTACCTATGGAAACATGTAATAGTGTTAGCCAAGGGAGCATATACAATAACTGTATAAACACCGGGTACCCTAACCATTTGCACTTGTTAAATGAAATAACCGTGCCAACATTTGATGACGTGAGAGACAACGCGAAGCGTTACATAATGGACCTAGAATATTACTTTCAGCTCAAGAACATTCCAGATGATTTTAAGATGATAATAGTTAAACGAGGCTTGCAGGGGCGGTCACTGACTTGGTTTAGGCTAGCAGTAGGTGACCATACTAGTTACACAGACTTCAAACAACACTTTTTAACAAAATATTGGAATGGCGCAACACAATATGCTGTCCGAACGAACATAAATACAGGAAAATATCCACACAGAGGACGATCCATGGTGGATTACTTTCTAGACTTAGCGCAACAAAGTAAAATGTTGGACCCTCCCATGGAACCTCAGGAATTTATTAGTCTAGTTACGCGTCACTACCCAGAACAGATAAAAAATCATTTAATTGTCGCACGACCCAGTACAATTAGCGAGACAATCGAACTTTTGACGGCACTAGAACCACCCAGGACTGAACTGAACCCAGGACTACGAGATGACAGGACGTCGCAACATGCCCAAAACTTTAGTGGGACGAGGGCATACAACACTGGAAATGCCAGACATAACGACCAGACACACTCCAGAGACCGGTACAGAGACCAGGTACCCGCGTATGACCACAGAAGACACAATTCCCGATATCACCAAAGACAACCCCGAGAAAATCCTCAACATCCCCAGCGAACACATTACATAAATTTCATGCGCACACAACGAACATATCCAAGACGACACGCCAATGACAGCCATATTATCGGAGAGAGACGGTATGATGTTTTTCAAAGACCATACAAAAATGACTTACCCAGGGAAAATCCTGCAGGACGCCGATGGACCAATAATGGTTATGACCATGATAACCGACCACACACGGACCAGCGAGCAGAACAAGCACCTCATGAGAACCATGAGTCAACAAGCAAAGAAACAATTAGGAGTAGGTCCCCAACGACAAATTACAACGGTGCAAGGCCCAAACAAAAATGGTTTGCGAACCAGACATTTCTCCCAACCACCCACACATCCCTAAACGGTGCAAGTGCGATACACAATACGGAAAACTGAATTCGGGTAGGAGACCGTTTCCTTTTTCTGCCTCGAGGTATGTTAAGAAGAATGGAAACACTAAAAATACGATGGCGCAACTACAGATACACGATGAGGATAAAGACTTGACAGTCGGAAACAATGCTGGAAACATGAACTCAGATACAATACAGCAAGACATAGCAGAAACGCCACAAATAGAGATCACCATAGCAGATGAAACTTTCCTGGCAACGCTAGACACTGGAGCTACGGCATCTGTCTGTAGTCTAAAATTCTTTAACCACTTGGAAGCTAAAGGCATACACCTACAAACGTTACCCACCAAAAATGTGTACGTACTAATGGCCATAGGAAGACAGAAACAACGTATACAAAAACAAGTTATGATTCCATTCACTTTAGGCCAAAATCATATGGAAGTCATTTTTTTGATAATACCGCATTTGGCTGTACAAGTTATTCTAGGAAGCGATTTCTTCCAAGCATTTCACGCAAAGATTAATTACGCAGCCAGAATTTTAACCATACGAGGCAACAATGAAGAGTTTCCAATTCCTTTTTCCCAGCAGGCAGTTCCCAACATGCAATTAACAGAAGCCGAAAACCAATTGGAGGAGGAACAATTTTTTGTTCAATGCATTAATATAAGCAAAGATATTTACCTTGCGATTTTAAAGACTGAGGAAATTGTTAGCACACATGAGAGTTGTAAATGTTTTGACTTGATTAATGGCGAGGCAACTGACCTATTCGGCAGGGACGAAAAAGCAAGTTTTTCCCCTGTCACGATAGTAATGAATGGCTCCATGAGAGTGGGTGTGAGTGACAGACCCAAACAGCTGGAGGGAAAGCCACCCTTAGAAACCGCAAGTCCGTTTCTTGACCCAAATTTACAAATGCGTTCCAAATTAGGGGAGAAAGTGAATGGACTCACACACTTGGACGAAAGACAAAAAGAATCTCTTTTTTCTGTTCTGTGGAGGAACAGAGTTGCTTTTACGGAAAAAACAGGCCTTTGTACATCCTTCTGCTACGATTTTCAAATTAAAGAAGTAAAACCATGGCAGTATAAATGCAGGAACATTCCACTAAATTTAAAACCAGCAGTGGAAGACGCCATTAAAGAAATGCTAGAACAAAATATAATTCAAGAATCAAATACCCACTACATAAATCCCCTCTGCATAGTGCGAAAAAGCAATGGGAAAGCACGCATAACAATAGACGCCCGTCACCTTAACCAGTTTATTCTACCAGATAATTTTCGGACAATTGGCATAGAACAAATACTCACCAGCATCGGAAGAAAAAAATGGTTTTCCTCCATCGACTTGACAAACTCATACCTACAAATTCCTATACCACAACACTTAAGAAAATATACGGGATTCCTATATCAGGGTCGAGTGTTAGAGTTTACCAGACTACCGTTTGGCATGTCAGTAAGTGCAAGCGGATTTTTAAGAGCCATGTATGCCATATTTGGAGATACTGCTCAAGAATTCCTGACCGAATATATCGATGATCTTTTACTACACGACTATACGATAGACGAACACATACAACATTTGGATTACGTCATTACAAAATTAAGATCAAACGGGCTGACGTTGAACTTAGAAAAAACCAAATTCTTCCAACAAGAAACCAAATTCCTAGGATACATCATTTCGGAGAAAGGTATTTCTCCAGATAAAGAAAGAATCCGAACAATTGCAGAAATCCCTGCGCCAAGAAACATAAGGCAGCTACGCCGAGTATTGGGCATATTCCAGTATGAGGCACGATTTCTAATTAATTACGCTAAAGAAGTGGCACCCCTTAGGGAGTTGTTAAAGAAAAGCGTAAGATGGCGCTGGACGAGCACACACCAAAATGCATTCGACAGAGTAAAAGAATTATTCGGACAAGCTATTTTATTGGAACGACCCCGCACCGACAAACCCTACTACATTTACACGGACGCATCAATTTCTGGTTTCGGAGCAGTACTATGTCAAAGAGATGACAAAGGACAACAGTACGTTATAAGTACGGCATCTAGAAACTTGACACACACAGAGAAAATAGCATGTGTAACGGAACAGGAAATAGCAGCAATTTTTTTCGCTATTCAAAAATTCAGAGACTACATCTTTAATTGCAAAATCATAATATTTTCGGACAACGTGAGCCTATCATTCATTAAAAAGTGCAAATTAACAAGCTCAAAAATCTCTAGATACATACACGAAATAATGTCATATGATGTCACCATCTCACATATACCTGGAAACCAAAACATCTTCGCAGACACGCTGTCTAGACTGACCACAAAAGGAGACATACCAGAATGCCAAGGCAACACACGTGAAGTACACATCCTAAAAATAGTCACCCATCTAAACAAAATGTTAATCAAACAAGTAAAAAACATACGACAACTTCAACAGGAGGACCCCAAATTAGCAGAAATTTTCACAACAGCTCCAGATATTCAGAAGGACACGAAAGGATCATTTGGAAAACGCGACGGAATCTTGTACAAATTGCAAGGTAGACAACACTTAACATGGCGGACGTACGCACCACGCGTCATAGAAAACTTAATTATTGACTCGTTCCATACAGCCATCATTCATGGAGGAACAGAAAAGACATGCCTGACAATAGAACAATATTTTTACATTCCCCGATTACAACATAAAGTTCGTCAACGCATATCTGCATGTATCATCTGCCAGAAAGCAAAACCACTTAACGTGAAATACGACACACCACCAATTTCCATACTCCGCGACAAGCCACTAGCATTGGTAACAATCGACTCACATGGACCATTACCTATGGGAACAGCAGGGATGAAATATATTTTCGTAATGGTGGACATATTCACAAAATTTGTGAAATTATATCCAATGAAGAAATTAACAAGCGTAGCCTGTGCAGCAAAGATCATAGAAGACTTTATACCCAAATACGGCAAAATGGACGCTATTTTGGCAGACAATGCGTCCATACATAAGGGCAAATTATTTATGGATAAAATTAGAACTGCAGGCATAAAAATTTACAATTCAACCGCGTACCATCCACAAAGTAATCCATGTGAAAGGACCATGCGGGACTTGTCCATCTTTCTACGCATCCTCACCTACAAAAAGAAACATACCTCGTGGGTTCCCCAACTACCCCTGATAGAACGTGTCATCAATAACACCATTAATCCAAACACGGGAATAGCTCCGGTAACACTACTTTTGAAGGAACCGTCTGAAGACATAATCCCAGGGCTACCGAGCGCCATTCGCACCGAGGAGCAAAGCGAAAGTCAACAGATCTTAGAAGCCTTTGAGCGCTTGAGAAAACGCGCAGAAAACAGAAATAAAAAGAAGAAACGATATAGGAAGAAATGGACACCGCAGTTAGGAGAGAAGGTGCTGATAAGAACGCATAACAAGTCCTCCCTACTGACAAAGACGTCACATAGACTGCATGTACTCTGGGAAGGACCAGCTGTGATCATTGCTCAATTCGGTGACCGTTCTTTTGAGTTAGAAGATGTTAAGACAAACAAAAAATTAGGCAGGTATAATTTATCTTTATTGAGACCCTTTAGAGAATTGGCCATTGCCAACGACAAGCCATAATTTGACGCATCCCGAAGTCACTGACCTCATTAACTGTAAGGCAAAAATTATTGTAAAGCTAACTGTTTGACGCAAATAGGATTGAAGTATAGAGATAGAGCGAAATTTTTGGGAAGTAAGAACCCGAGCTTAGACCAAATGCTACCCTTGTCTACACAAAAAGAATAAATACACAATTGTAACAACAAAAAAAAACAATTATATTTCCTGATATCCGAGTTATATGTTTGTGATTCAAAATAACAAGAGTGTGATAGTGCACGAAGAAAGAAATCTGTGCAAGATATGCACAAGTGAGATGCGTGTGATAGTGTACGGAGTGTTAATTACCCACAATATTGCAATGAAAGTACAGAGCTCAAAAGACAAATATGCACCAACCAAATATGTCAATAAAAAAAAGTGAAGGCAAATCAATTGTTCTGTATGCCAAAAGAAAGTGTAGGCTTGCACAAGAAATGTAAAATACAAATAAACAGAAATATTTAAGGGCTCATATATGTAACAATGTATTTCAGGGTATTGCTAGGTAACAATGTATTTAAGGATATGTTTATATCTATGTATGTATATATTTTGTCTCTTGTTCAGTGTATATGTAACAGCTCAAAAAAAAAAAAAAAAAAAAAAAAAAAAACTCCTTGCTCGTTCGCGCGTTGATGGAGCGAAGGCCGATAGGAAGTAACTTAGGAAGTAATCCAGTTCACATCATTTTTGTTGATTACTGTTTAGTGGGACTTTCGAAGGAATTTACAATTTTCCCAATTAAAAAAAAAAATAAATAAATAAGCAAACAAAAGAAAATTGCAATATTCCTCCGAAGGGCATTTTGAGACAGAAACCGCAGTTCGGGTCAGAAACCGCAGTTGGGGGAAAAAAGCCATTAACTTCAGGAATGTGTCAAGGGGCGAGCAAGAAAACACTCCCCTAAGGAATGCTAAGGAATGTGAGAAGAAGTCTGAATATTTCTTCACATGACCCCGAAGGTCAAAAAGGAGGGACAGAGGGTTGAAAGCCTATTAAGAGTAAAAATGTAGGGAAACGAACCTCCAATAAAAATGGTTATGCATCACGTGATACGGGCGGAATAGTCACGGAAATAGGAAAGGGGCGTGCTAGATAGTCTGCGGTAGGGAAAGACGCTGAGAACGGAGAAAAAGGCGCGACACTTCATCGTAGATCGTTTTCGGGGAAGGTAACGTTGTAACGAGCAAGTTGTTTGGGAGCAAAGTTGTAATCTAAATGTTATATAAATAAAGTGGTGGGAAAATCAAGGAAGCAAAGTGTATTTTTATTTGATCGCTGGACCCTGAAACAGAGTCGCTCTATCCTACTGATCACTAGTCCGGAGCAAAATCGGTCTTTCGGTGTAGGATCCTTTATATCCACCGATTACCGCCTCATATCCTGCTGGTTGATAGAATCAGAAGAGGTCACACTTAATTCCTGCTCCTGAGTTGTTGTCCAAGTTAGATCCATATGTTTAGATATGTAACCATTCTTCAGGTGGGTATTTATTGTTCACAGTTTGTAATGCTAGTGCTTTCAGTACAGGTTTGGAAGTTTCAGATTTTGTAACTATTTGATTTAAAAATTGTTCTTTATATTTGACACTGACTTGTGTGAGGTTTCTCTCAATACGTTGACTGTTATGGTCTGTCTTTTGAAGAAAGGGGGTTTGTCGATACGATATTTCTTCTACGATAACGTGTTTGCTCTGATGAGAACTTTATCTCCCACCAATGGTGTCCAGTGATACTTGAATTGCTTTTTTTCAGTTACCTTATTCCTCGCACCTTCCAAAGTATTCATGCTATTTTGACTTTCAGTGTGCTGGTACCGTGAATGATTTTTGGAAAACTTGGAGTTATTGCTTCCGACTACAGTTGGTGTGTACTTCTTTGGGAGCAAATCAGATTTTGATTTTGACGGTACTACTTTAGAATTATTTCAGTTAAAGTTAGCTGTGGGATCCATGATATCTGTTTTCCAGGAGTGAGAATGTCAAATATCAACAAACAGAACGCAAGCAATAAATATATAATTCCTACCTATATTAACCTGTTGCACCATATTTAAGCACAAAGCTAATGTATGGATAAAAGTAGTTTTCCAATGGTGATACTGATTTGTTTTTCACTCAAGGAAAGTTGTATCTGGAGTAGGGGCATAAGTAGTCATTTCACTAAAACGCCAAAGTTGGAGACCATTATCATTAAGACAATCGTTTAAATCATTTACCTTTCCATTTATATATTCTAGCAATGTTTACCAAACCAGCACATAAAAGTTCGTCATCTGTTTCGTACCACACCGCACCCTCGTATTGATTAATTTCGACAATCTTTGACTCATAGCAAATGATTCATGGACTATCATATGTTTCAAATGGCAAGGTGTTTGGCTTTGAGCGCTACTAGGTGAGCAACCAATCGGAATCCTGCAGTAGTGTCGTATTGCATTCCCCCTAAGTGGTGCGTGAGGAGCGCTAAACTAATGAATCTCTAATAAATACCATTCGCGCTAAGACCAAAATTCAGATCTTGCGAAAACTGAACGATGAGAAAGGAGAGAGTAATGTATTTAACATAACCGTAAAACGCCCAAATTTTTAGCTAAAATAGGTTTCCTAATGCAAATAAATAGATACCACTATATTATAACAGTGCAATGTGATGTAAGCACTGTAATGAATATCATTATTGGTTGGCATGTAAGCGCGAACGTATATCTCAAAGTACTCAGAACTGAAACGTAAACATTTTGACATGACGTGGTAAAAGAAATATGTACTTTGAATAAGCCAAGTTGTTTGTTAAATTCGATGAGAGGAAACCATACACTTCTTGATAGTCTGGCAGAACGAGTCTGGTCACATATATCTTTGTTTATGATATATTTTTTATTCACGTCCTCCAACGTTGTCATATCGGACGATGAATGGAATGGGTGAAATGATGCTCAAATGAGTCCGAGGTCCATAGAGCTTAGAGTTACCCGACATTCGTCATTCAGGATAAGGGAAAACTCAGGGAAAAACCTTATCCAGGTTACTTACGCTGACCAAGATTCGAACTCGGGACCTCTTGAACGTGAGGTAGACATGTTACCACTACGCTACCGAGGCGGACTTTGTTTATGAATGGTTCGTAGTCTCTATTTACTCAAGAGAGTTCCAAGCATTATTATTTAGTTACTCTTCCATGAAAAAGTGTATCAGCTGCATCAGTGAGAAGCGATCTTCTACTACTAGGACAATCCAATAGAGTTAATGTGGGCTAAAATTATATTGCAAACAGCAATAATATATTTAAACTGACTGACGTTAACGACTTATTGACGAAGGAATTGACAAGGAACAAAACAAGACTGGGAAAACTGCGTGAAACATCACATAAACTACAAGAAGGCGACTTTTGGAAAGAAATAGCACCTGCCCAGATTTTAGAACCTATCACAAAATTGCAGACTATGACAATGACAAATTATCTCTTAACGTATGTAACATTCACAGCTATACGGATGAACCGCTGGTATCTTGGTTGAAAAAAAAAGTAATTCATAAACTATAATTAACTTTAAATGTCTAAAACGTTTGCGAAGTATACGAATATTCATGCTGCAATTATGATTTCAACAGCTGCATTATTATAACAGTGGAAAATTACGTTTAACGCCAGGAACATTCGCAAGTGTGCGAGAGAGAGAGGGAAACATAAAAGGAGTGGGGGATAACAAGGTGTCAACGCTGAAGGCTCTAACGCATCTGATTCGCTACAAGCGAGAACTCTTCCCATTTGAAACACATAATAGAGTTCACATGTTATTCTCTGGATTCCGAGTTTGCAGGTTCATAACCAGCGGAGGGCAATGCATTTTCATCGGGCTTAAAAATCCTTAGCATGCCCCACCCCGCTCTTCCAACGAAGCGTTATCTGCCCGCCACGTTCTGCTAGAGTGCTTTTGCCTAGCAAACCTTAGGACGTCTCTGCAGCTGCCGGTCAGCTTTGCAGAAATGCTGGCGGATGACAACAAAGAGGTGGAGAAGATTTTTAACTTCTTTTGTGAGTTAGATTTTAGAATTAGGTGAAGAGATTTTTTTTCTTTTTGGCCTTACATTTCTTTTTACTGCCTCTTTGTCTTGTTGTGTACATGTATATTTTAAGAGTTTAGTTACGCTTGTATTAAGTTTTAGGACCGTTTATATCTGGCTTTTGCCATGAATGATACCTCTGCAGTTGAGCACCCTAGTACACATATCATCATGCCCCCCCCCCCCTCGGGGGGAAATCAAGTCTGTGCTTTTTCTCGTAGATTTACGGCACGTAAAAGATTCTCAAGCCTCATAAACAGGCCTCTGAGGAAAATTGGAGACAATTTCACAAAAATGCACAACGTGATGATGAGAACCATGGGGTTTAAAGAGAAATCATAAGCCAAAGCATATTTTCAATTTCTGGAGTACTTGGTGGTCATTTGCTTGAACCAAACATCCACATATTTACAAGTATTCCTTTTAAAAACTTCTGATTAATCAGCGTATAGTACACTCAAACTCTTTCGTGTTGATAATAAGTCATCATCACCATCCTTTAGAATCAGAATGGTTGCTCTCAATACGTCAGATATTGTTGAGACACACTTTTTTGTATACCATTGTGTTGAAAGAATGGTCCAAGGCCTTCTCTACATTACAGATCCGCCTAATCTGTAATGTCGGGCTGAATCAACTGATCCTCGGCTGTCAGGTGCTTTTTCCCATAGATTAGTGGCACCACAATGCCTATTTCACCAAACGCGACTCAGATAATTGCATCACCTTTCTAAACCTCGTTTTAAATAACTGAAAAGAACTCAAAGATCAAACTGGATTATTTTCTGGGTAAATGTGTATCAAACTTGGTCGAAGCAGTACCAATTTTAGATGCTACGCGATACGATTCAAAGAACCAGGATGGCGCAAAGTTCCATTGCTCGTCTTCACTTTGTTCCTAGAAGACTTTGGACATACTTCTCAGCAAACATTGCTTTCTCTAATTGGAAGTATTGGCTACTAAACTTGCTTAACTTCCGCATTACCGACAGACGCTGTCTTATGTAATTTGTTGCGTAATATTTATTACATTCTTCTGGGTGGATCATGGATTTTAAATACGCGTAAATCGTGTCATATTTCCCAAATCTGTGCCCAAAGTCCAGGTTTCCAGTTATAAAGTACAGAATCATTTATCTTGAGTTAAACTTCTGCCCAATAACATTCAGTTGACAAAAAACAGGGCACAAACCAAACACAAACAAATTGTTAGAATACCAACTCAACAGAACTGGAAAAAATAAAATAAACATTAAAATCCGAATTACTTTTTTCAATTCATTTAATAAACCGATCATGGAAGTGCATATCTACGTATGCTCCTACACAGATATATAGGACTTCATTGTACATATCAATATACTCTTATCTGTCTAACTTCAAGGCGATAATCATTTCTGTTTACATATGGCAATTGTTATTAGAATTTGCTTTATTCAGCTATCTTATATAGACTTAGACCCGACAAAATGTGCTGGCGATAAGTACATGATATATTGGTAGCTGTTTCTCCTCTTTTCTTCATCATGTCCAATCGTATCTATCTATTTCACTGGTTTGTGTCCTTAGTCCTTAAACAAATGACTTGAGAACAGCAATATGACCATTTCGGACAATTAGTTGTTCGTTACTGTCGTATAACTCAGCGTTACTACCTAATGTCTTCATAACTTAACATAATTGGTAGGACTTTAAGTATCTTTGTATGTTAAACATTTGTGTCAGTTGCATGGCTTCGTGCTTTATCGCACAGGGTCACCTAGATATTTCCTCGTTATCTCCTTACATTTACTCTGTTCGTCAACTCCTTTGGTCCTTGTTCCTTAGGCTTTACTTCATGAAAACCTACAGTTATATTTCTTCAGTAGAAACAGATATTTCTGTTGTGGACGGGTTACATTGTTTGGATGTTCGGCTAAGCTTTTCTGTTAAGAAAAATTTCAATAAACCCGCTTCTTGTAGCTTTATCTACAGAAAAATGCACGTACCATTTGTTGTTCCACAAACCTATACCGGCATTTGATTTGGAAATATCGTTGATCGCATTCCGAATATTATGTAGCTGAAAGTAGTAATGGTTCTGTCTGCTGTTTCATGCTAATCGTAGAAAGATGAGACCGCTTCTGTTATTTTCTCTAAGGGATGAACTTGAGCGACATATTTCGAGACAAAATAATGTTTTATGTCTTAATCGCGCATGCCTTCCTTGAATTCCTTAGTGATGACAGTACAGTTATAACTTAATATCGATTAGTTCAACTCTCTTTTGCACGTACAATTGAGCTTAAAATATAGTTGAACATTTGGTAATAATGGTCAATCTCAGCAAGTGTAGCTCTAAAATCCTGCTAGACAGATGCTCAAAGAAGGGATATGTGGGAATATTCACTCAGTTGCACAAGATTTGTAGTTGAAGAGTTAGCATGCTGACAGCTACATTTTTGGAGTGATATCTGTGATTGTAAATGAACGGAGAAAGAAGGAATCGTGGGCTAGAAATCGGGTTTCTGATATTGAACCGAAAGACATGGTGGGAATTACGTTACTTCATTATTATTCCTAGAATTCCCTTAAGCTGTTTTAAGGTTCAAGGTGTTGGAATCCTTTTAAAAGTGTTATAGGAATGAATTTGGGATTGGCTTTCTCGTTCACTGCATTGCCAGGGAATTCTACTTCCCCTGTACAAGACTAAAATTTGCAGGTTTTATCGCTCATTATCCTTAGTTTTTTTAGCACTTGGGTAACATATTTTATTTGCTTTACAGTGATTCGGCTATAGCTGCTAAAAACCTCAGGGTATCTAAAATTTTCAATGAGCTTCATGTTCATATTGTTTCTCAGCAGAAATTATAAGGCTCTGTTCTTACGATCGTGGGCTCATTTAATGGCCCTATTCTTTACTAGCAATCGCATCTTCATCAAGATTCTGATTGAAAACCATTTTATTTAACGCTTCCATTTTGGACGACAACCTCCTTTTCGTCAGAATTCAATTCTGGTATCTGTTGACCTCCGTAGCAATGCCCCTCAAATTCATGTCTGAAGTTTCAATTTCCTCTGTTGTTCTTATGCTGACACTTTAAAAATTACTGCAGGGTGATTCTTTCTCTAGGATTCCACTAATTTATATGTTTGGCACATTAAATTGCACAATTTTGCACAGCTTAATTTTAACAAGTTGTAGTGCTAATGATTGGAGCAAAACATTTTTGGTAAGTTTCGAAAGTTAATATTAATTTATGTATTGTTTAAGCAGCAAGAACATCGGCAAAGGATTAAAACTGCTCCATGAAGAATGAACGGCATCCCTGGTGTTCGAAGCTCGGGCTAAAGAAAAACTAAAGACTATGAGGAAAACTTTGCAGATAGTAAGTTGTAGTTTCAACAGGAGAACAAGAGAGGAAATTGAAACAACACTTGCGTGTTGTGGGTCATCGCTACCAAGATAAGCAGGTGTCAGGAATAAATTCTGTGGAATAGATTAATGTTATTCTACAACGAAACGTTACATGAAATCGTGTTTAACTAAGCGAAGCAGTGATTGTTACTAAAACTAGTGTCATTAAATGAGCTTCCTGTCATAAGTGCTTTAGACTAACAGTGAGAATGTCAGATATAGACACACTTTAAGTGGAGGTAATATACAGCATCATAAGAATGCTCACAGTTATCTACCTAACCTTTGCAACCTGAGACACTAAGGCTTACCGTTAGCTCACTACAAAATAAAGAACCCTTTGAGATGCACATATATTTTCATCAGGTATGTTTAAAGCACTGAATAACACACCAAATATGTTAACTATGTGCCAAAAAACACTAACGAGCATGAACTATAAAATCTGCAGATTATAGTCTTGTACAGAGGAAGGAAAATTCTTTGTCTATGTAGTGAACGAGAAAGCAAATCCCAAAATCCTTCCTATAACACTTTCAAAAGGACACCAGCACCCAGAACCTTAAAACAGCTTAGAAGAATTCTAGAAATGCTATTGAAGTAACGAAATTTCTACCATACCTTTCGGTTCAGTATCAGAACTCCGATTTCTAGTCAACGATTCCTTCTTTTTCCGTTCATTTACAATAACCGATATCTCTCCAAAAAATGTAGCTGTCAGTATGCTACCTATTCAACTACAAATCTTCTGCAACTGCTTGAATATTCCCACAATTCCCATCGTTGAACATCTCTCTACCAGGATTTTAGAGCTACAAAGTCTGAGAATGACCAGTAGTACCAAATGTTCAACTATATTTCAAGCTCAATTGCACCTGCAAAAGGAATTTGAAGTAATCTATGTGATGTGATAATGGTACTGTCATCCTCGGTAAGAAGTTCAAAGAAGCCATGCGCCACTAAGACATAAAACATTGTTTTGCCTCAAAATAGGTCGCTCAAGCTCATCCCTTAGAGAAGTTAACAGAAGCAGCCTGACCCTTCTACGGTGATCATGCCACAGCAGATAGAACCATTGCTGCTTTCAGCTACATAATAATAAGAATGCGAGCAAAGGATATTTCAAGTCAAATGGCGGTATAGGTTTGTAGAACACCAAATGGTACGGGCATTTTTCTGTCGATGAAACTGCAATAAGCGGGTTTGTTGAAATTTAACTTAACAGAAAAGCTTAGCTAAATATCCCAACAACGTAACCCGTGCGCAACAGAAACATATCTATTTCTACTGAAGTAATATATCTGTAGGTTTTCGTGAAGTAAAGACGAAGGAACAAGGACCAAAAAGGTAGAAGAATAGAGTAAACGTAAGCAGATACCGAGGAAATAATTAGGTGACCTTTTGCGATAAAGCACAAAACCACGTAATTGACACAAATGATTAACATACAAACAATACTTGAAGTGCAACCAATTGTGCTTTTGCCTATGATGGCTCTTCAGACCCTAAGTTTCTCAGCGTTCAGTTGTGTATTTTTTGAGAAATGGTCTTCAATTTTTCTCAGAGGTCTCTTTATGAGGCTTGAGGATCTTTTATGTGCTGTAAATCTACGAGAAAAAACACATACTTTATTTCCATTTGAGGGGGGGGGCGTGATGATATGTGTATAAGGGTGCTCAACTGCAGAGGTTATCATTCATGGCAAAAGCCAGATATAAATGGTTCTAAAACTTAATACAAGTGTAAATAAACTCTTAAAATATGCATGTACACAACAAAACAAAGGGGCAATAAAAAGATATATAAGGCCAAACAGAAAAAAATTATCTTCACTGAATTCTAACATCTAACTCAGAAAAGAAGTTAAAAAGCTTCTCCACCGCTTTGTTGTCATTCGCCAGCATTTCTGCGTAGCTGCCGGGCAGCTGCAGAGACGTCCTAAGGTGTGCTGGGCAAAAACATTTTACCTATACACAGTAGCTTTCATAATAATCTGTGGAAGGAATTAGTATCAGAAAACATCCACAGAGGGCTCCTGCTCTCAGAAACAGTTTGGTTAACTCCTGTATTTTCAGAAATACGTCTACATTTGTAGCTAAGATTAGCGGAACGTGTACAAAATTATTTCCTTTTGCCTAGCTTTCCAGATGGTGAAAAGAGTAATGCGACATATGCTTACTAAAGTCATACACTAGTAAGCGATTAACGCCATGCAACTTGAATCAAAAATGGAAAATAAGACCTCAATATTATATACTCGTATTCTGTGCCTCAGAATATATTGTTATGGCTAAGGTTAACCAAGCTAGTTGTATAAGAGAAGTAACAAAACTTTTATGATAAATGTTACAGTGGAAAATTAATAGATGGCGGGAAAATGCCAACGACTTCGAGAGCCTTGGGGTGCATAATTTCAAACACCGCCATCCAGGATAACAATTAGTACGTTATGGAACAAATTTCAACGAACAGGGTGTGTTGAGAGGGAGTGAGTGAGTGTGTAAGGTTTAAGAACGCCTCAACAGCCCGGGGTCTGCCGATAATCTCCCCAACGGTCATCTATATAGCGCCTGAAAACGGAATGCTGGTTGCTCAGACGTTTGTTCGAAGTCCATTTTTAACAAACCATTTTTATTTGGGGTATGTGATTTCCCTACTATTTTGTTTTTGAAATATTTTAAAATTAGAAAGTAGTGCTAAATTACTATGATAAATAATTCAGAAGAATGATACAAATAAAAACGTTTCTGACACAAATACCAAAGGGAAGAACAGTCATGGAACAAAACTCCTGACGCAGATACCTGGGTCATCGAGGGTACACAAAATGAGAATAACAGTTTTTCTGATGTTTTATACAGAAGCCTCATGGCAGTGCAATCAAGGAAATATATAGCAACGTATGTTTCTAAAAGTGTTAGTTTTACAAAAATGATTATTTTACATAAGTTACATCCTCCAATGATTCATATTTTGGAGTAATTGATTTTAATCTACTTTTGGTGGTTTATGAATCCTATAGTGGTAGGAAGTCCAGACACCCTGTATCTGTATCTTGGTGTTGAGCATGTCTTCCTTTAAATGCAGAGGTCCCGGATTAGATTCCCGGCTGGAGTGTGGGAGCTATTCATTAGCCAGGATTATTCCGGATTCTCCCTAGAATCCGGAAGTATAAATGAGAGTGTGAATGTGTCTGAAGTTAAAGTAACATCCAAAAGAAAACCAATCCAACGCCACTGTAAGCGAATGAGCAACATTGCTATAGAGGAATTGCTCTAAAGTAGCCTAATATGGTCTTAGATATTAAGAGCGGCATATAAATAGAGCATAAATAGGCACCTTTTACAACTTAAGCCGTTACTTGGGTTAGAGGAAGTGTCGCCTCTTCTCTCTAACTCAAATACGGAAGTGAACATTTAACCGGATCTTCCTTATGTGGAAATTGATTGTTCTTTCACACAGGTCGTGTTTAGGCTAAATTGTGGAAACGTGGAGTCAGACTGAAAAAGTCAGAAGGATACAAAGAAAAGTTTTTCTGAAACAAATACCAAAGGGAAGAAGAGCCATGGAACGAAACTGCTAACGCTGATACCTGGGTCATCGAGGGGTACGCAAAATGAGAGTAACAATTTTTCTAATATGAGAATCCCGGATATGGCATTGAATTTTTCAGTATGACTCTACTTTTCAGGTTTCAGGTTTTTATTTTCAGTTTCATGGCCAGGTGCCGGTACAAAGGGGCCCGGCTTACAGGCTAAAATTTTCATTGAGGTTATATTTTTGGAATTAAGTACTTATTGTCTACGTGGGTATATATAAAACCCATACGGTGACCTTTCTTAGCCCACCGAGAACAGCTTTATTATGCTAGTGTCTTGCAGTGCCCTTTTTTGTTATGTACAGTATTTACAAGCGCTTATTTTGCAATTTTATTTACACCCACACACACACACGCACTTCACTATTTACACTGCTCCGCGTGGAAGCGTGCTGCTGTCTCCTGGGCTACTTTGGCGGCGGCCTCAGCATATGGGAAAAGGTCTGGGCCGGAAACACTTGGGCGCACATTGTGGTGAAACGGTGGCATTAGAATATTGTTATGCGTGCATGCTTACGGTGTTTTGGTTCACGCATCCCAATGCTGTTAATTTTTGGATTGTTATGTTGTCGTATGCGTGCTTAGATGGAAGAGGCTCGTTTTATTACGTCCTCGGGGAAGTAGGGGTATGGGTTTCTAGCTGAAAGCTGGCAGTAGTCGTGCGGATAGGGACAGATAGGATTTTAGGTAAGGAGAGATTTTGTAAGGTTTTGAGGTATTTTAGGGCGGTTTTGGAGGTGTTGGCCCAGACCACGCAGGTGTACAGGACCACTGATAAAATAAAAGATATTTAGAGCACAAACTTAGAGCACAGGTTTAGCTGTTTGCTCCTAAATATAGGGGTGCACATCTTTAATCGCTGAAGCCCTTTGTTGGCGCAATATTTTGGGTGGGTAGTCCACTGCATCGTGCGTGTCAAGGTCACGCCGAAGTACTTCACCTGCTGACGGCAGTGCAACACTTGACCATCGACCGTTAGGTCCATTTCCAAAGGGCGCTGCTTTGTAACATGTATAAGCTGGCAATTGCTCGCATTAATTTTGATTTTCCAGTTATGGAGCCATGAAAGGAAGCGGTCAATGTACCGCTGCATCTATAAATGTCCATAAAGAGGATTTTTATGATGGTTGTAAATTGCAGTGTCGTCAGCATACATTGCAAATTTGCATCTGGCGTCCACGGGAAAGTCGTTGGTGAACAGTATTGTCAGGAAGGGAGATATAATGGCCCCCTGTGGTATGAAAGCCTGCATCACTCTTTCCTTTGAGGAGGAGCGACCCACTTGGACGAAGAAGCTCCGATTTTCTAAGAAATTATGCAGCAATGGTAGAGAATTTTGGAGGCCGTGAACCACTCGGTACAGTTTGTAAATCAGGCCGTTTTGCCAGCACCGGTCGAATGCGCCTTCTAAGTCCAAAAATAGCGCCAACTTTGAAGCCTCTTTGTTAAATTGCTCGGTGACGTCATCTGCTAATCTTAAGAGTTGGAGGTCTGTGGAGTGTCCCTTTCTAAAGCCAAATTGCGAGTTAGAAATGCCAATCAACGAAATTTGATTTTGGAGTCGAAAGAGAATTATTTTATCCAGAAATTTGCCAATATTAGACAGGAGACTAATGGGGCGGTAATTCTGAGGCTGCCTGGTGCTTTTCCCATGCTTCGTTAGCATTATTATCTTGGCTCATATCCAAGTGTACGGGAAATAATTTTGCTGCAAACAAGCATTGAAAATTTTCGTAAGTTGCACCAGGGCTTTTCTCGGGAAATGCTTGAGTTCCTCATTAGTCACCGTGTCCGGGCCGGCGGCTTTCCCATTAGGTAGCTTCCTAATGAGCTTGCAGAATTCCTGCGGTGTTCTGAAGGGCAAGTGTTGCTCATGCCTCTGCGCCACCCAGTTTTGTACCCATGTATGGACTTCGCGTTCTAACTCGGGGTTCGTCGTAGGGTTCTCTGTGAATTTTTCTGCCAGACAGTCTGCAAAAACCTCGGCCTTCTCCTCGGAGAAGTGCAGGCCGAGGCGAGTGTGCCGCGCCTCAGTGCTTGAGTTGGCGCTCGAGGAGACTTTAAATGCCCTTAATAATTTCCACAAGGAATGGCCCGAATGTTTGGTGTTTAACTTCTACCGTGTCACTTTGCACATGGTCACTTGTAGCATACGAATAGTTGATTTTCCAATATCCATGGTATCCCCCAAATCCATAAACCATAATTCATATCGTCCTCTACGTTTCCACTTCCTTATGTGGCTTAAGATGACGAAAACACAGATATGTACATCCTTTTCAAACTTTTTTGGAGAAAATTCTGGGGTATTGAATACTCTTATTCCCCACAATCTATCATTATCTGGTATACTATTGTAAATGTTATACAAACACACCGAAACTTCCATCCTGAGGGCGATGTATTATGTGCAACCAAACACTCTATCGTAGAATTGTGTTCATTGTCTTCTGCTAGCACTAGAGAAATTGGATCAAGTTAAAATAAGTCCACGATTATAAATACCTCACTGCATTATAATGCAACATTTAAAAATGCATCATTGTTAAAAATAATTGAACCGTTGAGCTGAATAGCGGACTGTTACGAATTAGAACTCTTAATCACGACAAGCAGAAATGTTAACATGGTATTTCCTGTCCTAAAGTTTATTGGTAGTTTGGTGGCATAGGCCGCTATTCCATGAAAGTTTTGTCGCATATTCTACGCACTTTTAGATTCAATTGTAAGACAAATTAGACAGCACTACATCACTAGCTATTAAATCTGTTTTACTCCATCAGAAAGACGTACGCATACGTGGATTCATTGCACATAATCAATATATTATATCATAAAAGACACGATGCTTTATCTTCCCTACCCACTCTTCGCTGAACCATTGTTTAAAAAGCATATTCTTCTACCCACTTAGACAAAATAGTTCTAGAAATGGTTTACTATAAGTTTACTTATACGTATACACAGTAAGAAAAGGAAAATACAGTAGGCTTAAGGGTTAATAAAATATTTTAAGTCCTAATCCCATCAGATGGCTTTGAGACGAAATTCCGTTTCCGTTTGAATTTGACAGAAAATGAGTGCTCCAGCGAATTCCACGTTTTTTGTGCAGTAATATTTTGTCGATCTCTTACAGTTTACTGATTATATAAAAGTAAAGCAGAATGAAGAGGTTCTTCAGAAACAATTGCCAGAACATACAAAATATTACATTTCATTTGTGGTGAAAGTAACTTGTGGATTCTTATTTTTATTCAGGGAGTCCCAAAAGGCGTAATTCTAGTGAAATTTCTAGATTGAATTTTTGATGAAATGCACCTGTTATGGAAAGTAAAAGAAGTTATGATAAATGATAGACAAAACAGTGGCTTACATTGACCATTCTGTGCCTTCACTGGTCTTTCTTGGTCCCTCTGACCAAGTGGTTTATGTTTTGGAACAGTTTTAGCTATGCAAAGGTTGAGTAACACTTAAACTTTTGCTATAATTGCCAAAGTAAACGGAGGAGCAAAATGAAAAGCGTGAAAAATTCATTTAATGTTGCTTCAACAATTGAAAGGCTTATCTACTTGCCGTATTACGCTGTGTTGAACATGTTCTAAGTACACATATACATTAACTTTTCATTTAATACGAAAATATCTAAGTCTTGCTTAGACATACTTCTTCACCGAAGTCATTGTTTGTATTTATTTATTTTATACGATTTAGAATGCAACCTGCTGAAGACATTAAACACTTCATATCTGTTGCTTGAACTTATTTATCTTTGTTCCATGAAACAATCAGATAAAAGCTACTTCATCATAAGCAAATTTGCATGTAGTTTAAACAATTTGGTGCATAAAAGTTTCAGCGGGGCAACCGGTTTGTACGTAACACGTAATAAATTACTGCTTTGATGATTTCTTGCAAATCATGATGTCATTAAGTGGATGTAGCTTCAATGGACGTGATATTGAAAGTTAAATCTCCCCACAAATCCCGCTTCAAAACCTTTATTTCTGACAATATCTGGATATAAAGTTTTTTGGCCGGAATAGGGGTAACTGAAGCAGTTGTTCATCAAAAACGTTTCAAATAATTTAATGACCTTGCTAAAATTGTAAAAGAGAAATCCAAGGGAACTGGCAGACGTTCAGGCACTGTTGTATTTATTTATGCATTGTAAATCTCAATTATTAATCACTCTAATTTTAAAACTCCATTTGTAAAACCACTTTTGCCAAGAGCAATGAAATATTTTTAAAAGTATCAAAGATTTGTGATGGTTACTGCAGAAATAAAGATTGAATAAGTTGTAAATACCTCAAACTACATTTTAAAACGAAATAAGGAAGTATTGACTTGCAATGAAAAACATTGTGAAGACATAAATATGTATGAACACATGTGACAATTTAAGGATTAATATGTTTATATGTACACAATTGTAAACGGATTATATAGTTTTAGATATATAATTCGTATGAATATGTTAATATGTGTTCCATGTAAAAATGTTTAGGTATGTAAACAGATTTTACGATTGTTAGCATTCCAGTAATATTACAATATTTAAGATTCAATTACTATGATGGTTAATAAACTTTTAACACAGAGGAGAGACGCTTAAATGAGAATCTTTAAGAGTACATTAATTTTCCCCACTTGATAGAAACTGTAAACAAGAAGAAAAAAGTAAGAAGATGTAGAGCAAGTGTACAAAGTATTTAAAGTATATGTGAGTACAAAATTATGAAGTACTCTTAAATAAATCTCCGCCTCAGTCATTATAATATGTCTGTCAAAGTTTGTTGACTTACAAAATAAAACTCATAATGGGAAAGATCACTACTTGTATTTATTTTACAGGGTGCCCCACAAAAAAGCAGTAAATTTCTTAGATTCTGTAATATAAGTTGGATAAGCATTTTCATTTTTATTTTACTGACACCATCCCTCCAATGTTCATAATGCACGTGCTCAAGCTGATTTCGTTTGGATTCCACACAGGATCGTAGACGTTGAACCAACATCGGATGGCATTCTGGATGGTTTCAAGTGTGACGTTTTTCCAGGCGTCTGTCAATACAAATTCCCTGCTTCTTTGTGAGGCACCCTGTAGTGTAACAGCTCAATAAAATCCCTAACTCTACGGATTGTGTCAGTAATTACCAACGAGATTTCGTCCACATTCTATTAGAATGTTGCCTTTAGCTATTGAGTTAAGCAATTTTTGTCTTAAAGAGTAAGTAAGCTCGTCAGCTGGAAACAGGAAGCACGTCATTGAGGTAAACTGAGCAGTTGTAGTGTGTCAACAAGTGAATTGGGACCTCGTTTATATAGTGCTAGCTCAAAAATTAAAGAAATTATTCCACGTCTTTTCGATGCATGTTGAGGAATACAGATTTGAAATGTGTGGGACTGATATTCCTGTAAAACAATTAGACACTAATTTTATCTGTAAACCTTCCATTGAAATAATTTATATTATCATAATGAATCAGCTCGGAACTTCTTTCCTTGAATGATACATGGTAGAGTGAAGGCTATTAAATACTGTAAAAAGTAACAGATAACGTTAGGAAATTACCCAAGATAGTACTCTATGTATGTGAATCTATCTCTAGCTATATGCAAACATCTGTGTTCCTTCCGCTACACCTTTTCCTTTAGGTGGCCATTTACAGCAATCTACACACTAAACATTTTTGTTGCAATTCTTCTAAGTAATGTCCCTACTGTTGGAAGGTTATATCTGGGACGTAAAAGGTGATACATATAAATACAGTAAAATAAAATAAAGCTAAGGAAATTGACAACGATGTATAGCACTTAGGCAGAGCAGGAGACCATCAAAGGCAGTTAATTTTATATTACCAAGTAAGTTAACCCTATCAAGGAGCTTTTGGAAATTTTGTACTATATTATATTATCTTTACTTTACAAGACAAAAGAATTACATGGCATGGTGTACCTTCCGGGTCCTATCACTCAACCATTTCACCTCCTTTTATTTTGAAACAATGGAACAACTAAAAACTAGTCTTCGTGTTAAAGGAGCATATTTTAATTTATATACAAGGAGTGTTCAATAAAGAATGATCACAACTCTTTTTGACAAAGTACGTTTACTCATCCTCATAATTTTGATGGTCATTCTCAAACTTGTCTCCCCTGAATGCGATGCACTTATCCTGGCGTTTCTGCCAGTCTTCAAAGGCATGCTGGAAACCATTTTTGAGAGATCTTTCATAATCGCCTCCGCAGCCTTCACCACTACTTCTGATGATGGATAATGGCTCCCACGAAGACGTGTCTTCAAGTTAGGGAATAGAAAAACGTCACATGGGGCTAAATCCGGACTATAGGGAGGGTGAGGGATGCACTTCACGTTGATTTTTGCAACATAATTAGCAACAACTGTGGCAATATATGGCCGCGCATTATCATAGTGCAGCAACCAGCCTGATTCACGAGAATGTGGTGTTTTGTGCCTGACATGGACTTGCAATGTTCTCAGGACATCCCTCTAATGTTATCCAGTTACTGATGTGTGTGCGGGTGAAACATGCTGATAAGACATCCCTCTAATGTTATCCAGTTACTGATGTGTGTGCGGGTGAAACATGCTGATAAACCATCCAGGAATACCAAAGAATGAGATGGCCATAACTTTCCCAGCAGAAGCAACCACTTTTGCTTTTTTGGGGGTTGGTGATGGACATTTCCTCACTGAGCTTTGTTGTTTTCTCTCAGGTTCAAAATAATACAGCC